>SJYV01011254.1:908674-1026715 GCA_006410875.1 Neotragus pygmaeus
AAAAAAAAAAAAAGCAAATCTTTCCAGAAGTAGTATATGCACCTCCACAGAGCTAGTTTTTGGAAAGTTCACAAATGGCATATATATGTGTGTGTGTGTGTGTGTGTGTGTGTGTGTATGATTTTTTTCCCTTGCTCTGCCACTTGCTTTATCCTAATTATAGATCTTGGAGAACTTCACATATCAGCACAAATAGATCTACCTGATTCTTTGCAATGATGATAAAATACTGCACTTTTCTTTTCAAAGCTAATTCTTCAGTTGGAGATCTTTGGTTTGGTTTTCAGTTTATTGCTATTACAACAATAAATATCCTCATACATATATTTCTGTATACTTGTTTGAGTATATCCGGAGGATAAATTCCCTGGGGTGGAATGGCTGCGTCAAACACATCATTTTAAAATTTGAAATTTTAAAATCTGATTCTTGTCAAGCCAATTTACTGCCACTATTGATGCAAGAAGGCCTATACACACTTAGGAAGAATGGGTATTATTAAACTTAAAGCAAAACCAGAAAACCAATCTCCTAACCACGTTATTAAACCAGCAAAACTTTAACATAAAAGCCTGACAAGGACAGTATGCAAAAGGAAAATTACAAGTCAGTCTTAATAATAAACATATCTAAAACTTCTAAACAAAATATTTGCAAATAGAATCTGATAGCATAGAAACAAAATAATACATCCTGACTAAATCAGTTATTGGGATTCCCAGGAGAAGGCAATGGCACCCCAGTCCAGTACTCTTGCCTGGAAAATCCCATGGACAGAGGACCCTGGTAGGCTGCAGTCCATGGGGTCGCTGAGGGTCGGACATGACCGAGCAACTTCACTTTCACTTTTCACTTTCATGTATTGGAGAAGGAAATGGCAACCCACTCCAGTGTTCTTGCCTGGAGAATCCCAGGGACGGGGGAGCCTGGTGGACTGCCGTCTATGGGGTCACACAGAGTCAGACACGACTGAAGCGACTTAGCATAGCATAGGTAGTGCAGTGGTAAAGAATCCACCTGCCAATGCAGGAGATGCCAGAGATACAGGTTCGATCCCTGGGTTGGAAAGACACCCTAGAGGAGGAAATGGCAACACACTCCAGTATTCTTGTCTGGGAGATCCCATGGAGGGAGGAGCCTGGCGGTCTACAGTCCATGGAGTCGCAAAGAGTCAGACACAACTAGTGACCAACACTTTCATTTTTGTCCTTTCTAGTATAAACATTGAAAGAATACTTTTTTGAGGTTAAAGAAGTTGGCTTCTAGTTCTAATTTTTATTTTTAATCAGGATATATGCTGAATTCTTTTATCAATTTTTTTCTGCATTTATTCATATGATGACATGTTTTCTCTGCTTTAATTTAATAACATGAGTAGCATTAATAACTGATTTACATGCATGCTCAAATCATGTCCGACTGTTTGCCACCCCATGGACTAACCTGACAGGCTCCTCTGTCCATGGAATTCTCCAGACAACAATACTGGGGTGGGTAGCCATTCCCTTCTCCAGGGGTGGACCTACACTCAAAGTGAATTCCCTTTAAAATCAAGAACAAAATAAGATTTGTAACTATCTCCATGGTAGTGAAGTTTCTAGTCAGTGAGGTAGGATAAGAAAAAGAAATAATAAAAGTTTTCATTATTTGAATGGAAGAAACACAATCTACTTATAATCAATACAGTTGCTCATACAGAAAACACAAAAGAATATACTTGGGCAACCTCTTAGAATAAGAAAGATGGCTTGGAAAATTTGCTGAATCCATAGTCAAAAATAAGTTACATTTCTGCACACTGGCAACAAATTGATATTGTAATTATTAATTATAGTATCAACTGCATAAGAGATTTAGGAATAACCTAATGAAAGCTGTGCAAAACCTCTACTGGGGAAAGTATGAAATTATATAGGAAAATATTAAAAATCCAAATAAGTTTTAAAAATACCATGTTCATGGATCAGGACAGTCAGTATCATGACAATTTCAATTCTCCCCAAGAGGATCTATAGATTTAATACAAGTCCAATAAAAGCCTCAACATAATGTTTCATAGAACTTGATAAATCATTCCTAAAATGCATATGAAAATAAAAGGCTAAGCATAGTCATGGCATTGCTGGAGACAACCAAGGTGGGAGACTTGCACTTGTCAGATGTGCACACCTTATTTTAAGTGTGTTTATAGGTCAAAGAATAAACCAACAGGACAGACTGGAGAGGCTAGAAATAGACCTTAGACATGTGGAAGCCAGATCAGTGCAGACACACACGGTGGCTCAAGGAGGAACCCCGCCCCAAACAGAACAAAAGAATATCCCTACCTCACACCACACCAAGGAGTAAATTCCAGGAGGAAAAGGAAAAACCCTGCCCCAAACAGAACAAAAGAATATCCCTACCTCATACCACATCAAGGAGTAAATTCCAGGGGATTTTTAAAATGTAATATATAAAACTTTAAGAGGGGAATAGAAGAAAATTTAAGATAATCTCTCTCCATTCTTTGAATAGGAAGACTTTCTAAAACAAGGTGCAATAAACCCTAATCATAAAGAAAAGGATGGAGGGAATTCTCTGGTGGTCCAGGGGTTAGGACTCTGGGCTTCCCTCACTAGGGGCACAGGTTCAATCCCTGGTCATGTAACTAAGATCCTGCAAGCAGCATGGTGCAGCCAAAAAGAAAGAAAGAGATGAATATGTCTAAATATCTGACTACATTAAAATCAATAGGGACTTTTCTGGCAGTTCTGTGATTAAGACTCCACTCTTCCAATGTAGAGGGCTTGGGCTCATCCCTGGTCATGGAACTAATATCCCACATGACTTGTAGTATGGCCAAAAAATTGATTTCTGCTCATTGAAGAGGCCACAAAGAAAGCGAGCAGACAAATTTGGGTATTTTCCATATATCAGTAATAAAGCCTCTAAAGATTGTATTAAAGTATATAAAGAACTTCAAGTTGATAAGAAAATGAAGCATCGAATAGAAAAAGGCCAAAGAACACGGACATTTTATAAGAAAGGTCTGATACACATGTGAAACTTGACCCAGTGATTAAGGAAACTGTCCTAGTAATCAGGGAAATTAAAATTAAAACCATAATTAATATCATTTTACTCTCAATCCATTAACAAAAAATCTTAAGGGTTGTTAACATGAAGTGTTGGCAAGAACTTGGGAGCATCTCTGGTGGCTCAGACAGTAGGTAGAAGAATCTGTTGACAACGCAGGAGACCGAGGTTCAATCCCTGAGTTGGAAATAACCCCTGGAGGAGGGCATGGCAACCCACTCCAGTGTGCTTGCCTGGAGAATCTCATGAGCAGAGAAGCTTGGCAGGCTGCTTACAGCCCATGGGGTTGCAGAAGAGTTGGAAATGATTGAGCAACTAAAAACAACAAACAGCAAGAACCTGGAATGAGAAGGATGCCTATGAGGTACAGGTGAGAAAGTACGTCAGTCCAACTCCTTATAAGAAACAACCTGGTAGGATTTTTGTGAGTTGAACATTTGCATACTGCATGACCCAAAGATTGTCTTTCTAGGTATATGTAATAGGGAAACCCCTGCAGAGGTGGACAGAAGCCTTATTAAAGAAATACTCATTAACGTTTTGTTGTAATAGTAAAAAAAAAAAAGGCAGAAAGAAGCCAAACAGTCATTGTTAGAACAGGCAATTATATTATACATTCACATAATGGATTGATACACAGCAGTACAAATGAATTAAAAGCTGAAGAGATCTCTAGTCTTTCCCATTCTGTTCTTTTCCTCTATTTCTTTGCATTGATTGCTGAAGAAGCCTTTCTTATCTCTTCTTGCTATTCTCTGGAACTCTGCATTCAGATGCTTATATCTTTCCTTTTCTCCTTTGCTTTTCACCTCTCTTTTTTTCATAGCTATNCTAGGCGCCAGCCGCGCCTGCGCCCCCTTCCCGCCGTCGGGGCTCGCAGTGACCCCTGCCGGGCGCGCTGCTCCAACCTGGGAACGTTTGAGGTTCCCGCAACTGCTCACTCACTTAGTCCGTCCGTCCATCCATCCGTCCATCCATCCATGCATCCATCCCCGCATCCATCCATTCGTCCAATCAGGCGTGGACTCTGTCCTCCTCCGCCGCCGCCTTATCCCTTCCAGCTGCTTCTCCAAGACCAGTATCCTCAGAATACAGTCTTTGTTGAATCCGTGTTTGCCGGGCAAAGGCATCTTCTAGACAAGTTTCCCATCCCCTTTACCCCACTTCCTATCTTCTTCTTCGGAAAGGCTGGAGCCCCCGGTGTACCTATTCCCACCGCTCCCTCCTCCCACTTCCTCTTCCGACGTGTCTTGGGCCCTGCGAGGAGGGCCAGGTGCCTGTTTGCCTTCGTCCTGCCTCTTGCACCCATCTACACCTCCTTCATTCTCCATCAGTCTTTCCCCTTCATCCTTAGTCCCGGCAAAATCTTCCTGACGGCCCCTGGGGGTGAATGCGAAGGACCAGGCGAGTAGAGAAATGAAGACAGCCCCTGTTCTTTAACTCTCTTGGTTACCTGCAGTAAGGGTCCTGTGGGCCATTTCTCAACCACCCAGGGGGATTCTGGAAAGTGTGACGGAAAGATCCGCAGGACAGGGTATCTAGACGCTCATTCCTTATCTTGGGACGGCTTTGGGATGCTCACCACGCCCCCCTCCGTGACTCCTCCCACTCTCCGGTGGACCCTGCAGAGCAGCCAGGATTGGCCCCAGGGGAAGGTGTCCTGGAATTAACCCTTGCAACAGTTCATTTAGAAACTAAAATTCCAAATGTGAATTTTTACGTGTTTTACCTCTTTTTCCAAATTGAACCGTTGTGTGCTGTTCTTAAAATTGATCTGGTTTATGACAATGTAAAGCACTGGTCATTTACAGCTTACCATCAAATTAAGCCCTAGAAAGTCAGTGGACCACTGCTGGAAGTGCAGTAGTCTCAGAAAAGTGTCTACCACCAGCCTCAGAGTTCTATCAGCTCCCCAGAGCCTATCCATTTTATAACTGAAAATTTGTACCTTTTGACCAACCTTTCCCTATTTCTCCCATCCCCAGCCTGTGGTAACCACTATGCTGTCTCTGGTTCCATGAGCTAAACTGTTATAGGTCCACATATAAATAGGATCATAGGTAGTTATTTGTCTTTCTCTGTCTGGTTTGTTTCACTTACCCATAACATCCTCCAGGGTCATCCATGTTGTCACAGTGGCAGGACTTTCTTAATCTTTATGGCTGAATAATATTCCATTTTATAGATATACCACATTTCTTTTTATCCATTCATCCATCAGTGGACATTTAGGTTGTATCCATGTCTTGGCTATTGGGACTAATGCTGTAGTGAACATGAGAATGCAGATATCTTTTCAAGATACTGATTTCATTTCCTTTGGCTGCATACCCAGTAGTGGAATTGCCAGAGCACATGGCAATTCTATTTTTAATTTTTTGAGGCACCTCCATACAGTTTTCCATGATGGCTATACCTGCTAAGTATATTAAGTATATTGAGGAGAGAGTTCTGCTAAAAAAAATCAATAGAATGATACAAATCTCTAGGAAATCTAATTAATAAATAAGAGAGAAAATCTCAAATACATTTCTATATCTTATAGAAAGAAGATTAACTATAGATAAAGTGGATATTACAAATTATAATGTCTTTTATATATAATTATATCTAATAAATATAAATATCCTGAAATGATGATTCTNCTAATTAATAAATAAGAGAGAAAATCTCAAATACATTTCTATATCTTATAGAAAGAAGATTAACTATAGATAAAGTGGATATTACAAATTATAATGTCTTTTATATATAATTATATCTAATAAATATAAATATCCTGAAATGATGATTTTAAAGAAAAGTCTTTTTTGGCCAAAATGGAGCCAAGAAGTAGTAGAAAATCATAATGCCCTATAATCAAGGAAACTACTGGAAAAAGTTCTCAAACAATTATCTCAAAAAATAGTTCTGAGCAGCCAGACCAATTAACTAGATAATAATTCTTTCCATCTAAAGCAACAGTTAATTCCACTGATGCTCTGATGAATTTTAGGCATAGATGACATATTCTGATAGAAAAATTTGACAAATAAAAGAGAAAAACAATTTTAGTTATGAACAGAGATACAAAAATTCAACAGTAATTATAAGAAAAGCGAAGTGCCATCAAGTAGACTCCTAAGAATAAAGACACAGATTTTGTGTTTGAAAATCTATTTGGGGAGAAATGGCTTTGTAAAATAATGCTTAAGAGTAATAGTTATTCAAACTTGAAAAGCAGAGAAAAGCATAAAGAAAACAGAACAAGTATTATGACAAAACCCACAATAACCACTGTTAATGTGCTGTTATTTTCTCTCCAATATTTTTTACTTTGTGTGTGTGTATGTGTTACAAAACTGGAACCACATATTGTGTCTGTGTTTGTGTTCTCAGCCGATGGTAATTTTGACCCTCAGGGAACACTTAGTAATGTTTGGTGACATTTTTGGTTGTCACAATGCGAAAGAGGAAGGGGGCAGAGTAGGTGATACCGGCCTGTAGTGGGTATAAAGACCAGAGATGCAGCTGAACATGTTTTAATGCACAAGATAAAGAATTAGTCTGTGTAAAATATCAATAGTGCCAAGGCTGAGAAACCCTGATTAATATCCTGTCTTTTTTCTTAAGATAATTTCCATATTTTCTCATGGGATAGGCAGAAATCTCCCCCTTTCCTGTCCCTGCAGCCCATGTCCTAGTTTCTGGACCCTGTGAATTTGTTACCTTGAATGGTGAAAGGAACTTTGCAGACGTAATTAAGGCTGCGTGTGTGCTAAGTCACTTCAGTCCTGTCCGACTCTTTGTGACCCTGTGGACTGTAGCCTGCCAGTCTCCTCTGTCCATGGGATTCTCCAGGCAAGAATACTGGAGTGGGTTGCCTTCTCCAGGAGGTCTTCCCGACCCAGGGATGGAACCTGCGTCTCTTATGTCTCCTGCATTTGCAGACAGGTTCTTTACCACGAGTGCCCCCCTCTCCCCAGTTAAGGTTATGAGCCTTAAAATAGGGAGATGATCATGGATTATCTGTGTGAGCCCAAGCTAATCACAGAGGCTCTTAAAAGCAGAGAACTTTCTCTGGCTAGAGTGAGAAGGATGTAGCAAAAGGAGAATGGAGATAGATTTGAATTCTGACTGGATGTAGTGTTGCTGGTTTGGAGATGAGGTGGGAGGGAAGAGAGAGGTTGTTGTCAGGTAAGCAGGTGCCCTTAAATAAAGGAGGGGGCTTCCAGCTGAGAGCAAGAAGATGGAGACCTCCATCCTACATCCACACAGAGCGGGATTCTTCCCACAACCTGAGTGAGCCTGGAAGGCATCCTTGTCCAAAGCCTCAGATAAGGAGTCCAAGCTGGCTGGCGCCTTGCTTTTGACCTTGTGAGACCAGGTGCGGAGAAAAAAGTGGAGCCCATCTCTACTGTTGACCTACAGAACTCTGAGCTGAGCAGGCTGTATTGCACCAAAGCAGCCGTATAAAACAAATACGTCTGACTTGATTAAAAACTGTCTCGTATTCATGAATCTCTTGGTGTGTAAATCTTTTTTAAAAATGTGTCTTTTTCCTTAAATTTATTTAATTTTAATTGGAGATAATTGCTTTACAATATTGTGTGGGTTTCTGCCAGGTATCAACATGAATCAGCCATAGGTACATGTAGGCCTCCTCCCTCTTAAACCTCCCTCCCTCCTCATCCTACCCCTCTAGCATGTCACGGAGCACTGGATTTGAGCTCCCTGCATCATACAACAAATTTCCACTTGCTGTCTAATTTCACATATGGTAATATATGTGTTTCAATGCTACTCTCTCAATTCATCCCCCCCTCTCCTTCCCCTCCCCATGTCCGCAAGTCTGTTCTTTATGTCTGTGTCTCAATTGCTGCCCTGCAGATGTGTTCATCGTATCTGATACTGAACCTATCAGATACGTCCATCAGATATGTTCAACATATAGCTCATCATGATATTTGTTTTTCTCATTTTTAAGTCTTCAGGCTGTTTTTCAAACATTGTCATGGTCCTCTCCAGAAATTTTTATTCCGTTTATCCTCAGTCATGCTTGCTTGTGAGAAATGGCTATACCACCTTTGGTGAAGTCATTTACAATGTGTCCTTTAATTTGATAAGAAAAAACATATACCTCAATATTATAATTTTAAAAATTGAATCATTGTTGTTTTCAACTAATTTTAGGTGTATAGCAAAGTGATCAAAGTAATAGTGATTCAGTTATTTTTTGTGACTATATTCCATTATAGGTTATTATAAGATAGTGAATATATTTTCCTGTGCTATACAGTAAATCTTTGTTGTTTATTTTATATCAAGTAGTTTGTTAATTCCATACTCCTAATTTGTCCACCCCCCACAATCTTGGTAACCATAAGTGTGTTTTCTATGTCTATGAGTCTATTTCAGTTTTGCATATAGATTCTCATGTATTATTTTTTAGATTCAGCACCTGTAAGTGATATCATATAACATTTGTCTTTCTCTGCCTGACTTACTTCACTAAACATATTCTCTAGGTCTGCTCATGTTGCTGTAAATGCAATATTTCATTCTTTTAAATGGCTGAGTATTATAATACCCCATTGCATATATCCCACATCTTCTTAAGCCAGTCATCTGTTGATGGGCACTTGGGTTGTTTCCATGTCTTAACTATTATAAATGATGTTTCTGTGAACATTGGGATACATGTCTCTTTCTGAATTAGAGTTTTTTCTTCTTCTTGGATATACATTCAGGAACGGGGCTGCTGGATCATGTTGTAGCTCTATTCACTATTATAATATTTTTCAACTTTTTATTCAAGAAATTTCAAGTGCCAGACATTTGCCAATTATGTATTTTTAAAAGAACTTCCTCTTAGATTTATCAATTCTGTTTTTTTTTTCTGTTTTCTAGTTACATTATTTCTGCCTTTTAAAAAAGTATCCTTTTTCTCTTCAGATTTGTTCTGTTTTCCTTTTCCTTTTATTTTTAACTGTGAAGATAAAGCATTTATTCTCATGTTTACTCTGTTTCTGTCTACCAACTGGGGGAAATATTGCCCATTTCATAGTTAATAATGATTAAGTAATAATATTAGACTTAATTGGAATGTGAAGTCAAGTGGGCCTTAGAAAGCATCACTACAAACAAAGCTAGTGGAGGTGATGGAATTCCAGTTGAGCTATTTCAAATCCTGAAAGATGATGCTGTGAAAGTGCTGCACTCAATATGCCAGCACATTTGGAAAACTCAGCAGAGTATTTATCAACAGAGGGCACTGTTGCTACTTCGCCTTTGTATGAGATTGCCCTCCAGCTCGGCAGGAAGTCAGTATTGCTGGCCCCTGGGCTCGGAAAAAAAAAAAAAAAGNCATGTGCTCTGTCCCTGGTCTGGAAGACCCCACAAGCTGCAGGTCAACTAAGCTGGTGGGCTACAACTCCTGCGCCGGTGCTCTAGAGTCCACAGAACGCAACTACTGAAGCACCAGCACCTTAGGGCCCATGCTCTGCAGTGACAGAAGCCACAGCAATGAGAAGCTCGCCCACTGCAACTAGAGAAAGACTGCGTGCAGCAAGGAGAACCCAGGGCTGCCAAAAATAAAAATAAGAAAGTAAGTCTTTAAAAAAAGGGTGGGGGGGCAACAGGATGGCTTGGCCTGAGGGCCAATGCCTGCACTGAATCTATGGCCTTTATTTGTATGTGGGTTCAAGAATCAAGAGGTTAAAGGATTATGGCCCCATTTACTATAATTCCTAGTCATCTTCTTGAGAAATTTGTACTTTCTGTCTGCACAACTCAGTGCTTCTCCTGGGATAGATCTTTCATGTTAAGTGGCTCAGGTCCCTCATGTCTCTTGACTCTGCGGCCTTTTCCACAGCTTTGATTGTCTCCCAGTTTTCACTTGAGGAGAGTTAGGGGCCCTCTTATGCAAGAAAGCTAACTCTAGATCATGATTCTGGAACCTCTGTATATGTTCATAAAGTGTTGAATATTATGCAATTAAGTAAGATGTTCACATTCACTCATTTAAAGTTTTTTTTTCCCCTCACATCAGTATTCTCTTTAATAGTGAATGAGACTTACTTGGAAACATATGCTGCTTTTGAGGGTTATGCTTGTTTAAAACATTCCATCGAATCTTCTTAGATTGACTCTCTTGAGGCTGTGTTTTAGAAAATGAGAATAATAATAATGAGACTGATAATGGATGAAAAACAAGCTTATGAAGAATATACTCACATCTAATAAGTTAGGCTGTAAATTATAAAGTAGTGGATACAAATCAGGTTTAAGCCACCAGACCACTGGTCTCTTTTCTGGCAGTGCATGGGGGAGGGAGGCATTCGAAGCATAATGTAACTTCAGCCTTCAGTAGAGCAGGCACCTGAGAGCAGGGGGAAGGCTTTGAAACATAGTATCTCTCCCTCCTCAGAAGAACATTTATTTTGAACAACTGGTGCACTGTTTGCCCCAAGATACTTAACACCCTTCTCAGGCTCAATGCTTGAGGTTTATTGTTTGCATTTAAAATCTGGTTAAGTCACTGGAGCTATGGTTGCTAGGAAACCGGCATTATTTGGAGGCTGCTTCACCATCTCTCTTCTAGTCACACCCTTAATTAGGAAGAGCCGTCAGGCTGCAAACTTTTGACTCAGGTATTTTCCTCTTTAAAAGGTCATTGAGAATAAACACCATTTTCTCACCTTTTTTCACTTCTCTACATTCAAATGCTGTTTGCGTAATACATTCTGTTGTTGTCTTGATTAAATTCTCTTTATTAAATAAATGTCCATGTCTCCCATTGTACTTAACATTTAAAAATTTCTCCTGATGTGTGTCTCCATTGTGAAAGAAAAAGCAGTATTCATTTATAAGTACAACTAAAGGGTTAATATTTACAGTTGGCAATATAAATATCAGAGACCTTTAAAGGAGAGTTAATCAAGTAAACAAATCACAGTAATATGCTTTCACAGCTTTTTTTTTTTTTCACATTGGCAACATTTGGGATCCTGGATAGATATTTACTATTTCCAGTCTGAGGTTTAGAATAGTTTCTTTGTTGCCATTTCCTCTTTTTACCTCCCCTTTAAAATAATTTTATCTTCTCAGGTTGTTGGGCTGTAGGACTACCAATTTCCTAAAATAGTAAGGACATGATCTTCCAATTCAATATCCTTAAAATGTTGGGCAGAGTTTAACAGCTTGAGAAAATAATGTCAGCAAATTATGCATGCTGTCATTTATACCAGTCATGCAGATTATGGAATCTTGGATTAGCATTTACACAAAGCATAGAAGAATGAGATTATAAAGGTATTTAATACATTTCACATCTCCTTATTATAAACATGCTGAATTTTCAAGAAAAGATATGGCAGAATGTGTTCTGAGGCCATATCTGTACATGGCAAGTTACAACAGAGCTAAACAGTCTGCTAATGTTTCAGGGGATCAGAGAATGTTCATTTATCCAACAAGTATTTGTTGGTATCTAACAGGAGCTTTGCTAATGGCCAAGGGTAAAATGAAAAAGCAATTATGCTTCCTTTACTGAGGGAACTTTTATTCCAGTTAAAAGAAAAAAAGGGGGGGGGCATGTACACAGGAAGCATAAATAAAATATATTTATTGAGGGCAAAGACTGATTATTTGTACCTGCAAGCTAAAGAGGATGCCTTGTGAATGCCTTGTTTATTCTGGACTGCTATGTATACATTCACAACCTAATATAATCCCTTTGACACAGAATAGAAGGACAACTATCTTAGCATTTCTTTTCCTCAATTATTCAATTTAAGAGCTTATATGACTCTTCTTACATGCGATATCAACATTGCTCGAAGTATAGCATTTCTGAACACATCTTGTACATCACCTTGAAGTCTGTCACTTAGACTTTGAAGATCCTTTATCATGGCATATATATATATTTATGTATGTATGTATATATATATATATATATACAAAAAATTTGAAGTTGGATTTAGGTGTAAATCATTGAATATCATTTAAAGATGAGTCTGGTGTATATTATGGGTCATTCTTGAGTGTGGTTTTATTACAAAACTAATACATGATTTAAAGTAATGAGATGCTAAGGGATTTTATTCTATTCCATGGAAAGCAAACCCTTCTACCAAAAAGAATAAAACCAAGTTGCCAATTGCCAACATGGTTTAAATAAGTATATGACTTGTAAAGTGTCAATCTTTTATGCATGTATAAACTGTACTTCCCTTGACAAACTATATTACGTTTAATCCCCTTATAGACTTTGAATTTAAAATGACAGTATTTTTCCTTTTGTTTTGTCTGTTAGGAGGCTCATAGCAAAATTGATTACTTATATTTAGGGGCATTTTTGGGTAGTTTACCTTGAATCTCATTTTATATTTATTTTATTTTTCCTCTTTTGTTCTTTTTTTGTTTTTTGTTTTGTTTTTTTTTTGTTTTTTTGTTTTTTTNTATTGTCACCCTGCTTATTTAACTTATATGCAGAGTACATCATGAGAAACGCTGGGCTGGAGGAAGCACAAGCTGGAATCAAGACTGTCAGGAGAAATATCAATAACCTCAGATATGCAGTTGACACCACCCTTATGGTAGAAAATGAAGAACTGAAGAGCCTCTTGATGAAAGTGAAAGAAGAGAGTGCAAAAGTTGGCTTAAAGCTCAACATTCAGAAAACTAAGATTATGGCATCTGGTCCCATTACTTCATGGCAAATAGATGGGGAAACAGTGGAAACAGTGGCAGACTTTATTTTTGGGGGGCTCCAAAGTCACTGCAGATGGTGACTGCACCCATGAAATTAAAAGATGCTTACTCCTTGGAAGGAAAGTTATGACCAACCTAGATAGTATATTCAAAAGCAGAGACATTACTTTGCCAACAAAGGTCCATCTAGTCAAGGCTATGGTTTTTCCAGGAGTCATGTATGGATGTGAGAGTTGGACTATAAAGAAAGCTGAGCACAGAAGAATTGATGCTTTTGAACCGTGGTGTTGGAGAAAACTCTTGAGAGTCCCTTGGACAGCAAGGAGATCCAACCAATCCATCCTAAAGGAGATCAGTCTTGAGTGTTCATTGGAAGGTCTGATGTTGAAGCTGAAACTCCAATACATTGGACACTTGATGTGAAGAACTGAATCATTGGAAAAGAGGCTGGGAAAGATTGAAGGCAGGAGGAGAAGGGGACGACAGAGAATGAGATGGTTGGATAGCATCACCGACTCAGTGGATATAAGTTTGAGTGAACTCTGGGAGTTGGTGATGGATAGGGAGGCCTGGCATGCTGCAGTCACAAAGTCAGACACAACTGAGTGACTGAACTGAAGTGAGATAATAAAAAACACAAATAACTGTCTGTTCCTGGTTGTTGGGACTGCTTTTCATTTCTCGCTATTATAAACAACACTGCAGTGAACATCCTCACTACTCTTCACAAAGGGCATCCAGTTCAAACCCCACCAGCTCTGCCACTTCTCCTGCTTCCTCTCTGTAGCCTCCCCAGTTGATTGCAGGGGGACAGGAGGCAGGTTCTATTTAATTCATTTGAGAAAGAGTAACACTATTTTATCTGAATTTTCAGCATATCACTCAGAAAGATTAAAATATCATCAACAGGTATATATATTTGAAATATATTTTGAATCACATTGTTTTTTACCCCATCAAATTATGCAAGACATAACTAGTAAAATCTTTTTTAATTTAAAGTGGAAATACTTTGCTTTTCTGAGGATGCAGCAAATATTTGCATACTGAGGAAATTTCAGACAATATATAAAGTCAGCTGTTTTACTTAGCAAGGGAGGCCATAACAAAGTATCATGAACTGAATGATTCAAACAGGGTAATTTTTTGTCTCTCAGCTCTGGAGGCCAGAAGTCTGAGACCAACATGTTACCATGGTTGGTTTCTCCTGAGGTCTGGGAGGAGCAGTCTTTTCCACGCCTCTCCTCGGGCTCTGCTGATTTACTGGCAATCTTTGGCATTCTTTTGTGTATAAAAGCATCTCTCAGTCTCTGCCTTCATTGTTACATGGAGTTTTTTGTATATTTGTCTGTGTCCAAATTTTCCCTTTAATAAGGACACCCATCATATTGAATCGGGGCTCATACTCATCACTTCATCTTAACTAATTACATCTACAACAGTTCTATTTCCAAATAAGGTCATGCTGTGAGGTGTTGAAGATTAGGACTTTCAACCTGTGGATTTGGGGGCACAATCCAACCCACAGCAGCAGTTTTGTCCATAATTCTACTTCCCTAGAGTAACTTCTGTTATCAGTATCCATATGCAACTGGTATATATTCTTCTAGGTTTCCTTTACATGCATATCTACATTCACAAAGTTTATTTAGTAAAAAACAAAAAGGGGGGGATTGTATACTTTTCTAATCTTCTTTCAGTTAGCAAAATGATCCGAACACTTTTCCACATCATCAAATACAGAATATATTTTAATGAGTGCACAGAATTCTATCTTTTGATGTGCCATGTATGATCGATTGAAGAATATTTCAAAATTTTGTTCTTCCAGTCAAAGCAGCCGTGAAGATACTCATATGCTCTGTGTTTCCTTGCTTCCTGGCTTGCTGTTTTCCTAAGATAAATTGCTACAAGTGGGTCTGCTGGTTTAAATGGCCTGTGCTGTGCTGTGCTTAGTCACTCAGTCGTGTCTGACTCTTTGCAACCCCAAGGACTGTAGCCCACCTGGCTCCTCTGTCCAATCCCCTTGCCTGGGGATTCCAGGCAATATTACTGGAGCGGGTGGCTGTGCCCTCCTCTAGGGGAATCTTCCCTATCCAGGGATGGAACCTGCATCTCTTAGGTTTCCTGGACTGGCAGGCACGCAGGCTCTTTGCCACTAGCGCCACCTGGAAAGGCCCTAAATGACCTATTCTTGCAAGATATTTGGACACATATTGATAACCTGCCCTTCAGAAGAGCTGTGACTCTTTACATTCCCTCCATCAAAGCACTTCCTCTACCATACCCGCTTAGACTTGAGCAAGGACAACTCTGTTACAGCAGCTGAAGCAAGATCTTGATCATCCTGGTGTCTCTTTTTGTCTCACACCCTGCGCTGAATCTACCAGCAAGTTCCCTGAGCTGTGCCTCCGAAGTCTAAGCTTCTCTGACCACTTTTCCCACCTTGGTTTATGCCATCATCTCATCGGACGGTTGCGGGGTCCTCCCCAGCTTCCCTGCCCCCACA
Organism: Neotragus pygmaeus; assembly: GCA_006410875.1. Taxonomy (NCBI): domain Eukaryota; kingdom Metazoa; phylum Chordata; class Mammalia; order Artiodactyla; family Bovidae; genus Neotragus; species Neotragus pygmaeus. The sequence goes on from SJYV01011254.1 coordinate 923,958, forward strand.
AAGTCTGTTCTCCCTTCAATCATCAGAGCGCTCACTTTGAAAAAACTGAAATCGACGAAGCCCTGCCTTTGCCCCAAACCCAGATCCTTCATTCAGAATAAGGCCCACAGCCTGCCTAGGGGGATCCAGACTCTATTAATCTATCAGGCTCTGCCTGTGTGCTTTCCCAGTTTTTTTATTCGTGTGTTTGTCGTCATCAAAAACAGAGATCTCTTTGTATATTAAGGATATTGGCTCTGTCCATCAGAATTCACTGGTGGTTTTCCACTTCAACACCTGCCTTTTTTATTGCATTCACAGACTGTTTTGATATATAAATCCCTCAAATTTTCCACTCTGATTTCTTCCTTGCCTGTATACTTACGCTCCCTTTCTCGTTAAACTTACGTATTCACCAACATTTTCTTCTAGCATTGTTATATATATAGAACATCAAAATCGTTGGTCATTACTTTTTCTTTTAATGTTCTCAATGGTTGGAAGGTATTGGCTTTTCAAAACACATTTTAGAATGAATTTTCTACTTGTCTGCTAAACCCTCTTGCGATTTTTTTTCATTGGCTTTCCTCTGATTTGGGGGAGAGTCTACATTCTTATCCAGGAATATGGTTTGTCTCTCCATTTAAGCTTTATGGTCCCTAGGAAAGTTTTGTACCTTTTTTATATAGATCGTAAAACTGATCCCTAGAAATTCTGGTTTGTAGTTGTTGTTGTTGTTTTTTTAATGTAGACCATTTAAAAGTCTTTATTGAATTTGTTCCCTGGAGGAGGAAATGGCAACCCACTCCAGTATTGTCTCCTGGAGAATCCCATGGACAGAGGAGCCAGGCAGGCTACAGTCTGTGGGGTCGCAGAGAGTCAGACTTAACTGCAGTGACTTAGCATGCATTGAATTCATCACAATATTGGCTTCTGTTTTATGTTTTGTTTTTTTCTGGCCTGAGGCATGTGGGATCTTAGCTCCTCCACCAGGGATTGAACCCATATCTCCTGCTTTGGTAGGCGAAGTCTTAACCCCTGGACCACCAGGGAAGTCTCTGTAGTTGCTTTTGGGAAGGAAATATATTTGCAGCCAGCCTTCTTCCTGGGGAAATCATCCCAGGCCAGGCCCTTCTTCCTGCTGTTGGGGTATCTGAAGGGAAGGAGAGGCACATTTGGAGATGGAAAACTTAGAAGGCAGTGGCCATGCCCAGGGTCTACCAGCCCACGTAGAGTTTGGCACCTACCCAGCCTGCTTGGGCAGATTCGGTGACGCCCCCTGGTGGCCACCTGCAGGGCGCTGCTTCTGCTAATTTTTAATATCACTTTCAAATCACCTCCCTGGATTTTCCTTCCCTGTTTGAATTTTGAGACACCTCTGATCAAAGAAGGCAAACATTTTCAACATTTTTGACTCAGAGAAGCACAGTGAAAGATGAACATGAAAAAGTCACTGTAAAGCCAGACTGACTCATAAATTAGCAACTATTTTTTTCATTCACTCACCGCCTGCTGATGAAAGGTGTCTTATGGGCTGGGCTGTAGAGATTTAGGCATGAACTAGGACAGGCAGGGGCCTTACCATTCACTTGCATCTTATGTTTTAATGAAAAAACAAAAATAAACAAGGAGATAAATGTGATTATTCCCAAGAGTGTTACATACCTTAAAGAAAATAAAACTGTGATGTATAAGAATGGAGAGGAAGTCAGGGCAGGCTTCTCTGAGGAGGTGTCATGGAAGTGGAAGCTGGATGGGAAGAAATCAGCTGCAGAGGACGGACTTGAGATTAACCCCTCTGGTCAAATCCAGAGACTTTTTTTTTTTAATAGAAATGGAAATTCAATCAGGAAGACAGCAGAATATATGTGTTTTTGTTTCCTTGTCCATTTTTTCATATTCACATTTTATGATGTGTTTCACCCACAAGGTAAGAGTGAATTTCCTATTTGTCTGCAGACCCCGCCGTTTGTACTTGTTCAGGGAAAGTGGATGTTGGCAGCTTTGGTGTGGGAGGTACCTTGCTTTAGACCTTGAGCTGTCTTTCAGACTGTGCTTAAGGATTTTTTCCCCTGAAATTATTGTTGACAATACAAAGAAGAAAGTCTAGGAATTAACAACACATAGTGTTGTGAGCTAAATTGTCACTTCCCCAGTTCCTATGTTTAAGTTCTAACCCCTATTATCTCAGAATATGTCAGTGGGTGGAGACAAGGCTTTTAAAGAGGTAATTAAGTTAAAATGAGGCCATTGTGTGTGTGCGCGCACGCGTGCACGCGCTCTGTCCTGTCCTACTCTTAGACCCGCTGGACTGTAGGCCCCCAGGCTTCTCTGTGCATGGGATTGTCCAGACAAGAACACTGGAGTGGGTTGCCATGCCTTTCTCCAGGGGATCTTCCTGACCCAGTGATTAAACCTGTCTCTTATGCCTCTTGCTTTGGCAGGCATGGATTCTTTACCACTGGTGCCACATTGGAAGCCCCCTTTTTTCATCTGAGGCCGTTAGAGTAGGTCCTAATCCCAAATAGCTGTTGTCTTTAAAGAGGAGGCAGTTAGGACCCAAGCATGTACAGAAAGAAGATCCTATGCAGACACAGGGAGAGAGCCAAGGAGAAATCAACCCTGCTGACTTGAGCTTGGACTTCTACTTCCAGAATTATGAGAAAATAAATGTCTGTTGTTTAAGCAAGATACTTAAGCTGATAGTTGTTATGGCAGCTGTTGCAAACTGATATACTTAGATGAATGCTATCTTTAGAATGAAATTTAAAAGAATCAAAGTATAATGGTAAATAAATTTTGATGTGTTAGGCTTTGATTTTCACTTGTATCAAAATATTTATTTCATTTGTTATTTCTTCTTTGACATGGGGAATATTGTGAAGGTTATCTTTTAGTTTCCCAATATTTGGAGATTTGAGAGCACTCTTTATGTAATTGATTTCTAATTTCTCTCTATTGTGTTCCAAGAACATCACCTAACATACTCTTTATAATTTCAATCCTTTTCTTTCAAATTTGTTGAGAATCTCTTCATGGTCCAGGACATAGTAGACACTTACGAACATTCCATGTGCACTTAGAAAAAATGTGTATTTTGCAGTTTGGAATTTAAAGTTCTATGTACTCAGTCACTCAGTTGTGTCGACTTTTTGCCACCCTGTGGATTATAACCCACCAGGCTCCTCTGTCCGTGGAATTTTCCAGGTAAGAATACTGGAGTGGGTTTCCATTTCCTACCACAGGGGATCTTCCTGACCTAGGGGTTGAACCTGAGTCTCCTGTTGGTTTATAATGTTGTTCAAATCTCCTATATCCTCATTGTTTTAAAAATTAACTTTGTTTTTTAGAACAGTCTTATAGAAAAATTGCAAATATAGTAGAGTTCTTATGTGCCTCATACTGGATTTCCCTCCTGTATGGTACTTTTACATTCGTATGATACCTTTATTACAATTAATGAATCAATACTGATACATTTTATTAATGATTAAAAAAATAAAACATACTTTATTCAGATTGCTTTAGTTTTTACTTAATGTGCTTTTTTTCTTCCAGGATCTTAGCCAGGATCCAACAGGACATTTAGTCATCACATTTCCTTAGGCTCCTCTTGGCAGTGACAGTTTCTCAGATTTTCCATGTTTTTGATGATATTTGACAGTCTTGAGATATTTTGTAGAATGTCCCTCTAAAAGAGGATTTGTCTGATGGTTTGCCTCATGATTAGACAGAGGTTATGGGTTTAGGGGAGGAAGATCACAGAAGTAAAGTTCCATTTTCATCACCTTATAGCAAAGATATGTATTATCAGTATCACTTATCACTGTTCCTGTTGACCTTGATCACCTGGCTGGGGTAATGTTTGTCAGTTACTAGGCATCCACTGCGGCTTCCCCAATGGCTCAGTCGTAAAGACTTCACCTGCAGTGCAGGAGCTGCATGTTCGATCCCTGGGTTGGGAAGACGCCCCGAGGAGGGCATGACAACCCACCCCATTATTCTTGCCTGGAGAATCCCATGGACAGAGGAGCCTGGAGGGCTACAGTCCATGGGGTTGCAAAGAGTCAGACATGACTGAATCGACTTAGCACGCATGCAGGCTCCAGCAGATGGTGAAGGACAGGGAAGCCTGGCGTGCTGCATTTGATGGGGTCACAAAGAATCAGACACGACTGAGTGACTGAACAGCAACAGGCATCCTGTACTGCACCTGGCAACCCCCTCTCGTGGTCTTCTGGGGCTCTGCCAAGTGTCCCTGATTTGGAACATCAGGGACACAGGATACTCTGAAAGATTAAAATTCTTTCTCAATATTTTCGTCTGAAAAAATGAAGTGCTCTTCTTATGTTCTCAAGGTTTCTTTCAGCCAAGAGAGCTCTCAGCTCCGTCATCATGAGCTTCTTTTCTCTCGTGGGAAGTAAGCTGGCTTCCGTAACAGCCCATGAGTCTTTTGAATTTTTCTGATGGAATTTTGGCTTGTGCTCTGTAGGTATCCAGCTCTGCTGATCTTAGCATCTGCTTTGGAAAGATTCTCCTATAACATTAAAGGGCAAATTCTCTCTAGATCGGATATTTGGCAAACATTAGTTTATTTTTCTTGCTGTTATTCAGGAAGGATTTGAAATCTCTCCTGATGCTATTGCCTCTCCCTTTTTGTGATTTTCTAACTTCAGTGAAACTTTCTCGGTTTGAAGACTTTAAATATGAGGACACTGACTGTTTCATCTTCTTCAGAGAATTGAGCGTACATTCTATTTCTTGTATAGTGTTTTTAAAATAACCCTTTAGTTGAGTGACATCAAGCAGTTTCTTCAAAAGTCCCTTTGATCTACCTTCTAAGACCTTCTAAGAAGGTCTCCGTTTTCTAGTGCATTCCTTATAATCAATTCCAAACTCCCACTGTCCACGATGTCTGTTTCCAAGAATGACACACAATTACTCCTTTGTAGTAGGTGGCTACTTTTGAGACTTGATCTGATTTTCTTCAGAATTTTCTAACATTTCCAACTCTCCTTTTCCCTTCTTTGGCTTCTTGAGAAAGCAGCTTCAGGCATCCCTGAAGATCATTTCCATCTGAATTTTCCTTTAGCATATTTGAAGCTGTCCTTTTTTCCCCCCTCCTGATGTATTTTGAAGGCTGTTTCAGTTGCAGGTACTTGATATTGGATGTTTTGATGAATCTTCTAAAGAGTGAGTGTTTCTTGTAATGCTAGCCATCAACTCAACTTGTCTGGATATTTAGTTTCTCTTTGGTATGTCCTTTTCTAAAAGCCTCTGTTTCAAGCCCAAGTAAAGAGCTGGCAGTTTCTAGCTTTTTATTCATGTCCTCCAGTTTCTTTTTTTGAGTTAATTTTCTAGAGCAGACTAGATTCATAGCAAAATTGAGTGAAAGGTATGGAGATTTCCAGGATGGCCCTTTGACCCCACACATGCATCTTGTTGCTGTATAGTCGCTAAGTTGTGTCTGACTTGTTGTGACCTCCCCATGGATTGCAGCACGCCATGCTTCTCTGTCCTTCACCATTCACCATCTCCTGGAGTGCACAGCCTTCCCCATGGTCCTCATTTCCCATCAGAGTGGTACATTTGTTCCATCTGATAAACCTACACTGACACAGCATTATCACCCCAAGTCCAGAGTTTACGTTGGGATTCCTCTTGGTGCTGTAAGTTCCCTGGGTCTAGAGAATGTATCATAACCTGCATCCATGATTATAGTATCATACAGAGTACTGTTCCTGCCCTAAAATCGTGGCCATGAGAATAGGTGTGTGGTGGTATCATGTTTTAATTTGTGCTTCTCTGATGATATATGATGTGGGGCATCTTCACATATGCTTATTTTGCATTTGGACGTCTTCTTTGATGATGTGTCTTTAAAGGTCTTTCACCCATTTTTAAATCATGGTGTTTGCTTTCTTACTTTTGAATGTAAGAGTTCTTTGTATTTTTAAAAAATATTTTAGATAATAGTACTTTGTCAGATATATATTTTGGAATTATTTTCTTGCAGTCTGTGGCTTGTCTTTTCATTCTCTTGATACTGTCTTTTACAGACCAGAAGCTTTTAATAAAGTCCAGCTTATCAATAATTTCTTTCATGGGTTACGCCTTTGATGGAGTATCTAAAAGGTCGTCACCATACTATCACTATACTATATCTGAAAGGTCATCATCTAGGTTTTTCTCTATATATCTTCTAGGAACTTTATAATTTTGCATTTTACATTTAAGTCTGTGATCTATTTTGAGTTACTTTTTGTAAAGAGTGAAGTATCTGTGTTTGATACTTCTTTCTTTCTCCCTCTATCCTTCTCTCCCCGCTTCATCCCTCCCTCCTTTCCTTTTGCCTGTGATTGTCTAGTTGTTTCAGCACCATTGGTCAAAAAAACCCATCTTTGCTCCAAATGCATTGCCCGGGTCATTCAGGCCTTGTCCAGCTTGATGAGCAGCTTGATGTCGATAAAGAGTTTGCAGGTTGGTTGGGGTTGACTAATTCGGGCTGAACTTGGCTGACAGCTTTGCTGACCTCAGTTGGGCTCACTCCTATATCTTAGGGTGAGCTGGAGGTTGACCGATCTGCAGGCCTCTGCCTCGTTCTCTCATGGGTCTCAGTGTCTACTGGAAGCTGGCTGATGCTGAGATGGGCTGAGAGGCCCTGCTGATCTTGGCTGCGTTTGCTCATGAATCTCAGGACTGGCTGCAGGTCTGCTGAGGTGTGCAGGGCTTAGCCAGGTGCTCGGTCCTTCGAGGCTGCCATGGCCCAAGAAGCAGCCAAACCTCCTGCCACTGATCTCCCCCCAGTCCCTAGCCATCGCCTCTCAGGGCTTCTTCCTCATCAAACGTCTCAATGCAGGTAAAGTTGAAAATCATGTCTTCCTTGCTCAGGTTGGCCTGTACCTACTTGAAGAGCCATGTGTCTTTCATCTGCCTCCGAGATGTCAGCTACTCTTTTAGCAGCCATTTATGTCTCTTCCAGAAGTCATCATCCTCAGGAAGATGGTAGATTTCCAAAACCAGGATATGGGGCAAGAGCAGGTATAGTTACCCATTTCTTCTACTCCTTCCCTTCTTTCTCCTCCTTCTTCACAGCTTTATTGAAGAATATTATCAAATATATACTTGTATATCAAATATATACCAACATATATTTGTACATCAAATATATACAAAAAGTTATGGGCATTTTATGGGGTTTCCCTGGTGGCTCAGTGGTCAAGAGCCCACCTGTCAATGCAGGAGATGCACAGAAGACCTGGGTTCAATCCCTGGGTCAGGAAGGTCCCCTGGAGGAGGAAATGGCAACCCACTCTAGTATTCTTGCCTGGAGAATCCCAAGGACAGATGAATCTCTTTGGGGTTGCAAAGAGTCAGACACGACTCAGCACATACAACACAAGGACATGGACATTTAATATATATGATTTGATGAGCTTGGATCCATTTCTTGTTTTCTGTGGCTCATGGCACTTCACCACCCACTGAACAAAGAAAACACATGAAAAAAAAAAAATCCCCAGTCCAGGGGACTCTAGCGAGTGTGGACACTTCCTCCTCAGCAGGACTGGGACCATTTTTTCTGATCAAGCTAGTTTTTGACCACCATGGAGTTTTCGCAGAGGAGTAAATAAGCAGCCCCATCAAAGCTGCATGTGTTGGTGCATCATCACCCCTCCCACACCTTGTCCAAAGCTCACCTGTCTTTCATTTTCACCCAGGAAGAACGGCTGCTGTAAGAGCTCCAACATCTCAGCTAATGGGACATCTTGCTCTTCGTCATCTCTTGTTTCCATCTCTCAGATATCACTGGTCCTCCCTGAGGACTCTCCATGACGCCTCCCTTGGGCTGGGCAGCTGCAGCGAACGGTGGGGGTGGGGAAGTGGGCACACAGGACACTGTCCTTGAGTGGCAAAACTGCCGTCTTCACTGGCTTTTGTCTGCAGGTTCCACCAAATCCTGAGAAACGTGTGCTTTAGTGATGGACTGCTGCATAACAAGCTATCCCCAAACATCATGGCTTAAAACAACTCGTCACTCCCCACTGTTCCGTGAGTCCACGGGACGGCTCTTCTCAGGGGCCAGCCGGTGTCGCTTCTGCCTTTGCCACCACCTGGAACACTCACGTGTCTGGAGTCTTGGTGCTGGTAGTTGGCTAAGATGCCACAGCTCTCCGCCACGTGGCTTCCCTGCCTCTGTGTGGTCTCTCGGTAGTCCATAGTCTAGGCCAAGGGAGGGAAAGAGAATTCACGCCCCTTAAGGACTCGGGCTGGAACTGGCACCGTGTGATTTTTGCTAAATTCAGTTGGCCAAAGCAAGTCACAAGGGCAGTCTGGACCGAAGGAGCCCTGGACCGAAACAGCTCTGCCTTGTGTAAAAATACATGGCATATGATTGGAAGATGGAGGAAATGGTGGTGGCCGTCCTTGGAGGCAGTCTTACCACAGGGGAGTTGCCTATCCCATAAATGTGGATTTAACTATTTCCCACTTAGTTCTGTCAATTTTTGTCACATGTATTTTGAAACTCTGTAATTAGGTATGGACATATTTATGTATTACCAGATTACCTAGTCTGCCTCTTGAGAAACCTGTATGCAGGTCAGGAAGCAACAGTTAGAACTGGACATGGAACAACAGACTGGTTCCAAATAGGCAAAGGAGTACGTCAAGGTTGTATATTGTCACCCTGCTTATTTAACTTATATGCAGAGTACATCATGAGAAATGTTGGGCTGGAGGAAGCACATACTGGAATCAAGACTGCCGGGAGAAATATCAATAACCTCAGATATGCAGATGATTCTACCCTTATGGCAGAAAGTGAAGAAGAACTAAACAGCCTCTTGATGAAAGTGAAAGAAGAGTGAAAAAGTTGGCTTAAAGTTCAACATTCAGAAAATGAAGATCATGGCATCTGGTCCCATCTCTTCATGGCAAATAGATGGGAAACAGTGGAAAACAGTGGCTGACTTAATTTTTCTGGGCTCCAAAATCACTGCAGATGGTGACTGCAGCCATGAAATTAAAAGACGCTTACTCCTTGGAAGGAAAGTTATGACCAACCTAGATAGCATATTCAAAAGCAGAGACATTACTTTGCCNGTAAAATACAATACTATTCTCAGCTTAAACTAATATTTGCAATTCATTACTTTAATCTGCAACACAATTTAATGCATGACTCCCTGAAACATTTTCTCATATATTATTTTGTTATAATAATTCTTTATTATGTTCTATAGTCTGGTGGAATTCATTGCTTTTCCTATTGTCTTCCTGACTCTTGTACCTTTTTTTTCAGTATCCATTACCTCCTGATTTGGGCTTTTCTATTAAGTGTTTTGGAAACCAAAATGGGCTAGACAGCATTAGTTTTGTCATTAAAATATTGTGTCCCCAATTTCTACTATATTGTCATTTTTAAATAATGTTGTAAAAGTCAATAGCAAATTTAGGTGGTTGACATTTGGACACCTCATGCGAAGAGTTGACTCATTGGAAAAGACTCTGATGCTGGGAGGGATTGGGGGCAAGAGGAGAAGGGGACAACAGAGGATGAGATGGCTGGATGGCATCACTGACTCGATGAACGTGAGTCTGAGTGAACTCTGGGAGTTGGTGATGGACAGGGCGGCCGGGCATGCTGCGATTCATGGGGTCACAAAGAGTCGGACACAACTGAGCGACTGAACTGAACTGAACTGACATAACTGTTCATCTTTTATTAGGATTAAGAGTCATTTTAGCTTCTCAGCCTCAGTTTCTATATTTTTAAAATAAAATTTTATTTATTTATCTTTTGGTTGCACCGTGCCTTCATTGCTGCACACAGGCTTTCTCCAGTTACAGTGAGTGGGAGCTACTCCTCTTTGTTGGGTGCTTGGGCTTCTGTTTGTGGTGCTTTCTCTTGTTGTGGAGCTCAGCCTCTAGGTGCACGGGCTGCAGAAGTTGTGGCCGGAGGACTCAGAAGTTGCAGCTTCTGGGCTCAAGAGCGCTGGTCCAGTAGCTGTGGCTCACGAGTCGACTTGCTCCACGTCATGTGGGATCTTCCTGGATGAGGGATCAAATCCTTGTCCCCTTCATCGGCAGGCTGATTCTTATCCAGTCCCACCAGGGAATTCCTTCAGTTTCCATATTTTTAGNGTTGACTCATTGGAAAAGACTCTGATGCTGGGAAGGTTTGGGGGCAGGAGGAGAAGGGGACGACAGAGGTTGAGATGGCTGGATGGTATCACAGGCTCATTGAACATGAGTCTGAGTGAACTCTGGGAGATGGTGATGGACAGAAAGGCCTGGCGTGCTGCGATTCATGGGATCGTGAAGAGTCGGACACGACTGATTGACTGAACTGAACTGAACTGCCACCTCTTCTAACCACATCATTGACCACTCACTAACTTTTCCTTGTAAATCAGCTCTCCAAGTTGAGGCCACTTAAAACATCATCTGACATGCCCCCCAGTGTTCATTGCAGCACTGTTTACAATAGCCAAGACATGGAAGCTACCTAAATGTCCATTGATAAAGATAGATTATGAAAACACTAGCCAAAAGGAAACTGGCATGTTTATACTAAGATATGACAAAGTTGCCTTAGAGAAAAGGAAGCGTTATAAGGTATAAAGAAGGAAATGCATTAAAAAAATAGCTATAACATTTCAAATATTTATGCATCTAGGGAATAGATCTTCAAAATTATAAAGCAAAACCTGATTTTTAAAAACATTTTTTAAGTATAAGAATGATGGTGAGTTATTTTAATGTTCTTGCAAGTAAATTAGAAAAAGCATATCTACAAGTATGTATAAGTTTTGAACAATACAATTAATAAATAAGATAATTGATATATATTTTTTTAATTTACCAACAGAAAAATATGTATACTTTTTATGTACATATGAAACATTTATTCAGATGAATTGGTAAAAAATGAGGTATATCTAAACAGTGAAATATTATTTAGGCTTTATGAAGAAGGAAATTTGCAACAGCATGAATAAACCTAGAAGGCATTATGTTTAGTGAAAGAAATTAGTCACAGAAGGACAATTACTGTATGATTCCACTTATATGAAATATCTAAAATAGTCAAACCTTATAGAAGCCGGGATGCAGATGATAGTTGCCAGGGACAGAAGGGGGAGAAAAAGGAAATTGACTTCTAATGGTATACAAATTTTCTGTTACGCAAGATGGCTAAGTTCTACAGATCCACTGTATAATACCTATAGTTAACAGTATTGTGTTGTGCACTTTAAAATATGCTAAAAGGATAGATCTCATGTTAAGTGTTCTTACCAGACAAAAACAAACACAAGAGAACACAGGAAATTTTTTAAAGTGAAGGATATATTTAGTACCCCGGTTGTGGTGATGATATCATGGATGCAGGCATGTGTCCAAACTCATCAAGATATACAGTTTAAATTTTTTATATATCAGCTATACCTTAATAAAGCTAAATGTATGACATGTTTTCTTTTTTCCATGATGCAATGGGAATAAATTTCAAGTGTTTAAAATCATGCAAAATGTTTTCTGGCAAGTGAAATTAAACTAAAAAAAATCAATGATGAAAAGCATAACCAAAAATTCTTCCATGTCTGGAAATTCAGAAATACATATTCTAAATAACTAGTGTGTCCAAGTGGTCATTAGAAAATGTATTGCAATGATAAAGACAATATGGTATATCACACTTTCTAATATTTCTAATAAGTAGCAAAAGCCATGCTTAAAGCAAATTATTAGCCTTAAAAGCATATATAAGAAAATAATGGCTGTAAGTTAACATCTACATCAAGAAATTAGTAATATAATTCAATGTTATGATTTATAATAAAAAGCATATATGGGTGGTATTGGTCCCCATTTCTGGCTAGAGTTCCTAGAAACCTTGGAATTTCCTAAAAGTTGAGACTAATCAAGTCGTATTTTGTTAGTTAATGAGATAATTTTGGAAAGCCCCTAGAAAACCTAAAGATGAAGGGAGTTGTCAGTGGAGAAAACCATGTGATTGGAGGGTTAGAACTTTCAGTCTCACATCTTGACATCTGGGGAGAGAAGGACTAGCGATTGAATTCATCCTGATAGCAAACGATTTGATTAGTTTTGCCTGTGTAGCTTCCATAAAAACCCAAAAGAATGATGTTTGGGGTTTCCCTGGTGACTCAGCTAGTAAAGAATTTGCCTGCAAGGCAGGAGACCTGGGTTTCCTCCCTGGGTTGGGAAGATCCCCTGGAGGAAAGCATGGCAACCCACTTCAGTATTCTTGCCTGGAGAATCCCCATGGACAGAGGAGCCTGGCAGGCTATGNCAGCTAGTAAAGAATTTGCCTGCAAGGCAGGAGACCTGGGTTTCCTCCCTGGGTTGGGAAGATCCCCTGGAGGAAAGCATGGCAACCCACTTCAGTATTCTTGCCTGGAGAATCCCCATGGACAGAGGAGCCTGGCAGGCTATGATTCACGGGGGAGCAATAAGGTCAGACATGACTAAGTGACTAAGCACAGTACATGGTGTTTGGAGAGCCATCAGTTTGGTATAAATGTTGAAATACAGGAGAATAGCTTGCTTGAAAGGGCATGGAAGCTCCACAACCTAAACCCATAACTTTCCCTATGTATCTTCCATTTTGCTGTTACTGTTCTTTTGTAATATGTAATCTAATAAGTAAATGTTTCTCTGAATTCTGTGAGCCACTCTAGGAAATTAATCAAATCTAAGAAATCTAAGAATGGAGACATATTAATAGACATTAACATGACAAAAAGATATCATGCACAAGCCAATGGTAAATTAGAAATTTGAACAACTTGGAAAAATTTGTTTGATTTATTTTATTGCAATATAGTTAACTTTCAATGTTAAAATCTGTGGTATAGCAAAGTGATTTGGTTATATATTTAATTGTATATTTATATATACATTCTTTTTTATATTCTTTTCCTTCATGATTATCACAGGGTACTGAATACAGTTCCTTTTGCTATGGGCATTATTGTTTATTCATTCTATATTTTAGTGTGCATCCAATAATCCCAAAGTCCCTATCCATTCCTCCCCCATCCCACACCCCCTTGGAAAGTACAAGTTTGTCCTCTATGTCTGTGAATATATTTCTGTTTCATAGATAGGTTTATTTGTGTCATATTTGAGATGCCATATATAAANGTGTGCATCCAATAATCCCAAAGTCCCTATCCATTCCTCCCCCATCCCACACCCCCTTGGAAAGTACAAGTTTGTCCTCTATGTCTGTGAATATATTTCTGTTTCATAGATAGGTTTATTTGTGTCATATTTGAGATTCCATATATAAAAGTGATATCATATATTTGTCTCTCTTTCTGAATTACTGCACTTAGTAGGATAATTCCCTAGGTCCATCCGTGTTGCTGCAAATGGCATTATTTCATTATTTGTTTTTATGACTAAATACTATTCCATTATATATATATATCATATGTGTGCTATGGGGTTGCACAGAATCGGACACGACTGAAACAACTTAGCAGCAGCAGCAGCAACCCTTTGTAACCCCATGAACTATAGCCTGCCTATCTCCTCTGACCATGGAATTCTCCAGCAAGAATCCTGGAATGAGTCGCCATGCTCTCTTCCAGGAGTTATTCCCAATCCCGGGACTGAATCCACATCTCCTGTGTCTCCTTCATTACAGGCAGATTCTTTACCTGGGAAGTCCATGGCAAGTCTATTTTAGTTGTTTTGAGGAACCTCCATACTGTTTTTAAATAGAGATTGTACCAATTTATATTCCCAGCAAAAATGTATGAGGGTTTGCTTTTCTCTACATTCTCCTTCTCCAGCATTTGTTATTTGTGTTTTTGTTGTTGTTTTTCTTGTTGTTTTTATGATAGCAATTCCGACTAGTGTGAAGTGGTACCTCATTGTAATTTTGATTTGCATTTCTCTAATTATTGGCAGTTTTCAGCATCTTTCTGTATGCTTCTTGGCCATCTGTATGTACATAGCTTTTTAAAACATAACATACCAAAGTTGACACAAAAAAAGAAATAGACAACTTGAAAAAATAGTTTTATTTTTTAAAATTAGTTGTGAAACTTAAAACGCTTCCTCCAAAATTTTTTTTTTTAATATGAAAAATAAAATAAAATAATAAAAACTNGGACTTTTGGCCTCTGAGGGAGAGGGAGAGGGTGGGATGATTTGGGAGAATGGCATTGAAGCATGTATACTATCATGTAAGAAACGAGGCGCTGGTCTATGTTTGATGCAGGATGCAGGATACTTGGGGCTGGTGCACGGGGATGATCCAGAGAGACGTTGTGGGGTGGGAGGTGGGAGGAGGATTCAGGATTGGGAGCTCGTGTACACCTGTGGTGGATTCATGTCGATGTATGGCAAAGCCAATAGAGTATTGTAAAGTAAAATAAAGTAAAAAAAAAATTTTTTTTTTAAATAAAATGAGCCTTCATACCCATTTGCAATTCATTCTTGCTCCCATCCTCACCCTTAAACACATTCTGAACTTTCTGTCTCATAAATTTGGAACATGGCATGTAAATGGAATCATATAAAAGTAGCATTTTGTCTGGGTCCTTTCCATTCACATGGTGTTTTTCAGGTCCATCCATATTGTAGTTTATATCACTACTTCTTAACTGCTGAATATTATTTCCTTGTGAGTCTATTACATTTTGTTTGTATATCCATTAGTCTTTGGACTTTCGGATTGTTTCAAGATTTTTATCATTATGAATGATACTTCTATGAACATTCAGGTCTATGGTTATTTATGGGCATATGTTTTTACTTTTCTTGGGAAGATTCTTTGGGGTGAAATTTCTTGGTGATGTGGTAAATTTGTGTTAACTGTTTGCATGGTGTATCTTTCTCCATCCTTTTACTTCCAATCTATTCATGTCTTTGAATCTAAGGTGTGTCTTCTATAAGTAGAATCAGCTGGATATTGCTTTTACACCCAGTCAGACAATATCTGCTTTTTGATCGGGATGTTCAGATCATTTGCATTTAGTGTAATTATTAATATGTCTGGATTTATATTTGCCATTTTGCTATTTGGTTTCTGTAGGCCTTTCCCCCCTCTGTTCATCATTACGAGCTTCTTTTGTGTTAAATACATATTTTTAGTATATCCTTTCAATTCTTTTGTTGATTTTTAAATGACCTTTAAAGTTCTTTTCCTCCCACAGTCATTGCATTAGGCATTACAATATGCATTTTACCACAATTTACTTCAGATTGATACGAATTCAATTCTGGTAAAACACAGAAAATTTGTTCCAATCTATTCTGATTCCATCTCCCTCTCCTCTGTCCTATTATTATCCTAGATAACAAACCATTCTATCTATCTATCTACTATCTATCCATATGTATCTATGTTATAAGCAGGTTATAGTGTCATACTTATTACTTTATGCAAATTTATGCCTTTTGGAAGTTAAGAGAACTAAGAGAAAAATACGTTTATCTGTTGCATAAACCTACATATTAACCCTTTCTGTTTCTCTTTACTTCTTCCATGGATTTAAGTTAACATCTGGAGTCATTTCCTTTCCCCCTAGAGGACTTTCTCTGTATTTCTTGTAAGGCAGGTCTGTTAGCAATAAAGTCTCTCAGTCTTTATCTGAAAATATCTTTATATGACTTCATTTCTGAGGAGATATTTTACCGGATACAGAATTCCTGGTTGACAGTTTTTTCTTCAGCACTCTGAGTGTATTATTCCACTGCCCCTACTTCCATCTTTTCAGATGAGAGAAGTCAGCCACAGTATACTGTTCCTTGCTTTTACTGATGAGTTGTTTTCCTCTTTTTTTTTTTAAGATTTTCTCTTAAAACATAATTGAGGCCCTACTGTGTGAATCTCATTGTGTTTATCTTACTTGCTGTTCATTGAGATTCTTGAATGTGTAGAATAATATTGTCATATACACACTCATGTTGACTGTAAGCCCTTTCTCCCACCTGGTGCGGGGGTGTTCAGATTTCTCCTAGAACAGGATGAGCTTTGACTAGGCTGCAGTTTTAATTCAACTGTGTTCTCTGTGGTTAGCCCAACACAGTTTCCTGGCCCACCAAATTTGATTTTATCTTTTGAACTGATAGGCATTTGGTTTCAACTTCAGATATTTTTGGTGCATCATTGGGTTCAGCTCTGGCAGAGCCCCAGAATCCAATCACCATAAGAAGGTTTGAGATTGTGCTGTTTCCTTCTACTTACCAGCCTCCTCCCTATTGCTGTTTTCTTGGCAAAATTCAGAGGAGGAAGTTTCTGGGCCAAGGGATCTGTCCTTGTGTTTGGTGCTTTCCCAGACTCCAATCTGTACCACAAACTCACTCTGTTTTCCAGGGTCTGGTTGATTTTCCCTCACCTTGGCAAAGTCTCTCCATCAATGGCAGGATTGCTCTTACCTGGATCAGGTTATGGAAGCTGCCTCAGTTTCCCATTCATCTACAAAAGCCTCAGTCCTCTCAGGAGTTTAGTTCATCAAAGTTTCCTGTGCCCACCACTTTTTGCTAGCTTCATAGAAACATATTACTTCATTTTGCTTGTTTTCCTTCTTCTTACCACAGGAATAAAGTCTTCTGTGTCCTTCTAAACCTAGGCTGGAAGCCGAGGTCAAGTTTGCAGTTTCCACTGGGTGTACTGAACTGTAGAGTGAAAGCTCTCAACCACTCAATTTTAGTGTTATTTCAGTCTTGACCTCACAGGGCTGTTGTGAGGATTAAATGAGCTGATGCACCTACAGCCTCCACCCCAAGACTGGCAGCCCAGCAGTGCTCAGCAACCAACAGCTATAGTGCTGGTTACAAATCATGGTGGCCTTGGGCAGGGCAGGTGCTGGGAAATTCCTGGCACAGCAAATGACACTGAAGTGAACTTGTTTTCATCCATCACCCAGTGTGATGAATCAAGGTAAGGCAGTATAATCCTGAAGGACACTGCCAAAAATGTGACACTTGATGGTTTTTTCCAGCAAGCACTTATTGAGGGCCTACGTATACTGGGCATGCTCCTAGGTCCATAAATATGGATTTGTTTCATTACCATAGAAGTCTGAAAGAAGGGTCTTACTCCCCCTCACCCCCACACACAGATAAGATGAAAGAAACAGGAAATGCAATTTCACTGAAACTCCTGTATGAACTTGACTTTTTTTCTTTCACGTGTTCAAAATACAGGAATATTTAAATGGACAGATCCTTTGACCGAGACAGTTATTAAACCTCTGACTTTCACAAGTGTAGGATGGTATGTCTGTGTCCCTGCAGAATTCATATGTCAAAGTCCCAACCCCTGTGTGATGGTATTAGGAGGTGGGAGGTTTGGGAGGTGATTAGTCACAAGGGTGGAGTGTTCATCAATGGGATTCCTGCTCTAATACTGATAAGAGAGACCTCCAGAGAACTTGCTCCCCCTCTTTCTGCCACGTGGGTCCACAGGGAGAGGGCGGCCATCTGAAGCCTGTATGAGGGCCCTCACCAGAACTGACCTGGCTGGCACCCTGACTTCAGAATTCTAGCCTTCTGAACCTAAGAAATACATGTCTGTTGTTTGTAAGCTACTCGTTCTATAGTACTTTGTTATAGCAGCCTTCCAACTTCCTACAGGAGGAAGAACGGATTTCCAGTCACACTGGTCTGTGTGGCACTCCTCTCAATGTCAGGGAGCAGCCCCTCGGTGGGCGTCCCTTCCCCTCGCCCACCCTCCCCTCCCACTGCCCACACTGCTCAGTGGCTTGCTGAACCCCTCCTACAGGGGCCTTTCCTTAGGGTGGTGTTTGGATGCACATGGCAGGAACTCCTGTGGCGTGGCTGGATCAAACAAGGGTGACTTCTTGTCACTCACAAGCCATCTGAGTGGGGTGTCCAGGCCTGGGTCGAGTCAGGAAGGCCTCAAAGCTCTAGGACCTTCTCCTCCTGCCCACCATCCCTAGAACCAGGTGCTGCGCTCCTGAGCAGAGACAGTAGTGGTGTAGTGGTGGAGAGTAGGTGTACCTACTGTGGTGTAGACAGAACAAACTCAAGCGAGAGATGGCCCTGGTGATGTTTCATTGCGCTTAAAAAGAAAGGCGCTCCTTCCCCTGAGGCGCTTTACTGCCTCCTACTGGAATCAAACAGACCACAGATAATCATGATGATGTGATCACTAATCTAGAGCCAGATATCTTGGAATGTGAAGTCAAGTGGGCCTTAGAAAGCATCACTATGAACAAAGCTAGTGGAGGTGATGGAATTCCAGTTGAGCTATTTCAAATTCTGAAAGATCATGCTGTGAAAGTGCTGCACTCAATATGCCAGCAAATTAGGAAAACTCAGCAGTGACCACAGGACTGGAAAAGGTCAGTTTTCATTCCAATTCCAAAGAAAGGCAATGCCAAAGAATGTTCAAACTACTGCACAATTGCACTCATCNAACAAAGCTAGTGGAGGTGATGGAATTCCAGTTGAGCTATTTCAAATCCTAAAAGATGATGCTGGCACTCAGTATGCCAGCAAATTTGGAAAACTCAGCAGTGGTCACAGGACTGGAAAAGGTCACTTTTCATTCCAATCCCAAAGAAAGGCAATGCCAAAGAATGCTCAAACTACCACACAATTGCACCCATCTCACATGCTAGTAAAGTAATGCTCAAAATTCTCCAAGCCAGGCTTCAGCAATATGTGAACCGTGAACTTCCAGATGTTCAAGCTGGTTTTAGAAAAGGCAGAGGAACCAGAGATCGAATTGCCAACATCCGCTGGATCATTGAAAAGGCAAGAGAGTTAGGATTACATAAATGTAATATTAAACATTCCTTTTATAATTTTTGCATACATATATTCCTTTTATCTTGAAACATCTCAAAAAATTTATTGTTCGTATGATAGTTCACTTTCATCATACTCTAGAGATGTATAGTTTCCTAAAACTCATATAGTTTCCTAAACTCATATAGTTTCCTAAAACTCATATAGTTTCCTAAAACTCATATGTATGAATGTAAAGTGTCCTTAATATATACCTTGATATATACATGTGTATGTATCTAAATATAATATGTTGTGTATATATTTAAAACAACCTTTCCTCTACTGTTTTATTATATCTATAAATATGTTGCCTTTTCACTAATTAAACATTTTAGTGAGAAAATTAGGGAGGAAAATGAAAAAATATCAGCCACCATTCCTTGAGGCATATCATTCACAGACCATAGAAAAAGAACAAACAATTTGTGGACCACTGTAGCCAGAAACCAACCATTAGCAAACCAATGCATTTCAAATGCAGAAGGTCACAGGATGACCTGCCGAGTCCGAGGATCTCAGGAGTGACACCCCATGCAGCAATGTTTTCTTGGGTGGCATCTTGTTACCTCATGAACCACAACGTTTCATGCTTAAAATGTGGTTGAAAATTTAAGCAGAAACCTGTAAATGAGTAGCTTAGTGTCTTAAAACCATATCTTTAGCCAAATGAAGGTGTGGCCCCATGTTTCTCTTTAGATGCCTGAACTTTGAAGAGCAAAGAGTTGGATCATTTTTAGGCATTTCTTACATGTATGTAGAGGATTCTTTCTGCATATTTTATCCCTCAAATATTATTTTTATAGCTTGGTGAAAAGAGAGTCACTTTTATATTTGCCACGTTTGAACTGAAGACTGTGGTGGTGGTTTTAATAACTCAAGAGTATTCACATGTTTCCACCCTGGAGTTATTCTAAAGAGAAACCACAGTTCCAGAAATAAGCAAAGCAAACAAAACAGAAAACTAATGTGATGTCTTTTAGATTGCAGGTAGTAAGGTTACTGGTAAAACAATGTTTGGCTCTGCAAATATATTTTCCCCTGCTTTTAAGAGGTAAATATAATTAGGTATTTCTGCTCAGCTTTATTTTGGGGTCCTCTGAATGTCAATGGCAGGTCAGAAGGGTCCTGAATAGAATGAGTCTTGGAGAGCTGGAGGACCTTGCCTGCTCGCCTGCTGTCCTGGTCTCAGGAGTGATATTCTGTTGGCCTTTTCTCCTGGTCCTCCTTTGAATCTTGGTGAAAACAAGAGTTCCTTTTCTGAGGCTTCCCCCTTTCTGATTTCTTGTCCTTTCTGAAGACCAAAGACTCTAGAGCTTCTTGCTGTAATCACCTTTCTGAAGACTAATAAAGAATTCACCAAGTATCTAGAGATCATCTACTGTGAATATGGTCATAGGATGCTAGGCTAGACATTCAAGAATATAAAAACAAATGAAGAATACAATCTGCAGTCTGGTGAAAAATACTAAATAGAAAATTTATGTTGCAATGCAAATCCATAATTTAGCTGAGAGAGTGATGGTCAATGGAAGCCATATTGTCTAGCAAGGTGAACTTGGGCATGGTCTATGTGGCAGGTGTGAAAACCAAAGTGTCTGGAAAGATAGGTGTTTATTTTGTGAAGCATCATTTGTTTTCAAGAGCCAGTTTTCTCACACTACCTCAAAAGGGGAGTTGTACAGTTACTCAGCAAAACTGGAATGTCAGGGTTAGCCTTTCTTTTCCCTAACTTGGTCCATGTCCCACTTTCTATGTAATCTCTCCTCTCCTGTCTGTTCTGCATGATTCTTGGTTTCTGCTCTTCCTTAATCTCAGCTTGGATATGCTTTGAAAGAACTCAACTCCAATTTCAGCATTGGAAATATGCCTAACATAGACTCAAGAGTTGTAATGACACCAATTCTATTTTATGACTTTGGGTAACTTCCAGAAGCACCCAAAACCCAGATGTAGGAATGGAGAATCTCGGCAGTAAACTGGATGTAGCACTGGCAGGATATACGATGAACGTGGTAAAAGCAAATGGACGCAAGGACATTACAACTATGGAAAGAAAGAATTTTAACTAATGAAATCAAAACTGTATTAGGAAGTTGAAAGGGACAAAAACTTTAGGAAAAAGAGGAAAGTTCAGGGACCTGCACTGGAGATGTCAACTACAAATTGGCGCTTGGCAAGGGTATTTGCCAGCAACTGAACAACAACAAGAAGGACATTTATTTGCCATCACCTCTACAGAGTTTGGGAGAAAGCAATAGCACCCCACTCCAGTACTCTTGCCTGGAAAATCCTATGAACGGAGGTGCCTAGTAGGCTACAGTCCATGGGGTTGCGAAGAGTCAGACACGACTGAGCGACTTCACTTTCACTTTTCACTTTGACGCACTGGAGAAGGAAATGGCAACCCAATCCAGTGTTCTTGCCTGGAGAATCCCAGGGATGGAGGAGCCTGGTGGGCTGCCGTCTACGGAGTTGCACNTCAGACACGACTGAGCGACTTCACTTTCACTTTTCACTTTGACGCACTGGAGAAGGAAATGGCAACCCAATCCAGTGTTCTTGCCTGGAGAATCCCAGGGATGGAGGAGCCTGGTGGGCTGCCGTCTACGGAGTTGCACAGAGTCGGACACGACTGAAGCGACTTAGCAGCTACAGAGGTTGAATCCTATGCTGCTGCAGCTGTTGACCCTTGACATGCCCCAAAGGGAGTTCAGGGTGGAGAAAGAGACACCTTCTGCTCCAGGAAAACTGGTACAACAGGTCTTTAGATAGATATTTTCAGGAACTAATTTCATGATCCCAATCCTTACATCTCCTCATATCCAGAAAAGCACTAAATCCCTTCATGATAACATCTCCTCATGACCAGCAGAAAACCTTTTTTAAAACAAGTGCTTGATTGCATTGAACTTCCCCTTCACCAAAATCACACCACTTTGAAGAAGTTTTTCAGAGCTATGAGGTGCTGCTTTCTGGACTGCAGTCCTCATTTTGCCTCAAATAAAACTTAACTCACAATTCTCACACTGTGCACCTTTTTTAGTTGACAGAGATATTGGATTAATAAATGGTATTTAGTTTTTCATTTGCAGTAGATCTCCCCTCATGATTAATTTACACAAGTTACTTTTTCTTGCAGAAAGAGTTACTGTAGTAAGCGGATGTGTACCAAAGACTATTCCAGGGAAATCGTCTGTGTTTGAGACAGTAGAGTAGAGTGGGAGTTAGGAAGTGTTAACGATAGCTATTGCAGTGCCTGTGTGGGAGCAGATGATTTTATTTTAAGTTAATGCAGTGGTGGGAGGGAAAAATATCCAGTTGGCTTGGAGGTGAGTACCACGGAAGGTACTATTCTAAGAGGAGATTTTCCCTTTTCTTGGACTATTTAAAAATGGTGAACTAGGACTTAGAGTTTTAACCTAGTGGGTAGAAAAGAGCTTGTAAATTAAAATGTGGGTTCTAGTCTGATATAAGATAGCCAAGGAGCCTATATAGCAGGAAGATGTCGATTCTGAGCATACGTTTCCACAGCTACTGAGGGGAGTTTATTCCTTAGTAGAGTAAGAATGTGGTAAGTTTTGTTTATTTGTTTGTTTATTTGGCCACACCACACAGCATGTAGGATTTTAATTTTCCAACCAGGGATTGAATCCGCAGCCCTTGCAGTGGAAGTACAGAGTCTTAACCACTGAACTTCCAGGGAAGTCCCAGAATATGGTCATTTTTGAGCAAGCATCATTGGCTGTGGGTATGAGTTCTTTTTCTGACACACAGGCATGTTCGTGCATGTGCACACACACACACCCCTCTGAAGTCTGTACTTATTTCCATAGGTCTTTCTGGATATATGATCATCAGATGAGGTCAGTTGCTTCAGTCGTGCCCAACTCTTTGCAACCCCATGGACTGAAGCCCACCAGACTCACCTGTCCATGGAATTTTCCAGGCAAGAATGCTGGAGTGCATTGCCATTTCCTCCTCAAGGGGATCTTCCTGACCCAGGGATCGAACCCGTGTCTCTTGCGTCTCTTGCACTGACAGGCAGTATCATCAGGAGTGCCAGGATATAAGTCTTGAACTAGGGTAGTCAAGGGCCAGGAGGCCTGCTTCTGGGTTTAGAGAAATTTGACACAGCCTGGATTTTCAGAAAAAGATGGTTGAGGAGTTTATATCTCAGAAGGACACAGTCTCCTGGAATATTGAAGACCTACCAGCTGAATACATGAACATTGTAGACATAACTGCATCTCTTTTAGCCTACAGTTTGTGTCAATGAGGGTAAGCTGTATCTTTGGAAATTCAAAAATTGGATTTCAAAGGTAACCTAGGAATATAATTAAAGTAGATGATCTCACACCTGTCTCTACGTGTTTAGAATAAGCTTCAAAGTGGCTGTGATTCTTGAGCTATGCTCAGAAATAGCATGTAGAATATATTTGTCTGTAACATACTTTATGCTTTTTTAAAGTTAAGGTGAAGTTTACAATACATAAAACTAACCATTAAAACTTGACAATTCAATAACATCTCATGTATTCACAATACTGTGTACCCATCACCTTTATGTATTTCCAAAATATTTTCATCACCACTGAAGGAAACCTGACACCATTAAGCACTTCATGGCTTTTCTGCATTCATACTATTTTCACCTTCCTAAAGGTGCTCCCATCTCCTGGTCCTGTGTGGAAATTCAAACCAGTTTATGCTGGAAATGAAAAATCTGAAAAAGGAAATGACACTGAAGGAAGGCTAGGGCTGGGGCCAGGAGCTGGATTTAATTCCGTGCTCTGCCTTCAGTTAGAATTTTTCTTGGAAAAACTGCATGCTGGCCATAGGCTCTGGTCCTGTTTTAAAAAATTTTTATTTTCTGTATGTGGGAATAATTTTACATGAATGCATAATGCAGATTGTATTATAAGTGCTGGTTATTTTAAGTTCAGTCTTGTTTTTTGCATTTTTGGTTCTCATTTTTCCCTTCTATCATACTAACCTGCTCCTCTCCCACATAAACCATGTTCCCATTCATAACAACTTAGTATGTATCCTTATACTTCTTCATCATGCTCATAGAATCCTGTGGTTGTGGTTTAGTCACTAAGGTATGTCTGACTCTTGTGACCCCATGGACTGTGGCCTACCAGGTTCTTCTGTCCGTGGGATTTCCCAGGCAAGAATACCAGAGTGAGTTGCCTTCTGTAAGGGATCCTCCCAACCTAGGGATTGAACCTGGATCTATTAATTGCAGGCAGTCTCCTGCATTTCAGGTGGATTCTTTACCGAGTGAGCCACCAGGGAAGCCCATAGCATCCTATGTATGTTATTTGCTCAGTCGTGTCTGACTCTTTGTGACCCCTTACACTGTAGCCTACCAGGCTCCTCTGTCCATGGGATTTCCCAGGCAAGAATACTGGAGTGGATTCCAATTTTCAATATAGATTTTCAATTTTCTTGCTATGGACAACTTAATCTTTCCTGTATCTGTGGCTATAAGTGATTTCTCATTCTTAATGTCATGTATGTTTTACCCTCAATTTTTCCAAATTATGCTCATCTGAGAGTGGGTTAGCTATCTCATTTGTTTTAAAAAACCAATACTTTGCATGTATACTTCTTGTTTCTATTTAGTATTTTATTATGCTTTATTTGGGCTTCCCCTGTGGCTCAGCCGGTAAAGAATCCACCTGTAATGAGGGAGACCTGGGTTCAATCCCTGGGTTGGGAAGATTCCCTGGAGAAGGGAAAGGCTACCCAGTTCAGTATTCTGGACTGGAGAATTCCAGGAACTGTATAGTCCATGGGGTCACAAAGAGTCAGACACGACTGAGCAATTTTCACTATGCTTTATTTGTTTCATCTTTTTATTTAAATAATTCCATCTGCCCAATAACTTTGGATAATTTTATGCTTCTTTTTCTAATTTATTCACATGAGTACTTTGCTCCTTTTTTTGGTTTTTCATCTTTAAAATTGAAGTCAATCACAGCTATGGATTTTCATTTTAGTTCCATTGGTTTTCAGAATAAGAATTCCTCTTCATTGTTTTCTTGATATAATTTCAGTTTGATTTCCTGTTTAGTTGAAGAATTTCCCAAGGTAATGACTCTTTATATTCACATCATTAAATTTTTGGTAATTTTTTCATTATTTATTTCTAATTTTATTAGATTATGCTAATCAAATGTATTTCTTTTTCTTTGGCATGGTTTTGGTCACTGACTCCTGTGCTATGTTACCTCCACTGATGGTTCTGCAGGCACTCTGTCTACCAGATCTTATCCCTTCAATATGTTTGGCACCTTCACTGTATAATCATAGATTTGATTTAGGTCATACCTAACTGGCCTAGTGGTTTTCCTACTTTGTTCAATTTAAGCCTGAATTTTGCAATATGAAGTTCATGATCTGAACCACAGTCAGCTCAGGTCTAGTTTTTGCTGATCATATAGAGCTTCAACATTTTTGGCTGCAAAGAATATAATCAATCTGAAATCAGTATTGATCATCTGGTGACATCCATGTGTAAAGTCATCTCTTGTGTTGTTGAAAAAGGGTGTTTCCTATGACCAGTATGTTCTCTTGACAAAACTCTATTAGCCTTGCCTGTTACTCCAGGTGTAGCATTCTTTAGCATTACTGGTTGGGGCATACACTTGGATTACTGTGATGTTGAATGGTTTGCTTGGAAATGAATGTGTTTTTGAGACTGCACCTAAAGAGAGTCCCTTGGACTGCAAAGAGGTCCAACCCCAGTCCATCCTAAAGGAGATCAGTCCTGGGTGTTCATTGGAAGGACGGATGCTAAAGCTGAAACTCCAATATTTTGGCCACCTCATTCAAAGAGTTGACTCATTGGAAAAGACCCTGATGCTGGGAAGGACTGGGGGCAGGAGGAGAAAGGGACGACAGAGGATGAGATGGCTGGATGGCATCACCGACTCGATGGACATGAGTCTGAGTAAACTCCAGGAGTTGGTGATGGACAGGGAGGCCTGGTGTGCTGCGATTCATGGGGTCACAAAGAGTCAGACACGACTGAGCGACCGAACTGAACTGAACTGCATTTTGGACTCTTTTGTTGACATGAGGGCTACTCCATTTCTTCTAAGGGATTTTTGCCCACAGTAGTAGACATAATGATCATCTGAATTAAATCCATACATTCTCATGCATTTTAGTTCACTGATTCATAAAATGTCATTGCTCACTCTTGTTATCTCCTGCTTGACCATGTCCAATTTACCTTGATTCGTGGACCTAACATTCCAGGTTCCTATGCAGTATTGTTCTTTACAGCATTGGACTTTACTTTCACTACCAGACATAGTCACAACTGAGTGTCATTTTCATTTTGGTCCAGGTACTTCATTCTTTCTGGAGTTATTATTATATCATAATTGTCCTCTGCTTTTCCCCAGTAGCAAATGGGACATTTTCTGACCTGGGAGGGCTCATCTTCCAGTGTCGTATCTTTTTGCCTTTTCATACTGTTCATGGAGTTCTCACAGCAAGAATACTGGAGTGATTTGCCATTTGCTGCCCCAGCAGACCATATTTTGTCAGAACTTCTCACTATGACCCATCCATCTTGGGTGGTCATACATGGCATGGGTCACAGCTTTTCTGAGTTATGCAAGCCCCTTTGCCACAACAAGGCTGTGATCCATGAATGGGCAAGAAGGTAAATTGGTTGTCAGAGAACACCTTACAAATAGCTGAGGAAAGAAGAGACATGAAAGGCAAGGGAGAAAGGGAAAGATATATACAACTGAATGCAGAGTTTCAGAGAATAGCAAAGAGAAATAAGAAGGCATTCTTAAAGGAACAATACAAAAAAAAATAGAGAAAAACAATAGAATCGGAAAGACTAGAGATCTCTTCAAGAAAATTGGAAATTTTTTCCAATGCAAGGGAATATTATAAGCAAACATGGGCATTATAAAAGGTCAGAAACAGTAAGGACCTAACAGAAGCAGAAGAGATTAAGAGGTAGCAAGAATACACAGAAGAACTATGCAAAAAAAGGTCTTAATGACCCAGATAACCACAATGCTATGGTCACTCACCTAAAGCCAGATATCCTGGAGTGTGAAGTCAAGTGGGCCTTAGGAAGCATTACTACAAACAAAGTTAGTAGAAGTGATGGAATTCCAGCTGAGCTATTTCAAATTCTAAAAGATGATGTTGTTAGAGTGCTGCACTCAACATGTCACCAATTTAGAAAATGAGTAATGGCCCCAGGACTGGAAAAGGTCATTTTTAATTCCAATCCCAAAGAAAGCCAATGCCAAAGAAAGTTCACAATTGTACTATAGTACAGCTCATTTTACATGCTAATAAGGTTATACTTAAAATCCTTCAAGCTAGGTAGGCTTCAGCAGTATGAATCAAGAACTTCAAGATTACAAATTGGGTTTAGAAAAGGCAGAGGAATTGGGAATCAAATTAACAACATCTGTTGGATCATAGAGAAAGCAAGGGAACTCCAGAAAAACATCTACTTCTGCTTCAATTACACTAAAGCCTTTGACTATGTAGATCACAACAAACTGTGGAAAATTCTTAAAGAGGTGGGAATAGCAGACAACCTTAGCTTTCTCCCAAGAAACCATTTGTATTCAGGTCAAGAAGCAATAGTTAGAATGACACATGGAACAATGGACTGACAATTGGGCCAAGTGGGAAAGGAGTGCAACAAGGCTGTGTATTGTCTTATTTAACTTATATGCAGAACACCATGTGAAATGCTAGGCTGGATGAATCACAAGTTGGAATCAAGATTGCTGGGAGAAATATCAACAACCTCAGATATGCAGATGATACCACTCTAAAGGCAGAGAGCGTAGGGGAACTGAAGAGCCTCTTGATGTGGGTGAAAAGGGAGAGTGAAAAGCTGGCTTAACACTCAAAATTTGAAAAACAAAGATAATGGCATCCAGACTTATCACTTCATGGCAAATAGAAGGGTAAAAAGTGAAAGCAGTGACAGGTTTTATTTTCTTGGGCTCCAAAATAACTGCAGATAGTGACTGCAGTCATGAAATTAAAAGACACTTGCTCCTTGGAAAAAGAGCTATGACAAACCTGCTGTTGCTGCTAAGTCGCTTCAGTCGTGTCCGACTCTGTGAGGCCCCACAGATGGCAGCCCATCAGACTCCCCCGCCCCTGGGATTCTCCAGGCAAGAACACTGGAGTGGGTTGCCATTTCCTTCTCCAATGCAGGAAAGTGAAAAGTGAAAGTGAATTAGCTCAGTTGTATTCAACTCTTAGCGACCCCATGGACTGCAGCCTACCAGGCTCCTCCATCCATGGGATTTTCCAGGCAAGAGTACTGGAGTGGGGTGCCATTGCCTTCTCCAATGACAAACCTAAACAGTATTAAAAAGCAAAGACATCACTTTGATGACAAAGGTCTGTAGTCAAAGCTATGATTTTTCCAGTAGTCATGTATGAATGTGAGAGTTGGACCATAAAGAAGGCTGAGTGCTGAAGAATTGATGCTTTCAAATTGTGGTGCTGGAGAAGACTGTTGAGAGTCCCTTGGGCAGCAAGGAGATCAAACCAGTCAATCTTAAAGGAAATCAATCTGAATATTCATTGGAAGGACTGTTGCCGAAGTTGAAACTCCATTACTTTGGTCACCTGATGTGATGGGCCAGCTCATTGGAAAAGACTCTGCTGCTGGGAAAGATTGAAGGCAAATGGAGAAGAGGGCAGCAGAGGATGAGATGGTTAGGTAGCATCACGAATTCAATGAACATGAATTTGAGGAAACTGTTAGATAACGAAGAACAGGGAAGCCTGGCGTGCTGCAGTCCATGGGGTCACAAAGAGTCAGACATGACTTAGCAACTGAAAACAACAACAAATCAAATGTAAGGTATAAAATCCCTAAGTTTTAAGTTTTTAAAGTTTCTTTGAGTAAGCGCACCATTAATTTTTGTAAATGTTTCACAGAGAGAAAAATGTGAATCTCTACTATAGGGATACTCAATTTCTCCACATCTTTGTTAATGTTTTCAACTATACTGCCATCCTATTTCAGAGACGTATAATTAAAGTCTTTAACTATAATCATATTTTTATCACATTTTCCTTGTCTTTTAATACTTGAATGTATACATTTTGTTTCTATAGTGCATGGTATCATCATGCAGTTCCCTAAATTATGCTTTTAATTGTTAAATAATCTCCCTCTTTATATGATTTGATGTATTGGCATTTGGGGGAGCTGCTCAATAAATAGCATCCCTCTTCTTCACCTAAGCATAACAAAGTAACAAATAAAAAGTAATGGATGGTACATGCAAAACACCTTCCTCATTTGAGGGCTCAGTACAAAATGAAAGTATGAATCTCTTTGTTTAATACTAATTTGAATTTCAAGACAGGGATAGCAGAGCATAAACCAAGCCCAGGGACCTGTAAGCACAGAGACCTTCTAAGTGTGCAACTGTTCAGGAGGCAGGCCATACAGATGCAATTAGCCTTGGGTATATGGGAGTCTAAGTACCGATGTGGTCACAGTGGAGCCAGTGTAGGAGAATGTGTGAGAGTAAAATGAGCCTGCTCACTCAGACTTATTCCGCTGGTGACCAGTAACACATTTTGCTATCAATAGTCCAATTCTGTCAATGTTCAAAAAGTTGATAACTTACAAATCTGGGTACGTAAAACTATGTTAAGTGATGGCATATCATAGATAATTATGTATCATAAAAGAAAGTTCTGAGTAATGACCTTTAGTCTCCTCTCACCTATTTTTTGGATATTCTACTTCCTCTTAACTTTTGCAAAAAGATATGCTGTTGAGTCATGGAAGCTAGATGTACCAGGAGATAATCTTGCCTTCCTTCTCCACACTCTGTGAATAGCACCGGCATTGGCCTTGTGCACTGAGCTCATAGCAAGTGAGAGCTGGCCTTCAGCCCTGTAGTAAAGAGGCCACCCCCAGCGATGAGAAGGAGCTTGACCTTCACAGCAATTGCATTCTTGGCTTTTCTTCTGAGAAGATACAAGTGAAGGACACAATTAGTGTCAACAATGGTGGGGCGTGTTTATTTTTCATGGTGTGGACACCCAACTTCTGGGACTAGTTCTGAGGTCAGTGCACAAGCGGCCACCCAATGGTTTCTTTCTTTTTGGTCTTTGTTGTCCTGGAGGAGTTAGGACTGAAAAAGTAAGGGTCATGAATTGCTGGAAATATGGCATGTTACAAAGGGATTTAAATGCAGTTATGTGATATACCAATTGTGCACATGAATTCCATGTTCTCATATTGAGCCAACTGCTAGTAGCAGTTATGCTGTGAATAGGTTCAGACACAGCTTTGAGATCAGTGTCTTCTGAGACATTCTAATATTATTGAGTTGTATGCGCTAGTAAGTCAGGAGAAAAGGAGAGAAGAATGAGTTCTGTCAGTGATTTTTAGCCAGTGGATAGGAAGACATTTTGGAGAAAGAAATGACAACCCACTCCAGTATCCTTTCCTGGAAAATCCCATGGACAGAGGAGCCTGGTGGGTGCAGTCCACGGGGTTGCGAAGAGTCAGGCATGACTGGGAGACTAACACTTCACTTCAGGAAGACATTTACATATCTCAAGATCCAATGACTTACAAGCTTCAGTTAAATGTGAGCTGCTAAATGAGGATTATAAACTAGCTTTACTTGAAAATTGGGAATAAAATAATTCAAATCCAAGAGAATAAGTATGTACCCAACTTTTCCTTTATGTTCAGAGTCATTGATAGAGCAACTGTAAAGCAGTTCACCATGTGCCGTCTTAAACAGGGATCTAGAGGCACCCTGACTGATACCACTGGTACTTAAAAACAGACTACAAATCAGCATGCTGAGAAAGAAGCCTAACAATATATGAACTCTTCAAGAAGACTTTAAAGTCTTTGCCTTAAAGAATGTGCTTCCTGAATTTTTGTATTTTCAAAATAGATTACCTCTTTTCTTTATACATGAAATACAGTTTGGCTTTGTAGGAAATCTTTGGGTCATATTTTCTTTCTTTAAGAATTTTATAGATTTTGCTACCTTACCTGTTGATGTGCAATTTTGTTGTCAAGACGTCTGAGAGCATTTTTTTTTCCCTTGTAAGTTAACTTGGGAACTTACAGTCTGATTTGTTTGCCTGGATACCCAAAGGATTCTCTATTTTTGAAGTCCAATAAACTTAATATTCTTCAGGGTTGACCGTTTTTTATCAACTTGATAAAGTTCATGGGAGGTGGCTGCTGTGTTTTCATACACCCTCATTTTTTAAAATTAAACTTTTATTTTATATGATTGGTTTACAGTGTTGTGTTAGTTTCAGGTGTATAGCAAAGTGATTCAGTTATACATATATCCATTCTTTTTCAGTTCCCTGTGCTATACTGTGGATCCTTGTTGATTATCTATTTTATGTGTATTAGTGTGTCTACGTTAGGAGAAGGCAATGGTACCCCACTCCAGTACTCTTGCCTGGCAAATCCCATGGACGGAGGAGCCTGGTAGGCTGCAGTCCGTGGGGTCACTAAGAGTTGGCATGACTGAGCGCCTTCACTTTCACTTTTCACTTTCATGCTTTGGAGAAGGATATGGCAACCGACCCCAGTGTTCTCACCTGGAGAACCCCAGGGACGGGGGAGCCTGGTGGACTGCCGTCGCTGGGGTCACACAGAGTTGGACATGACTGAAGCGACTTAGCAGCAGTAGCAGAAAGCAGCAGCAGTGTGTATGTGTTAACCCAAACACCTAATTTATTCCTCCCCCCTCACCTTTCCCCTTTGATAACCATAAGTTTGTCAGTTCTCTCACTTTCTGCTCCCCAATCACACTGACTTCCTTTCTCTTTCTTAAACCCCCAAAGCCCTTACTGCCTCAGGGCCTTTGGACAGCCACTCTTTCTATCTGGAATACTGTTCTTCACATCATCACCAGCCAACTTCCACGAACATCTCAGATCTCAGTTCCTTAGGCCTGACTTTGCCAGCCAGTTAAATCTTCCATTGTTGGTCTCAAAGTACCAGGCATTACCTTCACAGAAATGATCACAATTGAATTATTTATTTTGTAATTATTTTATTACCTCTGCCTTTCCCATTAGGCTCTCAGGTCAATGAGCAGTGAGAACAAATCTGTACCTTCATTTTATCCACAGTGACTCAGGCACATAGTGAGCCATCCAACACATTATTAAGTGCCTTAGAAGTCTTCTCAAGTGAGTCTTCCCTCCAGTAATAATGGTTGGCACTCTTTGAGCACATACCTCATGCCAGGCACTATTAGAAGCATTTCTGACATGTGTTAGCCTATTTAACTCTCCCAACAACCCTGGGAGGTAGGCAGTGCTATTATCATCTCTGGCTTTCAGATTGGAAAATAGGCATAAGTCTCACACAGCGTCAAAATGCTTAGAGCCTGTGTGTCCACAGCCAGCTTGCATGCCTGGGAAGTCTGTTCCAGGTAAGCTGCTGTGCCCACTGAAGAAAAGCAGCGCTGACTTGTTTCATGACAAACTAGATTTAATTCATATTGAATATTAATTATAAGATAATGGAAAGCTTGCATACATACATTAAATTCTCATTGAATGATGCACATTCTCCATTCATTTTTATATAATATATCCATTCATTTATCTAATGAGTGTGTATTGAGCACTTATCATGTGCCAGAATATGTGCTAGAAATTAAGAAATATAAAGGGGAATGAGAGAGTCTTTTCTCTTGAGATGCTCCTGGTCTGGTGGGATTAGTAGAGACATAAATCATTCCGGATAATTTTATAGGAACAATGATGAAGATGTTTACAGAGTTCTGGGAGCAAGGAGGGAAGACCAAAACTCAGTGTTCCCTAGCAAAGGGTGTGAATGGTCAGGAAAACAACTGGTCACCTCTTGGAGACTCTATATAAAAATGACTAGGGTAAGGTGTGCGCTCGGTCCTGTCCGACTCTTTGCAACCCTATAGGCTGACTGTAGCCCACCAGGCTCCTCTGTCCGTGGGATTTCTCAGGCAAGAATACTGGAGTGGGTTGCCATTTCCTTCTCTAGGGGACCTACCTGATCCAGGGATTGGAACTGCATCTCTTGTGTCTCCTACATTGGCCTGCAGATTCTTTACCACTGAGCCACCAGGGAAGCCATGTGTGAAGTAGGCCCCTGTTAAGGATTCCTAATACCCTTTACTGTCTGTTTTTTTCATAGCCCCAGTATATTTGCAGGACTGCCAAAGCAAAATACTTTAAGCTGCGTGTCTTAACATAAATTTTTTCTTTCACCATGCTAGAGGCTGAAAGCCCAAGATCAAGATGTCCAGGGGTTGGTTCCTTCTGAGGAAAATAAAGAAGAATCTGTTCTATGCCTTTCTGCTAGGTTTGTATGGTTTGCTGGCAAACTTAAACTCTGCAAAGAATAAAAAACATCATTCTACTCCCTTCAAACCTGTCTTGTTTTAGTGGTTATATTGTATTAAGCATACATTTATTCATTCTCATTATAGTATTTCCATAAAATTGCTCTTCAGTGATAAATATGAATATGATTAAATATATCTAAATACATATAATTCTGCTTTATGGAATCCCTCCCAGAAATACAGGCATTCTTGTCTAATTTCAAACACCTGGTTATGGTACATAAGAAAACACAACAGCAACAACAATTTTTAAATAGACAAAACGTACTGTGCTCCGTAGGGCTTCCCAAGTGGCTCAGTGGTAAAGAATCTGCCTGCCAAATGCAGGAGATATAGGGTATGTGGGTTTGATTCTTGGATCAGGAAAGATCCCCCTGGAGAAGGAAATGACAACCCACTCCAGTATCCATACATAGAAAATTCCACGGGCAAAGGAGCCTGGCAGGCTTCAGTACATAGAGCTGCAAAGATCAGAGACAACTTAGCACATATGCACAAGAGAACACAACTGTGCTTTGTATCCAAAGCATCACTCACCCTCTGGAAGAAAATTGCCAACCCTTCCAGGTCTTTGGAACAGTCTACACAGTGTTTCTTTCCTGCTGCCTATGTCCTTTTTTAGTTAATTGATGCCCTTATTCTCTAATTTACTTTCTTGGATTTTTCGGATATAAGTGTGTGAAAGATCTTTTCCTTCTCTCTTTCTCTGTGTCTCATTTCTTCCTCTTTTCATTTCAGTTCAGTTCAGTTCAGTCGCTCAGTCATGTCCGACTCTTTGCGACCCCATGAATCGCAGCATGCCAGGCCTCCCTATCCATCACCAGCTCCTGGAGTTCACTCAGACTCACGTCCATAGAGTCAGTGATGCCATCCAGCCATCTCATCCTCTGTCGTCCCCTTCTCCTCCTGCCCCNAGGAGATCCAACCAGTCCATTCTGAAGGAGATCAGCCCTGGGATTTCTTTGGAGGGAATGATGGTAAAGCTGAAACTCCAGTACTTTGGCCACCTCATGCGAAGAGTTGACTCATTGGAAAAAGACTCTGATGCTGGGAGGGATTGGGGGCAGGAGGAGAAGGGGACGACCGAGGATGAGATGGCTGGATGGCATCACGGACTCGATGGACATGAGTCTGAGTGAACTCCGAGAGATGGTGATGAACAGGGAGGCCTGGCATGCTGTAATTCATGGGGTCGCAAAGAGTCAGACACGACTGAGCGACTGAACTGAACTGAACCCTACCCGGCAGCCATCGGAAGCTGAGGGGCGTCCTCCCGGAAGTGCGCCATCTTGGTGGGCTGGAGCTCTCAGCTGAGCCTTGAGTGAGGGCTGGGGACATAAAGATGTGACAGCCCTCACTGCTGATGCTGAGAAACCCCCGGTCTGAGGCGGGTAGCAGATGCATAAAAAGAAACTGCGACACCACGATGCCATGGGAGGGACACACAGGGCCCTGCGGCGCCCTGCATGAGTCTACAGCCCAGCCCAGAACTGTACCCTCTCTGCGTGGCCGTGCAGACCTCCCCACCCACACCCTCCCCGGGGGCTGGGTTCAGGCCAGACTCAGTCCTTTGGCCCCACAGACCTCTCTGCTGACCGTGGCTCAGTGAGCTCCCTGAGACCCACATCCCCGGCACTTCCTGTCCCCTGCCTGCCCTTACCCTGGAGAGGACCATCTATCTCAAACCCCAGCGCTCGCCAGAAGTGTTCCTTCCTCGCTTGCCCGGGCAGACCTCCTCTCTGCTCTTACCCTGGCCACCCCCAGAAGCTGGGTCACCTACACCTTGGCACTTGGCAGCTGCGGCTGTCACCGGCCCTTTCTTGTTCCTTCTGGTGTGGTCCTGGGGCTGTAGCACCCTGGGAGCTTGTGTTAGAAAAGCAGGAATTCGGGCGCTGTCCCAGACTGGTTGAGCCTCAGTTTTTAGTCAAGACTTTAGCATCCCCCAGTGGCATGGTCATAGCAGTTTGAGAAGCTCCTCTGAGGCTTGCCTCCTGGTTCCAGGAACCTGTGAGGAGAATGCCAGACAAAGTGTCTCTCCTCTTGGGTGTTTAACATCAACAGTGGGTGTGGGTGAGATCCTGAGACCCCCTTTGCCACCGCTCACTGGGACTCAGTCATCTGCTCTTGACAACTTTGGAGGAAGGCAGGCACTTGGAGGATGTGAAGTGTTAGGGCTGAAGAAAAGAGATGCTGCCTGCTGAGGCCACTTCTGGCTCTGCTACCGACTGCTGTGTGGCCTTGGCTGAGTGGCTTAACCTCTCTGTGCCTGTTTTCCTCTTCTGTAAAATCAGGATACTAGAGGGTTTATCCACCTGAGTGTTGTGAGGATTGAGTTAGCCCTTGTAAAACCCTTGGTAGTTACCGTCAATATTAATGAAGATTGTTGGCAGTTAACAAAGAACCTTGAAAGAATCTGTTAACATGGGTGCTTTAGGAAGACTTAGTTGGAGATGGTTAGCAAATGTTTACCTAGTTACCACAAAAATAAATCTATACTTATTCTGTGTTGCATCATTATACAATTGAATTTCTATTTCCTAAGAAGGGAAAAAAGCTTTCTTAGAATTTTAGAAGCTTGTTATCATCGTTCCAAGGACAATTGACTTGAGACCTTGAAAGCAAAGCATTCTGAGGCAGAACAAACAGGATTTGCTGTCAACTGGATGGGAGGAGGTGGGAGACAAGGCAAGGAATCAAGGCTGATTGTTGACTTAAGCAGCCAGAGCCTTAAGCCTGGAGGGTGGGGAGCCTGCCTGCGTTCCGGTTTGGACCGGGACATCTGGGGTTGCTGTTGGACACCCACACGCAGCAGTAAAGATACTGGATATGCCACTCTGTCCCCTCACATCCTGAAAACCTGAACTCCATTCCCCTTGGATTTGGCCACACATGCTGAGCATACACCTCACCCCACCCTACTTTCAGCCATTTTCAGTTCAGTTCAGTCACTCAGTCATGTCCGACTCTTTGTGACCCTGTGAACTGCAGCACACCAGGCCTCCCTCTCCATTACCAACTCCCGGAGCCCACCTAAACCCATGTCCGTTGAGTCGGTGATGCCATCCAACCATCTCATCCTCTGTTGTCCCCTTCTCCTCCTGCCCTTAATCTTTCCCAGCATCAGGGTCTTTTCAAATCGGTCAGCTCTTCACATCAGGTGTCCAAAGTATTGGAGTTTCAGCTTCACCATCAGTCCTTCTAATGAACACTGAGGACTGATCTTCTTTAGGATGGACTGGTTGGATCTCCTTGCAGTCCAAGGGACTCTCAAGAGTCTCCAGCACCACAGTTCAAAAGCATCAATGCTTCAGCGCTCAGCTTTCTTTAAAGTCCAACTCTCACATCCATACATGACCACTGGAAAAACTATAGCCTTGACTACATGGACCTTTGTTGACAAAGTAATGTCTCTGCTTTTTAATATGCTATCTAGGTTGG
Source organism: Neotragus pygmaeus (assembly GCA_006410875.1). NCBI lineage: Eukaryota > Metazoa > Chordata > Mammalia > Artiodactyla > Bovidae > Neotragus > Neotragus pygmaeus. Next base: position 960,593 of record SJYV01011254.1, read on the forward strand.
TCATAACTTTCCTTCTGGTGAGCTATTTTGTTTCCATCATTTGATGATGAAAAGTTTCAAGAAGAAAACTGAAAAGATTTTACAGGGGAAAATGATATAATGTGGGAGGAGAGTCAAAGCTCCATGCAGAAAAATTCCAAGATATATATGTAGACGTTTGCTCTTAAGGAAATGTAGCCTAATGCCCACCCCTTGAATGTAGGGTGCTCATAGCGATTCCTTCCAAAGAGGACAGAACTGACAGAGGGAAGATGAAAGAGCAGCTTTACAGAGCAGCAACCTGACAACACTTCCTCAGCTAGGAAATCAACATCAACAGGAACGTTGTCGCTGTTTAGTTGCTCAGTCCTGTCCAACTCTTTGCAACCCCATGGACTACAGCACACCAGGCTTTCCTGTCCTTCACCATCTCCTGGAGCTTGTTCAAGCTCATATCCATTGAGTTGGTGATGCCATCCAATCATCTCGTCCTCTGTTGTCCCTTTCTCTTCCTGTCTTCTATCTTTCCCATCATCAGAGTCTTTTCCAATGAATCGGCTCTTTGCATCTGGTGGCCAGAGTCGTGGAGCTTCAGCTTCAGCATCAGTCCTTCCAATCAATATTCAGGACTGATTTCCTTTAAGATTAACTGGTTTGATCTCCTTGCAGTCCAAGGGACTCTCGAGTCTTCTCCAACACCATAGTTTGAAAGCATCGATTCTTTGGTGCTCAACTTTCTTTAGGGTCCAACTCTCACATCCATGCCTGACTACTGGAAAAACCATAGTTTTGACTATACAGACCTTTGTCAGCAAAGTAATGTCTCTGCTTTTTAATGCACCGTGTTTGTCATAGCTTTTTGTCCAAGGAGCAAGTGTCTCTTAATTGCACAGCTGCAGTAACCATCTGCAGTGATTCTGGAACCCAAGAAAGTCTTTCATTGTTTCTGTTGTTTCCCAATCTATTTGCCATACAGTGATGGGACCAAATGCCATGATCTGTTTTTTGAATGTTGAGTTTTAAGTCAGCTTTTTCACTTTCCTTTTTCACCTTTATCAGCAGGAATAGGTCCTGGTGATAGTATGTGTTCTTGATAGATGGGATGAGGATGGCATTTTACTTGTGTGGTCTTCCTCCCCTCTCATTCGAATCATGAGGAAAACATCAGACAAATGCCACCTGTGGGAGAGTCTATGAAATGCCTGACCAGTACGCCTTGAAACTGTCAAAAACAAAGAAAGTCTGAGACCCCTCACAGCCAAGAGGAGCCTCTGGAGACTTGATGATTAAATGTTACGTCGGGTCCTGGATGGGATCCTGGCATAGGATAAAGGACATTAGGGGAAAACGAAGGATATCTGCTTGGTGTGTGTGCTCAGTTGCCTGTTGTGTCCAACTCTTTGCGACGCTATGGACTGTAGCCAGCTAGGCTCCTCTATCTGTGGGATTTCCCAGGCAAGAATACTGGAGTGGGTTGCCACGCCCTCCTCCAGAGTCTCTTCCCAACCCAGGGATCTAACTTGTGTCTTTTGCATTGGCAGGTAAATTCTTTACCCACTGAGCAACCTATGGACTTCAGTTAACAACATATTAGTATCTGTTCATTAATTGTGACAAGTGTCTCATACTAATTTGTTAATAATAGGAGAAACCGGATGTGGGAATTAATGAAACTCTCTGTCCTTTTTTTTTCTGTAAAAATGTTTCTAAAAAGTAAAGTTTCTTAAAAAATACAACCCTATATTCACCATGTAAATTCTGTCTTTCACAGTTTACTATCTTTATTACACTTTGCATTTCTATCACAATCTGTTCCACCCTCTTCAATACCCTCTCTTGGCTATCTCATCCTTTTTGCTCAAAACAGCACTCAGGAAGCCCGGGCCCACTTGGCTTACAACTGCCACGGGGTCTCTGGGTCCCTGCATGTTTGTGAGGCTGGATTTGCTCTCTGGATGCCATTCCTCAGGCTTGTATGTGCTAAGTCACTTCAGTTGTGTCCAACTCTTTGCGACCCTATGGATTGTAGCTGACCAGGCTCCTCTGTCCATGGGGATTCTCCGGACAAGAATACTCGAGTGGGTTGCCACATCTTCCTCCAGGGAAACTTCCCGACAGGAATTGAACCTGTGTCTCTTACATCTCCTGCATTGGCAGGTGGGTTCTTTACCACTAGCACCACCTGAGAACAGTGCTGAAAACAGAGTTCTACTGCCACCTGGTGGACCTTTAAAGTGCCAAGCGCAGGAAAAGCTGGAGGCTGGATAGGTTAAGAGCACCCTTCAGGCTGCCAGCAACCGTGAGCTCAGCCCCTTCCCCACTAAGCCCCATCCCAATTCTAATTGAGACCTGGACACTTCCTAACTCAGCCCCAATTCCCACTTATGCAGTCATTTTGTAAGGTTATATTAATACTATTACTTTTCAAGAAAATAACTTTTGGAAGAGAGCAGAAGAGAGAATGAAGGATAATTGGGAGTTTTCCAGTTTTGCTAGTAGTTGTGACGGCTGTGAAGAACAGTTTGGAGCTGTGGGCGTGCCCTGTCCAGCTGTCTCCTCAGGTGGCAGCAGCAGCTTTGGTCCTGATCAGCCTCACTGTGCTGGCCACGGTCTCTCTGTGCAGGAGATGAAATCACGAAGGGAGCTCCAGAGAGCAGGCAGTGCCGCTCTGCTGTCCCAGGCCTCCTTTGAGGGAGGCCCCGCACCCAGCTGTCTGCAGGCCTGGCAGCTCCTGCCCCTGAGTTAGAAGGAACACAGCGAGCATGTCTTAGGTGGGGTTTCCTTGGCAGCGCAACTTGGGACCAGGGTTCAAATGCCAGTCTTTTCCTTTTTCTTTTGGTTGTTCTGTTGCTAAGTTGTGTCAAACTCTGTGACCCCGTGGACTGCAGCATGCGAGGCTCCTCTGTCCTTTGCTATCTCCTGGAGTTTGCTCAATTTATGTCCATTGAGTTGGTGATGCTATCCAACCATCTCATCCTCTGTCGTCCCCTTCTCCTCCCGCCTGCAATCTTTCCAAACATCAGGGTCTTTTCCAGTGAGTCAGCGCTTCACAACAGGTGGCCAAAGTACTGAAGCTTCAGCATCAGTCCTTCCAATGAACATTCAGGACTGATTTCCTCTAGGATTGACTGGTTTGATATCCTTGCAGTCCAAGGGACCCTCAAGTCTTCTCCAGCACCACAGTTCAAAGGCATCAGTTCTTCAGTACTCAGCCGCCTTTATGGTCTCTCACATGTGTAAATGACTATTGGGAAAACCACAGCTTTTCCTGCGACTCAAGCCCAGGACACTCCGCTGGAGTGGTGTTGCTGCTCATCAGGAGGCAAGGGGGCACAGGCAGGTGGCTCCAGGGTGGCCTACCTGGCTCGGTTCCAGGCCCAGCAGGGAGAACGTGGAGGCAGTGGTGGGGAGTCTCACCTAGTCCTTCCTGGCTTCAGCTCTCTGCTGGGAGGAGGCTCATGGCAAGTGTGGGGAGGACACAGGAGTGGCCGGTGCCTGCTTTGCGGCCTCTGAGAGGTGTGCATGGTGGTGACTCATGCCTCCGACGGCTCCAGCATCAGGAACCAGTGAGCACTGTGTGCGCCTTTGCATCCAGTTTGCTCGATTCTCACAAGGAAGGTGGCCTAATGACTTCAGCTGCGGACGTGGGGGCGGGGGCTGCGGGAGGAGACCTGAGTCCAGGCCTCGGTGTGGATGTGCCTGCTGCGGCTCCCTGCTCACCCTCCGGAGGACAGGCAGCGTCGCCTGGTCCCAACATCATCTTTGGAGAAGCAAGATAGATCTGTGGGGCTCAACTACCTCCCACAAGAGATTGTAATGAGCAGAACATCATTTCAGATCTCAGAGAGGCATTTTTGGGAAGAGTGTGTGTGGGAGACTGGAGACGCCATCTGCTGATGAGGGTTACGGGGAACCTTGAGGACAGGGCTGGGCGCCACGTGGCAGCAGGTGGCCCAGAGGACCGACCTCCTGAGGGGCCCGCTGAACCCTGTGCTTCCAGAGTGCTTGCAGCTTCTTTGTGATTTCACTCCGGTTACTTCCTAAGGAGTCCTGCCACAGTGCTCAGTTTTATCTTAGTGTACTGATAATGAAGGGTCACAGAATCAGAGAGAGGATCGTTGGTCTGAGAAGTGAGGTGAGTAAAAGGCTTAATACTTAAGTGTGAAAGGAAGGGCCAGGGAGCTATATATGACCCAAGTGAAAACCACATTTTGGACACCAAAAATAGAACCTCAAATGGGGAAAAAAAAGACTTAGAGGCTTGTGTATTAACTGTTCCCAGCTACAGTTTGTGACACAGTTTGTGCCAGTGTATCTCCTGACTGAGTTGTTGTTAACAGTGATACAAACGCAATTATCTAAAGACATCATGTAAACAACTGACAATGTTGTTTCTCCAAAATTTTATTTTAATTTAAATTACAGGGCCAGCCAGATATTCTGATAAGAAATTTACTTTTCCTCAAGAGAAAGGAAATGCTTCCAAGGCATTGATAACAATTGTATACATCTCCACCTTTTTTTTTTTAAGGGTTAAAAATCACATTGAGTAACTGACTTATGTAAAATTAAACCTTTATAACACAAAGAGAAACCACTTCCAGTATAATAGTTTTGGTAACATGAATATATTAAATGATCAGAATTTCAAATGCAATTTTTTGAGTGTTTTCACATTTTGTTTAAAAACAACAAAAACCCAGAAGTCTTAACTATCCCCAGATTCTAATGAGAGAATAACACATCTGTGTTTTGACACGCGGCACCCCTCACTGTCCTCCACACAAAGGCTCTAGTGCTACAACAGCGTCACCAAAGTGGAAGCTGCTGTTTCGAGTTCTAAGAACCAGCTTGGCAAGGAAACCTTTCTTCCATGTGGTGTAATGAATGCGTGCACTCAGAATCCAGACACCCAGCACTGGACCATGCGAATCAGAACGATGTATCACAGCCAACTCTGCCTTCCTAAACATCTTGGATAGTTTCATTTCAAGGGGTTTGGATTGCGTTCTTTAGTTCCAACAGAAAAATCATGGGTTATTTTACATAGAGTTTGGTAAAGACAGGCTCAGGAAAACCAATTATAAATGCAGACCACCATTTCAATTAAACAGAATAAAATACATCTGTATTTTCTGGGGCTCTTTTCCTAAATGGTGTTCCTGGAAGGAGATTTTTAAAGCCTGCTGAAATGTCAACTGGGAGTCTCATTTTACTGGCTGATAAGTAATTCAATTAGTAAGAGAGGCTAGCAAAGAATAATTATATAAATTTCTTAATCAGCTACAGCCATGCTGAATTCGAACCGGCAAACTCTGATTTGTAAGTTGTTAGTTGTGATCTTCATGTCACTAAGATGAACAGATACCTTTCTAATAACTTTACATAGATATATTCTAGGAGACGTTGTTCTGCCGTGGTCACAGTAACAAAAAAGTGGTGCAAAATCAGTTAACTTTATAAATACTGATAATTTGCAGCATTAAGGAACAGGACATTAAAAAAAATAAATTTCCCCTTAGGACAACTATGACTAGGAACTCTTCTTTTCCTAAAAGAAGCCGAAGTTTTAATTATTCAGTTTCACAACTATTGTACTGGATTACTTACTCTAAGAAAGAAAAGGTGCTCTAAAGAGGTCTCCCCACACACAAAGAATCAGCATTAATTTAGCATAATCGGTATCATTCGTAGATCTGGAGAACTCTTGACTCATTTTAAATGAATAAGGCCAATATTATGAAGGAAAAAGTGTAGCTGAGTTCCAGGTCTGTATTGTAGTCTATTGATGGCACCCCATTAGATAACTGAATACAAAGGACTGGTTTACTTTGTTTTCTTTTAATGCTGTGATACTTAAATGTTAAATCAGCATTTTCAGGTGATCTGACGTATTTCAATTACATATGAGCATTCATTTTTTGCAAAAACTCAATATTAGGTAATAGTTACATACTAATACAATAACATTCCTCTGCTGTACAAATTAAATCATTTAAAAGAAATGAGCATTCTAAGAATTATATACAAAAGAAACCTGTAAGCACTGTTGAAATGAAATGCGAGGTGTCGTTGCTAGCTCTACTGTTTTAAAATACCTTCAAAAAGTAAAATTAACAAATACCCTTCAACATATCCAGGTTTACAAGTCTCAAGAAAATCAAATGTCAAAAAATTCTAGAAAGCTGTGAAAAGCATATATACATTTTCCTTATGACCATATGAAGCTTCACACTTTTGAGAAGTTGCTAAGTTTCAGTATCAATTTATTCGTGTGTCAACTTTATCCACTCAAGGAGCTCCCATCTCGGATACAGTTCCCCTAGGATTTCAAATAAAGCTCTGCACGATCTTCCATGAGTGAAGGCATATAATCTTACCCAGAATCGCGCTCAGATCTTTAATAAAGATAAACGCAAACAGGCAGGTTTACTCTGCTCAGATCAATGCCCTCTTCCCCTAATACCCACTATCATCTATGCATTTGCCTTCAAGGAACCTAGCCATGTTCAGAACTTCTACAGCAAACGGAGTCTTTAAATTCTGAAATGACACAAAGATCAAGAAAAAGTCCACGTGTGCTCTAGTGTGCAAGAAAGCAGCAGCTACGTTCTCCAACTTGGACTAAAAAAAACAAACAAAAAAAATCAAAAAAGGTAAAATGAAAACCGTTCACTTAACAGCAGATTAGCAGTAATGTTCCTCATGAATCGATAACAGTGCCTGATGCTGAATAGCTAACAGCAGACGTTGAACTTGGATTTAATATTTTCGATGTTTATTGGAAATCAGGCTTCTTGCTGAGCTGGTCTCTTCAAATCCCTGATCTGTTTGACTAAATACGTCTTCTCGTCATTGAACTGCTCATCCTCGGTCCTGTCATTCTGGAACTTGCTGAGGAACTCTATGAGCTTGGCTTGGTTCTTGAGGAGGATGTCAAGGATGGGCTGCGTCTTGTTGGGGTTGGCTACGAACACCTGCACAGGGAGAGATCAACGTCAGCTACAGGACAGGGTGGGACTCGGAGATGCTGCAGACAGCAGAGCACGTGGGGCCACACCCACTGCTCCCTTGGGCATGGGCTGCAGTCCCGATTACTCATTCTGGTGTCTGCTTTGGAAGACCTTATTTTTACAATTAAAGAAGGAGGGAAGAAGTGCATGTTTAAGGACTGACATGTTCACTTGTTCATTCATGCTCTGAAACTCTGTAGTCTGTATTAAAAAATACAGACTTTGATTTTAGAATAAAATGGGCAGAAGTTAGTTCTGGGCATAGGAGGTCAGAATGGATTTTAAGAGCAAAAATCTCCATGGAAAGCATTAAGAAATGCATTACCCTTTACTTTGAGATTAGTAATCTTCCTTGGCAAAGACCACCTGATGGGGAGAGCTGACTAACTGGAAAAGACTCTGATGCTGGCAAAGCCTGAAGGCGGGAGAAGAGGACAAAGATGAGGTGGCTGGATGGCATCACTGACTCGATGGACATGAGTTTGAGCAAGCTCCGGGAGGCCTGGTGTGCTGCCGTCCACGGGGTCGCAAAGAGTCAAACACAACTGAGTGACTGAACTGAACTGATGCCAAAGATAGGTGACACTCCTTTACAAATCAACTTTTCTTATTCCCAAATACAAATGCCCTGTTTCTGGGTCTACTTTTGTTTCAATGTTGTACCACACAACTGTGAAAATGGACTGAACGGAACTGTGTCACTCAGATTACCAAAATTAAGCTAATAAAACAAGTAACTTGCAAATAAAATGGGATGAACATCTAGTGTTTATAGTCTTAGCACTCTACCTTAAAAACGTGGAAGGCCTCAAACTGGATGTTACGGCTTTTGTCTCGTAGAAGGTTCATCATTAACTTGAGGTTCTCAGGTTTACTGATGTATTTTGTCATAATCGTGAAGTTGTGTCTATCTAGTAGCAGTTCACCAAGAAGCTGAGAAGACAAACAATTTATCCGTTTATTCCACCATTATCATTTAAGATTTGAAGTAAAACCAAAGTTTAAAAACAGTTCATTAAATAATCATATTATTAAGCACAGAATATTAATAGGCACTGAAAAGATGGATGAACTGAATTATGACCTGAAAGCTAATGAGCGCTTCCTGTTTGCTACTTGGACACCTTCTTTTTCTTCTGGGGTTTACACCTATGGTGGGTCTGGCACTGCTCCCTGAAGAAGACCACATTCAAGCCACATCTGGCTCAGAATCTGAGACTTATCAGAACCTATTTTTAAAATATGCATTTGTGTTATCTCAGTAAAAAGAAACCACCAAAGAAAGTGGTCAGAAGATAAGTTACTGGATAACTATAAACCTTAGCAATATTTAAAAATAACTTTATGTATCTGAATTTTACGGGACAAAGGGTTTCATGTACACAGCTTTCTATATACTTATCCCTATACACGCCAAACATCATTTTATCTTATCAGATTAAAAAAGCTTTATAAAAACAAGTACTTTTCTGGTCCTTCTTAAGCAAGGTATCCTGAAGCTACTCTAAGCTTCTCTTAGTGACACCACAATATCACTAATGACGTTAATTAAGTTAAAAAAAAAATTAAAAAATCTGTCGCTTCAGTTAAGTCTGTGCTTACTGAGTTCTATGGAGTTGATTATACCACATCAGCTCTTAATTTTAAAATCAAACCTACTTGTTCTAGATTTCTNTCTAAGCTTCTCTTAGTGACACCACAATATCACTAATGACGTTAATTAAGTTAAAAAAAAAATTAAAAAATCTGTCGCTTCAGTTAAGTCTGTGCTTACTGAGTTCTATGGAGTTGATTATACCACATCAGCTCTTAATTTTAAAATCAAACCTACTTGTTCTAGATTTCTTTTTCTGAAACTAGAGGTCACCTCTTCATGTTGTCATGGTGCCAACTTCCAGTCAAGGACTAGTGTGCAGGTGGCATGGCCTGCATGGGGGCAGGGGCCTGAGGCACAAGAGTGGCACTCAGCCTGGCTCCCGGCACCAGCCTGCCTGGGTTTAAATCCTGACATTTTGCCTCTTGTGAGCTCTATATCCTTGAGCATATTATTTACTTTCTCAGTGCTTCAGTTCCATCATCTGCACAAGGGAGTGGACGATGGTGCCTGTATCTTATGACAGTGCAGTGCGAAATAAAGCATGAATACATGCAAAGCACAGCGGGCCTGAGGCCAGTAAGAGACATGGAATGAGGTCCAAGGGAAGGAAAACGCATGGACAGAGCTACTTTGCCATGGTTTACTTGCTTTTGTTAATTCCTTTCTGGGTTCCTGGCTATGTTCTACATATCTGAAGTTTCCAGATAACTGATCTCTAGATAAATAACAGATCAGTAAATCAAAAATAACCTGATGTGCAGGAAAACAAATCTGTTTCGGATTTATAAAAAACTTAAGAGGAAGAATTCAAAAGCTCAGACAGGTTTCACACTAATCCGAATCACAAAATCTACAGCTTTCAAAGTAAGCAGCCCAGCATCTACTCTTTCAGAGGCTCAGGAGTTAGCCTGAGTGTGTACAGATTAACTCAGCGCTCATTTTCTGTCACACAAACCAGAGATATTCAAAATGGCTCATTTCAGCTTGATTGTCTAGAGGAGGGAAACCAGTAATTTAAAACATTTCTTTGAGTGTAGAAATTAAAAAATGTCAAACCAGTTTTATTAAAAATAACACCCTGGCAGTCCAGTGGTTAGGACTCCACACTCTCACTGCTGAGGGCCAGGGTTCAATTGTTGGTCGGAGTACTAAGATTCCATAAGCCCCACAGCATGGCCAAAAAACCCCCTGAAATCTGGTACAGGGAATTCAAATTTAAATAAATTAATTATTGTTAAAATTAAATAAATTCAAATTTAAATAAACACAAATTTAAATAAATGCCAATGTGGCTGTAAAAAATGGGAGTACAAATTAAAATACATGTTTAGAGTACCACTGGTCCTCAAAATTTCTCCATATGTTCAGGAGAAAATGCAGGCATAAAAGACTGGCTTCATATCCATTACTAAGCTCTCACAAGTGGCAGTCATAATCTTCCTTTCATGTTGGTTAATTCTGAAGTGTTAGAAGGTCTTGAAAGCCTTTCTCCTATCTAAGCAGCCCAAGAATTTACCATTTGGGCCAAGTCTTCTGATTTGCCAATTAAGAACCCCCTCCCTCCCCGCAGGAGGTTATCAGTCCTGGAAGCTGGTATCCGAGGCAAACCTCTCTTGCCTCCTTGGCCTCAGGAAATACTGAGTGCATCCAACGCGGGGAGAGGCCCTTGGATATAAAGAGGTTCCTGGCAGAGGGCTGCCTCTCCGTGAGGCGCTCAGGGGAGCCTGCATGAGGTTGCACTGACACACAGGGAGGACCAACGCCTGCAACGGCCACCAGGCGCACCACCCCCACTCCGCAAGTGAACAGCCTGTCCCTGTCAGCTATCACAACCACCGCTGCCCGGCCAGCAACCTGCAAACGGGGAACAGGTTAAGGACCCCTGACACTGGACCAAAGGATGCCTGGGAGGCCAGGCTCCACCTGATGGAGCTTGTCGTGGTGACACAGTTCTTATGGCCTTAAGGAAAACGAAGGAACTAGCTAGTCGTGGAAAGGAATCTTTTGGGAATGTTCCTAATGTCTTTTAGTCAATTTCCACAGAAAGACCAGGTGTAAAAGAATGATATCCTCATGGGAGCAGCAGCCCGCGGAATGGAGTGTCTTGATTAAAATGAATTCAGATATCTCTGAGGGGAAATAGCACTGGGCAGAGTAGAATTTAAAGTGGACCTGGTAAAAAAGACAAATGGAATTGCAAATTTCCGCCCACAAATCCTTTGTGAGTCCATCTGTAACTCCTGTCAGGACCAGGAAGGGTGTACAGAAGGGTGTACATGGGTATACATTTATTAACTACAGTAAGAACTTTCTAGAGTGGGGGTTAACAAACGATCTGTAAAGAGCAAGACAGGAAATACTAAAGTCTTCGTTACCCATAAAGTGTCTGAGGCAACCACTCAAATCTGCTGTTGTAGCCAAAACAGCCACAGACAATACATAAATGAACAAGTGCATCTGCGTTCCAACAGAATCTTATTTACAAAAATAGGCAGTGGGCTGGATGTGGCTCCTGGGCTGTCGCTTGCCAACCCCCGTTCTAGAGTTTTAAGTCTTTATTCAAGTTTCAAGTGGAACCGTCCACATCCTTTTTTGACACGCAGCAGCCAAAGCCGTGTGGTCCCCCGCGTCACTGCTGGCAGCCGCCTCTCCCCTCACCCAGCAAGCCTGCGACCCTCTGGGCAGAATCCCGGAGCACAACCCCTGTGGTGCCTTCAACTCAGTGACAACTTTTAAAAATAATGCTCCAAAATCTAAAGAACGTCATCACTTGGAGATCAGAGCCTCTTCAAAATTCTGCATATTCTATTTTGGTATCTCTAACACACAAGGAAGTGAGCAGGGGTGGATGCCCTGGGTGAACCACTGCTGAGCCCTGCTCCTTTCCACAAAGATCTCGACCAGGGACACATGCATGCTTCCTGCAAAGCTCTGGACCCCATACACGTTTCAAACAAGGGGTGGAGAGAAATGAGCGACTCAGATGATCTGTCATACCTTGAGTGACTGTCTTTTTGTCACATAATTTTCTGAATGAAGTAACTTCTCATATTCACTGAAGAACTAAAAGACAAGAAAACACACATCAGAGGATTTTCTTAAGAGCAGTAGATAACATGGAAAAGCTTGAGCATATACTCCTAATGGCACAGAGGCCAATCTCTGCTCCTCCCGTCCGTTTCACACTCATCCTCGAGTAATATCCGCTGGTTACTGCCATGAAAAAGGCTCCTGGGCTGGCCCCCTCGCAGCTCCAGAGAAGTGTGCACACAAACTTCTTATGTACACAACTTAAATCCCCTCCCCACCTCCCCCCCCCCCTGTTTTCTCACTGTTCTCATTTCCGGGTATTGAATTAGAAAATCCACACACACATATATTTTTTTTACACAACTCAACTAGTCCAAAGCACAACCACAAAGAGAAAAGTTATCTGTTCTTTCAAAGCAAGAAAATAATTAAGAATAGAAGAGAGAGAAATTCAGCACTGTTGATTAGGTAAGTGTCTCACAAATGGTAGGACTTGAGCTCAACTTTAATAATGAGAGAGATTTTGTTTAGAAATGGGGAGAAGAGATACTCTTCGGGATAAAAACAAAAGAACACAAGAAGACTGAAGACCTGGAAAATGCAAAATGATACAGACTGCAGAGTTGACGAGGATCCACTAGATTTACAAACAGGCTCACTGACAAGAACCGTGTCCCGGGAAGGGAAAGGAGCAGAAGCAGAGGTCATTAGGGAGGTGAGGCACAGACAGAAGGGACACACAGGGGCAGGGCCCCCTTCCCAAAATTCAGAGGAGTGGGCCAGTTAGCTGTCTGTTTGGACTGTGGACAGGCTTCTGAAGTTGCAAAATGTTGCAGTACTAGTGTGGCGCTGCTGGGTGTCAGTGCATTACTGAGACTCATCCCTGGCTGTGGTGGGTGGCTGAGGATGCCCGCTGTGTATTCTGTCCACACTCAGACTACTTCTGCCTTTGCTGTATGATGGGTCCTCATCTGCCATTCATCTGTGGTTTAGAGCAGGGATTGGCAAGCTCTAGCTCATGGGCTACAGCCAACCCACTGTCTGTTTTTATACAAGTTTTACTGGAATACAGCCATGCTCATTTGTGTATTGTAAATAAATTCGTTTATGAACTGTTTATGACTGCCTTTGCGGTAGAACTGACAGGAAAGTTGACCAAGAATGCACGGCCATGAAGCCTCAAATATATGCTCTCTGGCTGGCCCCTTACAAGAGGTTTTAGCGTTAACCCAGAACCGCCCCTGCATCCGTTCTTTTATCTCTAGGCAGAGGTGGGATGGCCCTCTATGTAGTATGCAAGGGTTAGACTTCTGTCTTCAGAGGTGGCTGTTACCCCTTCCTTCTCCTCAAATGATCATCAAGCCATGATTGAAAACAGCCGGAACCCCCTCTGATCAGTAACACAGAACACCTCAAGTTCTTGACAGAACATGCAAGTTAAGATTTCTGCTGCATAATTTTTAGGGTAAGCTTGGCTGCAGGAGATTATTCTTAAGGAGAACTGCCTGGTTAGATCTCAGCCCCAGGTCAGCAGTAAAGGACTAGGACAGACGAAGGACTGGCATTGTCTGGGCTCCTCAGAGATTTGCTCTCCGTGAGCTGCACTTCAGTTCAGCATTTTCTTCACTGCAGAGTCACCCTTGGGGATGGCATCAACTCCATGACGCTGCAACTCAACTCCTATCTAAGAGCACCAATGGCAGAAATGTGCAACAGGCCCCAGTGCTAGAAAAGGCTGTTTCTTTTGAACAAGCTTCACAGACACTGTGATCTTTTAATGGTTTTGTTTCCCTCTATGTTTTGATTATTAGAAAGCTCAGAACCAAAGTGTACAGACTTTAGAGCATGTGTTTTTGTGTAATAACTCCATGTTCGGCTTAAATTGCTTGTATCTCCCCTTTTCTTCTCCTCTTCCAGATCTGACTGCACTGTATACATAAAAACATACATACATATATATATATACACATTTCAGTTAGCTGCTGCACATATGTTTTCTAAAATTCTGATAANAAGCTAGTTGAATAGTGATTAATGAAGTATTAACAAAACTTAGGATTTTGAAAATTCAAATAACTAGTGGGAGAATGAAAAACTAAGCCAAATTTTAGAGGAGAGAGAGAAATTCTAAATGGATTGTAATCACAGTAACTTCTCCAGGAGCACCTACACGGTTCTGGACGGCACCGAAATTAAACTAGTGCGGCACAGGGACGTGCTCGTGGGCATCGTGGGGAGCACGTGGGAGAGGAGGAGTGACCCTGCTGTCATAATGATCAAGGGCAACCAGGTCATCAGAGCGCCCAGACCTGCTCAAAAACCTCTGTGGGTTCTATCATCAACTCCAGCTGGAGGGGGCCTTACGGCTGAACTAACCAATGTCCTACTTTACAAGTAAGTACTGACTCCTGAGTCTCCAGAATTAAGGGCCTCGGCCTTGGCCACAGGGGCCAGCAGCAGAGGGGGACACTGCTCACCCACCTGCTGTGTCCTCTAGGCTAGGGCTCTGCTCTCCCACCGCCGCGGAGTCCCTGTCTATTTGTAAGCAGCTGGGACGTGTGCAATGGATAGGAAGTATGGGGAAGAAAAGAAGCCACATAGTAATTTTCTCTTTATCTTAACTGTGTATTATCATTCAGCAGCAAAGTGCTTTATTTTCTTCTTCTAAAGCAAGAAAAGATGCAAAGGGGAGTGTGTCATCAGAAAGAAAATTCTGCTTCTGACCAAGTAAAGCTCTCTATCTTGGTTTTCGTAGAGAAACGATTACAGCACCGATTAAAAACATATTTCCAAAATAAATCTTCTGGTACAAAGTCTAATTAAAAGCTTTCATTTCTGGTAACAAAACTTACAGTGTGCTATTTTAAAATAGAATTTCACATACTTACTCTATCATAATGTTGTTCCAAAAATTCCGCACTGAGCAATTTATGTCTTGTAAGTAAATCCTAGAAAAAGAAAACATACTTTTTACAGTTGTTAGCATTCATGTTCTTTTAGAAAAGAGAATCTTAAAATTCCACACCATTTTATCTGATAAAAACAGTTGTCAAAAATTACTACACTTAAAAATATTTGAGCATGAATTGTACTGAAAATGTTGATTCTATGTCAGAGCAAATAAAATCATCAATAATTTGAAATTGTGAGAGTAATGGTTATGATTGTCGCAGGTCTAGTAGCTCTTGGAAAAATTAAAAAGCAAATTTATAAGGTAATGGACATAAAAACTCAAAGAAAGGGAATCAAGAACCAAAATGAAATAAAAGTAAACAGTTGTGATAAAATGCCAAACAGCATACTGCTCCTGGTAGAGAAAGAAGAAATATTTTTTATTAGACAAAGCACAGGAGGTTTCATTTTTTTCTTCCTTAACTCAGTTACGTTCAGTTTCATCTTGAATGCTACCTTTTTTCAGAGGTAGGGTCTCTTTTAAAAGCCCCATCATAAACATTAGCTCCAAAGTAAACAGACTCATGCTGCAAACATACAGAACCAAAAGTTATGAACAGTAGAGTCCAATTCTGCGTCCCTGTGAAACAGAGCTTACGCCTGACCCCAGGGATGTCCCTAGAAATTACTCAAGGATCATTCATTCAGAAAACATCTCCTATGTGCCAGATAAAGGTCTAGGTACTGGGGCTGCAAAGATAAAAAGAGGTGGTCCCTACCTTCAAGGACCCAGAAGTCAGCAATGAACTAGCCACGGACTCACCAGGTGGGAAGGGAATGGACACAGGTGACAGCAGAACAGCCCGTTCATCTTCAGGGAACTCAGAAGCACAACTCCTCTAGAGCTGCTGACCCGAGAGGTCCGTGTCAACAGTCCCTTCTCGGAACCAACTTTCCTTCCCTTGTTTTCTTTGTTTAGTTACACTGACTACTGTTTCCTGAAGTATGTCCTGAGAAATGCCCTAAGGAATGTTCATGGTCAACAGAGGAGGAAAGGGCTGCAGCTTTGGTTCCCTCATGGAAACGAACCCCTCAGGTCTCAGGAGGGTTTGGAGGGAGTTCTGATGCCTGCTCGTTAGCATCCTGCCCTGGAAGTCCTGCTCTGCACCGGCTTGCCCCTGGCCCAGTTACTTCCTACCTTCAGACCCTGACACACACATCGCCTCCCTGGGGAACCCTTCCTGACTGGTCACCAGCACCAAAGCATGGTCAGTTATGACCTGACATCTGTGGGATTATGCTCTTAACATCTCTCTCAGGGTAGGCTATAAATTCTATACACAAGGTCATTTCCATTTTTACTGATTTCTGAATTCCCAGCACCTATGCAGTAACCAGCACACAGTAAGAGCTTAATATTTACTAAATAAATGAATGAACCAACAGAATCCAGGAACATGTTTGGGAACACACCACATTAAGCAATCTTTGAAGAATGTTTTTAGGCTTCTAATCCCCACCCCAAAGATTTACAGGTGTTCAAACTGCTGGATAGGGTATGCATCCTATGCCCATGGAAGATCTACCCAATTTTCCCCAAGTGTCCTTTGTTGCATCTGGGAAGAAATATGGGGGAGGAGGAGATGGCAGGGCTAAAGAATTTATATTATCTTAATATATTTATACTGTCCCATAGGGTCATATGTGAAGGAGAGAGGAACATGAGAACTTTAAGGGGATATATCAAGAATGCTTGTTAAATAGTGTCCTGCCTCTAACATGCTACTCTCAATGTAAAGTGCTATGTCTATAACATGTGGTCTGTGACAGCTCTCCCCTGAGTTAGGACCTCAAGGGCAGGGGTTTGTCTGGGCAGATCACTGCTAAACCAGAGTTCCCTGGTGGTCACGTGGTTAGGACTTCATGTTTCCACTGCAGGGGGCCCTGGTTTGATCCCTGGTCAAGGAGCTAAGATCCTGCAAGCTTCGCAGCACGTCCCCCGCCTCAAAAAAAATCTCCTGAAAACAAACAAACAAAAAAGAGCACTGCTGATCCCCAGAACCTAAAGAACAGCACCAACATGAGCAAGCGGTCAAGAGACTTGTGGAATGAACAACGAATAGGCAAATATAAAGACTGCTGTGTCTGGATCCATGCAAGACTGAGTGTCTCATCTACTCTGTGGCTAAGTCTTTCCGGAGGC
This sequence comes from Neotragus pygmaeus, assembly GCA_006410875.1. Lineage (NCBI taxonomy): Eukaryota > Metazoa > Chordata > Mammalia > Artiodactyla > Bovidae > Neotragus > Neotragus pygmaeus. The sequence goes on from SJYV01011254.1 coordinate 977,307, forward strand.
CACTCTGAGCAAGTACAGGGCTGGGAACCAAGTGCTCACTGCTCCATCATGATCTGACTAAAGAGAAGGGAGGCGTCTCAGAGGCAACGGCTCTCAACTGGGGTTGGATTCTTGGGTACAGAGAGGTAGAAAGCATTTCTCTGAAAAGCAAAGATCCTAAACATGCTGTACAAGTTTTTCTTTTTGGTCTGAGTAAGGTGACTGTTTATCCTGAGAGCTGTACTTCCAGTAGGAGCAAGAGGCCCATAGCTGGGCCACACACAGCAAGGGGGAATGGCCAGAATGCCTTCATCAGAGGTTCTACCTGTTGCCATTCAGTTCAGACAGACCAGGAGGCTCAGGAAACCACTGCCAACCTAGGGATCACATCTCCGGGGCCTTATGGGAGGAGAGAGACTGGAAAGGGGTTGCTGAGACTGCTCAAGCAGGAGCCTGACTCCAATGCATGGGGGGAGGGAAGTCCTTCCTAATAAAGGGCAGACCAGGGCCTGGAGCAGACAGTAAAATTCTAGCAGGGAAGGAGTAATTCTTGAGAGCCGGCACAGAGGAAAAAGGCTGATGCTAAGCTGGGAAAAGAGGTGGGGACTTGGGCAGAGCGTCTCTCTCCTGAGAGATGGGAAAAAACCCTACCCTTGGGACTAGAGCCAAGAGCTTGGCGAGCTCAAACCAGGCTGTGGGCTGTGTGTGGGGATGAGGTGGGGAGAGCGCAGGAACTGACAGACTAGAAAACAAAGGGAAGCAGTCATGTAGTCGNCTGGGTCGGGAAGATCCCCTGGAGAAGGGAATGGCAACCTACTCCAGTATTCTTGCCTGGAGAATCCCACGGACAGAGGAGCCTGGCCACCTATGTGGGCAACTCCATGTGATCGCAAAGAGTCAGACTAGGCTGAGCGACTAACACACTTTCAATGTAATAGAGAAAATCACTGATTTGAGGGTCTAGCTTGTCCGGATAGAAATAGCAAACCTCCCAGGTGAGCACATACTCCTCAAGTGGGGGAAACACTTTCCTTTTGCTGATGAGGATGAAGTGGCATTTCCTTTACAGTTTTCTAAGCATAACCTTATTAGCGCTGGTATATTTACAGGTTGAACAGCAAAACTGCGAAGTGTGGGGGTAATGAAAATGGGTAAGTGGCATTTTTTTAAATTAAATCAGCAGGTACCATTATAATTGTCTCATTTAAAAGTTTTAAACTTGGGATACACAGACTTCAGTGAGTACAGAAGTTCCTAATTCTTTGCCAAAAAAAAGAGTGAATTGTGTTCATTTTTGTGTGGAGAAGATATATAGCTNGTTTTAAACTTGGGATACACAGACTTCAGTGAGTACAGAAGTTCCTAATTTTTTGCCAAAAAAAAGAGTGAATTGTGTTCATTTTTGTGTGGAGAAGATATATAGCTTAACAGACTTTCTAAAAAGTGTGAGACTCCCTCCTCCCAAAATAAATTTAGCAGTAAACTTGAGAGAGGTTATTTTCAGAACACATCTTCTGTTTTATAAGCTGAAATAGCTAGTTAGTAGCAGAGCAGGAACCTCAAGCCTAGGTTTTTGACCACCAATCCTTTGTTTTTCCCATTAACCCACATTTATTGCACCTTCTTGTGACCTCTTGTTTTGATAAGGCAGTGTTCTGTACTTTGACTTACAATTAAAGCCTAGTTTAGAGAGATCTTTAAAGCTCACATAAGCATTTTAATGCTTGATCTTAACAGAAACTATGAGCAAAAAATGAATGATCATTCGTAAAAGGAAGATATGAACAAATACTTCCTAATATAGATGAAAACATTACCACTCCTTTGTGCCATTAATAATTGAACAAGTCCAAAAGGGACAAAGCTTTTGTAAAGTCAGATTCTTTGTTAGTAGAATTACATATTGTAGTGGTGGTCAGGGAAGTCTGTAAGCCCTTTTGACCTTGAAATGACAATCTTATTTNAAACCTCTGTGGGTTCTATCATCAACTCCAGCTGGAGGGGGCCTTACGGCTGAACTAACCAATGTCCTACTTTACAAGTAAGTACTGACTCCTGAGTCTCCAGAATTAAGGGCCTCGGCCTTGGCCACAGGGGCCAGCAGCAGAGGGGGACACTGCTCACCCACCTGCTGTGTCCTCTAGGCTAGGGCTCTGCTCTCCCACCGCCGCGGAGTCCCTGTCTATTTGTAAGCAGCTGGGACGTGCGCAATGGATAGGAAGTATGGGGAAGAAAAGAAGCCACATAGTAATTTTCTCTTTATCTTAACTGTGTATTATCATTCAGCAGCAAAGTGCTTTATTTTCTTCTTCTAAAGCAAGAAAAGATGCAAAGGGGAGTGTGTCATCAGAAAGAAAATTCTGCTTCTGACCAAGTAAAGCTCTCTATCTTGGTTTTCGTAGAGAAACGATTACAGCACCGATTAAAAACATATTTCCAAAATAAATCTTCTGGTACAAAGTCTAATTAAAAGCTTTCATTTCTGGTAACAAAACTTACAGTGTGCTATTTTAAAATAGAATTTCACATACTTACTCTATCATAATGTTGTTCCAAAAATTCCGCACTGAGCAATTTATGTCTTGTAAGTAAATCCTAGAAAAAGAAAACATACTTTTTACAGTTGTTAGCATTCATGTTCTTTTAGAAAAGAGAATCTTAAAATTCCACACCATTTTATCTGATAAAAACAGTTGTCAAAAATTACTACACTTAAAAATATTTGAGCATGAATTGTACTGAAAATGTTGATTCTATGTCAGAGCAAATAAAATCATCAATAATTTGAAATTGTGAGAGTAATGGTTATGATTGTCGCAGGTCTAGTAGCTCTTGGAAAAATTAAAAAGCAAATTTATAAGGTAATGGACATAAAAACTCAAAGAAAGGGAATCAAGAACCAAAATGAAATAAAAGTAAACAGTTGTGATAAAATGCCAAACAGCATACTGCTCCTGGTAGAGAAAGAAGAAATATTTTTTATTAGACAAAGCACAGGAGGTTTCATTTTTTTCTTCCTTAACTCAGTTACGTTCAGTTTCATCTTGAATGCTACCTTTTTTCAGAGGTAGGGTCTCTTTTAAAAGCCCCATCATAAACATTAGCTCCAAAGTAAACAGACTCATGCTGCAAACATACAGAACCAAAAGTTATGAACAGTAGAGTCCAATTCTGCGTCCCTGTGAAACAGAGCTTACGCCTGACCCCAGGGATGTCCCTAGAAATTACTCAAGGGTCATTCATTCAGAAAACATCTCCTATGTGCCAGATAAAGGTCTAGGTACTGGGGCTGCAAAGACAAAAAGAGGTGGTCCCTACCTTCAAGGACCCAGAAGTCAGCAATGAACTAGCCACGGACTCACCAGGTGGGAAGGGAATGGACACAGGTGACAGCAGAACAGCCCGTTCATCTTCAGGGAACTCAGGAGCACAACTCCTCTAGAGCTGCTGACCCGAGAGGTCCGTGTCAACAGTCCCTTCTCGGAACCAACTTTCCTTCCCTTGTTTTCTTTGTTTAGTTACACTGACTACTGTTTCCTGAAGTATGTCCTGAGAAATGCCCTAAGGAATGTTCATGGTCAACAGAGGAGGAAAGGGCTGCAGCTTTGGTTCCCTCATGGAAACGAACCCCTCAGGTCTCAGGAGGGTTTGGAGGGAGTTCTGATGCCTGCTCGTTAGCATCCTGCCCTGGAAGTCCTGCTCTGCACCGGCTTGCCCCTGGCCCAGTTACTTCCTACCTTCAGACCCTGACACACACATCGCCTCCCTGGGGAACCCTTCCTGACTGGTCACCAGCACCAAAGCATGGTCAGTTATGACCTGACATCTGTGGGATTATGCTCTTAACATCTCTCTCAGGGTAGGCTATAAATTCTATACACAAGGTCATTTCCATTTTTACTGATTTCTGAATTCCCAGCACCTATGCAGTAACCAGCACACAGTAAGAGCTTAATATTTACTAAATAAATGAATGAACCAACAGAATCCAGGAACATGTTTGGGAACACACCACATTAAGCAATCTTTGAAGAATGTTTTTAGGCTTCTAATCCCCACCCCAAAGATTTACAGGTGTTCAAACTGCTGGATAGGGTATGCATCCTATGCCCATGGAAGATCTACCCAATTTTCCCCAAGTGTCCTTTGTTGCATCTGGGAAGAAATATGGGGGAGGAGGAGATGGCAGGGCTAAAGAATTTATATTATCTTAATATATTTATACTGTCCCATAGGGTCATATGTGAAGGAGAGAGGAACATGAGAACTTTAAGGGGATATATCAAGAATGCTTGTTAAATAGTGTCCTGCCTCTAACATGCTACTCTCAATGTAAAGTGCTATGTCTATAACATGTGGTCTGTGACAGCTCTCCCCTGAGTTAGGACCTCAAGGGCAGGGGTTTGTCTGGGCAGATCACTGCTAAACCAGAGTTCCCTGGTGGTCACGTGGTTAGGACTTCATGTTTCCACTGCAGGGGGCCCTGGTTTGATCCCTGGTCAAGGAGCTAAGATCCTGCAAGCTTCGCAGCACGTCCCCCGCCTCAAAAAAAATCTCCTGAAAACAAACAAACAAAAAAGAGCACTGCTGATCCCCAGAACCTAAAGAACAGCACCAACATGAGCAAGCGGTCAAGAGACTTGTGGAATGAACAACGAATAGGCAAATATAAAGACTGCTGTGTCTGGATCCATGCAAGACTGAGTGTCTCATCTACTCTGTGGCTAAGTCTTTCCGGAGGCCACTCTGAGCAAGTACAGGGCTGGGAACCAAGTGCTCACTGCTCCATCATGATCTGACTAAAGAGAAGGGAGGCGTCTCAGAGGCAACGGCTCTCAACTGGGGTTGGATTCTTGGGTACAGAGAGGTAGAAAGCATTTCTCTGAAAAGCAAAGATCCTAAACATGCTGTACAAGTTTTTCTTTTTGGTCTGAGTAAGGTGACTGTTTATCCTGAGAGCTGTACTTCCAGTAGGAGCAAGAGGCCCATAGCTGGGCCACACACAGCAAGGGGGAATGGCCAGAATGCCTTCATCAGAGGTTCTACCTGTTGCCATTCAGTTCAGACAGACCAGGAGGCTCAGGAAACCACTGCCAACCTAGGGATCACATCTCCGGGGCCTTATGGGAGGAGAGAGACTGGAAAGGGGTTGCTGAGACTGCTCAAGCAGGAGCCTGACTCCAATGCATGGGGGGAGGGAAGTCCTTCCTAATAAAGGGCAGACCAGGGCCTGGAGCAGACAGTAAAATTCTAGCAGGGAAGGAGTAATTCTTGAGAGCCGGCACAGAGGAAAAAGGCTGATGCTAAGCTGGGAAAAGAGGTGGGGACTTGGGCAGAGCGTCTCTCTCCTGAGAGATGGGAAAAAACCCTACCCTTGGGACTAGAGCCAAGAGCTTGGCGAGCTCAAACCAGGCTGTGGGCTGTGTGTGGGGATGAGGTGGGGAGAGCGCAGGAACTGACAGACTAGAAAACAAAGGGAAGCAGTCATGTAGTCAAAATCTGGTGAGCAACTGGCAAAGCTGACAGGGTGCACGTGGTCCCAGATCAGCAGAGTCGCCGGGTCAGCCAGCAGGGGACACAAAGAGCATGAGGTCTGACTTCCCAACTTATCTGAATTCACATATGGCCAAGCTCTGGCATGACCCAGAGACAGGTCAGGTGTCATCTCCCAAGTTCAGCAGACGGAGCAGCCAGTTTCAGGGTGGACTGAATTAAAAAGATTCCTACAAGTTACGTGAGTTTTGGGTCCCAAACATCATGTGACAAAGATGGTCCTGGAATCCCTGAAGAAATGCTGCTAACCCAGGGAGCTCATTTTCAGAGAGCCTCACAAGCCATCTGGCCCAATGTTGTACTTGATGACTGTGTATGTCTGAAGACAAGAGACTCAATTCTTCCAGCTGTCTGGTTCACCTCTGGAGCTCCAAAAGTTAGAAAGTTCCTCCTGTGGTAGAGTTAAAACCTAACCCCAGGCTACTTCCAGAAAACTGTCAAGAGTCACAAAACTAGGTGGAGTCCATTTCCTCGAGGACCCACTTTAAATACAAGCAGCGCTCTCTTGGCAAGTCCCTGTCGAGTCTCCTCTTCTCCAGGCTAAATATGTCCAGTTCCTTTAAGCACACCTCAGATGACAGGTTCTGAGTTCCCCTCGCCATCTACTGTCTTCTGAAAGTCATCTATTTGTCCATGTGCCTCTGAAAAGCACAGCGCCTGGAACACGTGTGCACTGTTGGTACCTTATAAGCTTATAGTGGGACGAGACCATCAGCAGGCTCCTTAAGTCACAAGTTATATAGTCACAGGTAGCTTTGGGGCAGCAGCATCACACTGTTTAATTTTACTGGACTTATACAGAATTTTGTTTACTCAGGGTCAGCTCTCCAGTCAGACTGCCTGGGTTCAAATTCTGGCTTCCCCACTTATTGTCTGACTTTATCCAACATTTTTCTAGGTTTCCATTTCCTTGTGTGTAAAGAAGATAATAATAATACTTTCTTCACAGGGTAGTTTGAATATGATATGAAGTCACCTACATTTTAGTAATTATTACACTGTGTAATGACTACATTTAGTATTATTTCCTATTATTATGCCTTATTCTCACATCTCTTATTTACAAAGCTGGGTCCTCAGGTGAAAGACCTCAGTTTTTGAGTGTTTTTTAATACTTAAAAATTTTTTCTACTTGGAGGATAATTGCTTTAGTGTTGTGTTGAAGACCTCAGTTTATCTGTATTTAACTTGAGCCTGTTATATATTCTGGCCTCTCTGGATCTTTATGAAGCTTTATTTCAGAACCTTTGTGATCTGCTTTCTATTCCTTTGTGGCATATACTTGTTGCCACCTTTTATCTGAGTCTTTAATAACAATCTTCGGCTGTGCTAAGCGAAGACAAATCCACTAAAGTATTTCTCTCCAGGATGGTGGCAATCCATTTTCTGGCACCTTATGGATATGGTGTTCAATTAATTATGAATTGCTACCTTGAAACTCCATCCAGCTCCTAGTTTTTCACTTTTTCACAGGTCTGTTAAAACAGACCTGTACAATCATTCAACATCTAATATATAAAGGAATAATTCTTATGGCTACTGTTCTCTGCGCATAGACTATGTGAGGACACAATAACCTGAGTATACTCGTATTGGCACCTACATTCTGAAAGATGCGAAGACAGGTTAAACCAGTCTCAGAGCAGAGCAGTGAGTCCAGGCAGCCACGCCCTTCGCCCCCTGGTCTACACGTGCCTAGGAGATTAGCATGACTGAACTTACTCTTAGTGAACCCATGCTGGCTGTGGGTGCACGGTTTCCTTTCCAAAATGCTCAGAAATCATCTCTTTAGCAGTAATATTTTCTAGAACCTTACACAGGTATAATATCAAGCACCAAGCTCCACCAGCCTCTCTGGGGAGTCTACCTTCTTTTACTCTGGAAAATGGGAAATATTATTTGTTGGCCTTCTGATATCCTTCCCTGTCTCCTTCATTCCTCTTAAAAAAAAAAAAATCACGAACAAATATTTGGCCACTGATTTACTACCTCAGTATCCCATTCATTCAAGCTCTGAACAGCAGTTGTATTTCGAGCAGGTAGTTTTAATTTCCTTTTAAGACTTAGCACCTGTTCCTCCTCGTCCAGGGTTATGGATGAGCGGTATTTGTTTGAAAGTTTTTGTGTGTGGAGTGCATTTTCTGGGAAGGTAGCTCTGGTCATTCTCAAAGGAGAGCATGAACCAAGGATCTATTTCTTCCATTATAAAAAGTGTCCTCGGCCAAGAGGCCACCAGTAAACTGGAAAAGGAGCAACCTCCTTCCTTTATCAGCACCTCTGGCGTGGAGGTCAGACCAGCCCTGCCCTGACAAAACTTTTTAAGGAAGGGTGGGGAGGGAGCTTCAGTCTGTTTGACAGGCCTGTGCCTCTCCTGAAACACTCTTAATTCTGGGCCCTACTTCATTTTGCCTCTTGGCGGGCTCTCTCCCTTCTATTAAGAGTAGCTGAGACACAGGAGCCAAGCCCATTCCTCACTGCTCTAGAGCTCTCTCCTCCAGAGCTCACCCTTAGAATCCTACCAGGTTTTAAAGTTTCCCTTCTTCAGGTAGAGAACACCTGCCTGACTCCGCTCAGTCTCTCCATCTCTGGCGACCAGGACCCAGCAGGGTACTGAGACGGAATCATCACAGCAAGGCCAATCAGACCTTCGGAGACTGGGACTCACGCTTCTGGCAGAGCTAGTGTGCCTCTCACCTCAGCTGCGCCGTCTGTGCTGGGGGGCAGGTCCCTCGCATGCTCCTGGTCGGGCGGTCCAGCAGAACGCTGCCAGCCCGCTGCTGCTCTGCTCCTCTGCCCTCACCCTCCTCCTGCCGGGTCCTGCGCGCAGGCTTCTGGCTTGCTTCCCACACAGGAGCATCCCTTCCAGACACATGGCGCTGCTACACCTCCCTCATAACAGTTCCGCTGCTTCTGAATGGTGTGTCCCCTTCCACCAGCATGTCCCAATCAGGAGTCCCAACCCACCAAGGGCAGTGATACCTAAGAAGTCATGTTTATCACTCCACGTTATAAGCTCAAATTCATTTCACTTTGCTTTGTACATGTGTGTGCTCAGTTGCTCAATTGTGTCCAACTTTTTGCAACCCCATGGACTGTAGCCTGCCAGGCTCCTCTGTCCATGGGATTTTACAGGCAAGAATACTGGAGTGCCCTTTCTTTCTCGAGGGGATCTTCCCGACCCAGGGATCGAACAGGCATCTCCTGCATTGGCAGGTGGACTCTTTACCAGTAAATCAACTGGGAAGCCCTTGCTTTGTACATTAACATAACTGAGGTCGTACCTAAGGTTTCTGACATCTTGAATAATCTCTAGGTACCTTTCACATTATTTACCTTATTCTCATTCAATGTGAAACCCCAGGCTTCCAGGCTTTTGCCCTATTTTAAGGGTGTTCGTTCTACTGGAGGAACACATTTTATTCAAAGACCAAGGCATGTGCTCATCGTCTAAATGGGTCTTTACACATGAAACTGAACCTTTACAACAATAGTGGCCATTTCTCACTGTAACAGTGTTTATGGTTTGCAAGCACAGTAGTCTATGGTGGGTTATTAAATTCTGAATATATTGAAATTTCAGTTCTAAATACTCACTTATGAGGTCAGACATTTTATATAAAGGAATGTTAACATTTAACACAGAGGATGAGATAGTTTGATGACATCACTGGCTCAATGGACATGAGTCTGGGCTAACTCAGAGAAGGGTGGGAAGCCTGCTGTGCTGCAGTTCATCGGGTCACAAAGAGCTGGACACGACTTAGAGACTGAACAGCAGCAGCAGCATATAAAGGCTTGCTCTCATTGTAAACAGCACTAATAAACATTACCGCTTTATTCACATACCTTAAACAGCCCGGAACCTTGCAATTCAAAACAAAACATGCATGCCATACACTGATGCCATATCATGTGTCTTTAATTTATACAAACACACAACAGAGGGGTAAGGCAGGCGGCGGGGAGGCACACTGCTGGCGATTCTGCACCCCTGCACCCTGTCTTTAATAAACAGCTCTGTTCTGAGCATGAGACGGGCGAGAACAGCTCAACTGTACCCTTGGGCCTGTTCACAACAGGGTCATCTGTCCCGAAGGTGGTTCTACTATTTAAAGATATGTGTATTCCAAACTGATACGGCCCTGGACGGAAGCCAACTACTCTGTCTGATGCTTAACCAAAGAAACTGCTGCACTATGTTCCAACACAGGAGTCAAATCTGATTTTCACATACGCTGTATATCTATATCCTGTATTTGATGGGGAATTTAACATAAAGTGTACCTTTGACCATACAGGACTTATGCCTTTTAGACAGACTTGAGAGTCTTAACTTTTCCAACCTATTAGAGCTGTGACTCTACTGCACATACCTGAGCCACAAACACACATATAAAATATGTCTTCTGTCTTCCCACTAGAGGGCAGCCGTGTGTAGCTCTGGAGGGTACAGAACGTTTAGGAAAGAAGAGCACACCTGTTAATCTTACTTATATATCTATTTAGAATTCTACAGTTTTTGTTACCTTGAATGTGGCAAATGCATCTGAAGCTATGTCAAATGTTGACATTTCGACATATCTGAAGAAATCATAAAACTGTTCCGAGCACAAAATGATTTTTGCAAGTGGTTCATGTCTGATGCATTCTCTTAACATTATCCCACAATTTAGGGCTATTTCTGGAGATTCATACCTGCAAAAAGAAAAGACAAATATGACTGCTTTCCCCCCATCACTGTTCTTTTCAAACTCCCAACAGTTCCAGTTTTTAGAACAGGAAGTTGCAGACATCTTCTAAGTGACAGAGAAGGTTACAAGGTGCATCTCTCTCAGCGGAGAGTATGTGCTCAGAGGGGTGAGTGTGGAGGGCACACATGCATCAGTGGGTGGTGACCGCTTCAACACCAAGAAAAGCGACAGCCTTGACAGTGAGTATGTGGGTAAAAGCTCATTCCTTCAGCTAAAAGACTTGAAGGGAGGTATTCAGGGTCATACCTCCGAAGAGGGTTTAGTTCACCTGAGGTGCTCTCAACATTTCAGAAAAACAAAACACTGAATTGAAAAACAATAGAAACGTAAGTTTCCTAAATTCACAGTATCTAAATGGGTCTATCAAATTATATACAGCATTTACACTTCATTGTTTCAATTTAATACTCAAAATAGCACTTCCAAGACTGTTGGCAACACATAAAGGCCAGAGCTTCTAAGACTGTTGGCAACACATAAAGGCTCGCCAAGCGCCTTGTCATGGGGCCTGAGGGCTCTCAAGTGGACACAGGGGCTCCATGTACCCCTCCTCAGCTCTCCACACAGACTTCCTCTACTCCATCTCAAGGTCGCTCGCCTCTTCCTTCCCCCTGATCAGAAAGAGAATCTCGTTCTCCTCTCAACACTGCACCCTTCTCCATTCTGATGTGCACCAGACCTCTCGGACTGGACTCTGTCTGCCATCTGCTCACACACATCACCCCGTCACTCCACTTCCTCTCACACTTGCACACTCAGGCTGAATCTCCTTCCCCACTCACAGCCACCTTCAGTTTCCTGCCACTGAATCCAAAGACCTCATGGCTAAAACAAATGATCTTCTAACACAAATTCTGCTTTTAATTTCTGGACAATGCAGCCCTCTGCATCTCTTTCTTTAAAAAATGAAAGCAAAACCCCCAGTTCTCCTTTCTACCTCCTCTGTTCTTACTTCTTGCCTGGCTGAAGTCTTTCTTCCATTGCTCTGACCCCTAAGATCTCACAGTTCCCACCACAGCTCCTAAACTGCCCCAGCCCAGATCCACCCTGAACTGTAGTGAGTAGTTTCTGTTGCTTTTGGACAGTTCCATTAACTTGATGTGTCTAATAGAGCATCACTACTTTGCTTCAGATATCCGGGTCTAAAATAGGTCTTACAAAATAAATAAATAAATAAATAAAATAGGTCTTACAGAACTTTCTTTGATAATGGAAATGTTCTCTATCTTTGCCGTCTACTGAGCACTTGACATTTGGCTACTAAGACTGAGGGACTGAATCTTAAATGTCACTTAAATTTAAAATAAATAATTACATGCTGTTATTAAGAACGGTATTGAACAGTACAGATCTGAACTCTGCCCTCTCTGTCTGCTCCCAGTCTTCCCACCTTCAGCGTCATCACTCCTCTCTAATGCTCCTCTGCAATAGTTCAGTTTCATTTTCTTGTATCCAGTGCTGCATGAAGTCATCCCTGGTCCCTGAGTGCCCCTAAGCAGTATCTCTGTTCAAACCCTGTCTTAACAAATCTATCCGACACACTAGTGTATCAGTGAAAGTGAAGTGGCTCCGTGGTGTCAGACTCTTGGCGACCCACGGACTACAGCCCACCAGGCAGCCTTTTCCAACTCAGGAGCTTAAAGTGATTCTTCTTGCTAATCACACAGACTCACGCCTGGGCTTCCCCACGCCACAGCACCGCCTCTGGTGCGCCACCATCCCCACTATGCCACAGAACCTTCCGACTCCCCCCTGCTGTCGCCAGTCACTGTGCTCATTCCGCCCCTTTCCTCCTCTCTTGTTTCTGCCTGTGCAAATCTGAAACCATCCGGAACCTCAAGCCTAAGTCCACCTCTGCTGGCAAGCCTTGTCTTACTGACTGACTCGCATTTCACGCCCGAAACCCTCTGCGAGTGTTGTCTGATAGGACCACCCTCCTGCTGTACACAGGTTCATCACACGCCCTCACCACCACCAAAACCACATTCCTTTGTGCCACTGGCGGCACGGCCGCTAGAATGGTGAGGCTCCGAGGTGACTAAAACGTCTGCTCACAAAATGGCCGAGCACACAGCTTCCTCCCTGCCGCTCTGAAACAGGCAGGAGGCTAGAAAGACGAGGGTGAGACAATTTGGTACAACACGTTGGGCAGGTTTTGATGGCCGTTTGTCAAGCTGGCCTTAAATGATTAAACCATAAACCACCAAGTACAAGGCAAACAGTTATGCTCTACAACCTGTTAGCAATAGGCAGGAGAGCACATTAACATTTAAATCGCCAGTGAAAAAATGACTGCCTCCAGATGCAGGCTAACACAAGTAACACGGTTTCTTCCAGAGGCACACTAATGCCAGCAGCGTCACTCCTCAGAATGTCTAACATCAGAATGCTCGTAGCCTGAGTGGATAATCACACTGTGTTGAAAACAGTCTGAACTAATTAATAAAAAGTGAAGGAAAATTTTTTTCTTTTTTGTCCTTTTTGGCTGTGCTGCATGGTTTTCGTTAGTTCCCTGACCAGGGACTGAATACGGGCCTCAGCACTGCTGAGTCCTAACCACTGGACCTCCAAGGAATTTCTGAAAAAAAAAAAAAAAAAAAAAAAAAAANGGCAGGGGCTGTTAATCTTAGGCAATCCTAAATATCATTTGCTTTCTTTTTCTCAGTCCATAGCAAAAAACAAACAAAAAGCAAAAAAAAAAAAAAAAAAAAAAAAAAAAAAAAAAAAAAAAAAAAAACCAGAAAAATCACAGGGCGTTGCTGTGACGTGGAAAAGCCTAGACATGAGTCTGTGTAATTAGCAAGAAGAATCATTTTAAGCTCCTGAATTGGAAAAAAAAAAATCATTGGAAGAAATGCCTGTTTCTAGGTCTGAGGAAGAAACCTATACAGAATGAGCACTGGATGTCTTGTGCCAGACAGCAAGGAAGCTATCAAAGACTAAGGGGGTCTTGCCAAGAGGACACGGGAACCAGTTTGAAGGAGTGCCCAAGATGGGGCAATCTGGACATAAAAACATGGTCATAATGACTGAAAGGGTTTGAAACACATCAAACATATTTTAAAATCTGATTAAAACTTCAGGTTTGATGCTTAACTGTATAATGATGCTTAAAACAATAACATACTCATTGCTCACTAAAGAAAGTGGCTAGGGCATCAACTGATTATACTCAAAAATGATAATGTAGAAAAAAGTCAAGCATGTATTCTGTCTTTCCTACAGAAGTCATGAAACACTTGATATATGGAGAAGGAATAAGAGAATTAGGAAATCATCATTTTGAACCTAGACAACAGAGTACATCATGAGAAACGCTGGGCTGGATGAAGCACAAGCTAGAATCAAGATTGTCGGGAGAAATATCAATAACTTCAGTAATTNTAAAATGAAGCTATTTTTCAACTTCAGTGAGTTTATATTCCAATTTGGGACTCAGAAAAATGTATATACACACACACACATAGATACACTATTATATACAAATACAATGTAATGATTGATAGATACTTGTAGATATGTGTGTGTGTGAGTGCTAAGTGGCTTCAGTCGTGTCTGACTCTCTGCGACCCTATGGAGTGTAACTCACCAGGCTCCTCTGTCCTTTGGATTCTCCAGGCAAGAATACTGGAGTGTGTTGTGATTTCCTGCTCCAGGAGATCTTCCTGACCCAGGGACTGAATCTGCATCTCTTATGTCTCCTGCACTGGTAGATGGATTCTTTACCACTAGCACCCTGGGAAGCCCTACTTGTAGATACAAGCTATATATAAATAATAAAGATGGCTAGCTGGAAAAAGATTGAAGAGATCAAAGCAAATTATCAGTAGAATGATGAAGAAAAACTTCTTGAGATGTGAATTTGGATAGAATCAGAGTGAAAGAAGAAAAAAGTATTTGAAAGTATGTGGGAAGACTGTCCCAAGTAGAAACAAGCAGACATTTACATTCCCTGATATGGGAGCAAACTTGATATGTTAGAAGAAAATTGTGGTCATTTGTATTAATGTGTGGAATAAAGCAGGAAGAGTATTTTAGAATAGGAGTATGGATGTAGCCAAGGATGATGGATTAGTCAGAATAATGGCAACAAAATTGTCCACATCCTAATTCCTAGAATCTTTGAATGTGTTACATTACATGGCACAGAAAAATTAAGATTACAAACAAAATTGTGATTACTTGTCAGCTAACTTTGTGATGAGATAATTCTGCTGGATTCTTTGTTGGCCAACTATAATCACAAAGATCCTTATTAAAAGAGTGAGGCAGAAGCCTCATTGTCAGTGATACAATTAAGAAATATTCAACTAACCATTGTTGGTTTTAAAGATGAAGGGTGGCTATAAATAAAGAAATGTGGGAAGCTGAAAGAAAGTTGTTGTTCAGCCCCTAATTTATGTCCAAACTCTTTGCAACCCCATGGACGGTAGTATGCCAGCTCCACTACCTTCCAGAGTTTGCTCAAATTCATGCCCATTGAGTTGGTGATGCTATCTAATCATTTAATCCTTTGCCCGCCCCCTTTTGGAGAGGAGACTTTTGCCTTCAATCTTTTCCAGCATCAGGGTCCTTTCCAATGAGTCAGCCCTTCACATCAGGTGGCCAAAGTATTGGAACTTCAGCTTCAGAATCAGTCCTTCCAATGAATATTCAGAATTGATTTCCTCCAAGGGTTTTTCTTGAGAGAAATTAAAACTGCAAAAATATAAATCCTTCCCTATAGTGTCTAGAAGTAACACAACACTCCAGACCACTCGATTTTACCCCAGTGATCCAATTTGGACTTCTAATCTTCAGGACCACAGTTCAGTTCAGTTCAGTTCAGTTCAGTTCAGCTGTTCAGTCGTGTCCGACTCTTTGTGACCCCATGAATTGCAGCACGCCAGGCCTCCCTGTTCATCACCATATCTCGGAGTTCACCCAGACTCATGTCCATAGAGTCCGTGATGCCATCCAGCCATCTCATCCTAGGTCGTCCCCTTCCCCGCCTGCCCCCAATCCCTCCCAGCATCAGAGTCTTTTCCAATGAGTCAACTCTTCGCATGAGGTGGCCAAAGTATTGGAGTTGCAGCTTTAGCATCATTCCTTCCAAAGAAATCCCAGGGTTGATCTACTTTAGAATGGACTGGTTGGATCTCCTTGCAGTCCAAGGGACTCTCAAGAGTCTTCTCCAACACCACAGTTCAAAAGCATCAATTCTTCGATGCTCAGCCTTCTTCACAGTCCGACTCTCACATCCATACATGACCACAGGAAAAACCATAGCCTTGACTAGATGAACATTAGTCGNAAAGGAGATCAGTCCTGGGTGTTCATTGGCAGGACTGATGTTGAAGCTGAAACTCCAATACTTTGGCCATCTGATGCGAAGAGGTGACTCACTTGCAAAGACCCTGATGCTGGAAAAGATTGAGGGCAGGAGGAGAAGGGGATGACAGAAGATGAGACGGTTGGATGGCATCACCGACTCAGTGAACATGAGTTTGGGTGAACTCCGGGAGCTGGTGATGGACAGGGAGGCCTGCCGTGCTGAGGTTCACGGGGTTGCAAAGAGTCGGACATGACTGAGTGACTGAACTGAACTGAATGATCCTAAATGGACAGTAAAACCATTAGGTACAGTGTTGATGGAGAACTTTATAATGGACAGGCTGACATCATCTGCATCCAGTGATCAATCTAACATCAGCAGAAGAAAGACAAGCAGCACTGCCCAACAGAAGCACACAGTCCCGTCCATGAAGAATTCCTGTTCCCACCCCCTCAACTGAGGCTGAATCTAACCAAATGCGAAAGAACAGAGGATAGAGGAACATGGTTATGTGTGAAACCACAGCATGAAACACCAAACATGAGATTTTCTACAAAACAAATGGCCCAGTTGCTTCAACAAATAACAGTATTAAAAGAAGAGGGCAAGAACTATTACAGATTAAAAGCGATTAAGAGTCATATCAACCAAATTCAGTTTGTGGACTATGCTTGAAGACTGATTCAAACAACCTAAAAAATGACATTTTTGGTGGAAATCAAGGAAATCTGAACACTTATTGGGTATTATTTTATGCTTGGGTTTTTAAGTGATAAAATTATGATTATGATATGGAAGTGATGTAGTATGTGAGGAGGAGAAACAGGAGACAAGAAATAAATGAAACAGGAATGTTAATAATTTGTTAAATATCAACAGGACGTTAATAACTGCTGAAACTTGGTCATGGCTAGGAAAGGGCTTGCTGTATTATTCCCCAGTTTTATATATATTTTCCACAATAAAAACTAAAAGGGGTGGTTGAGTGGGGTCCCAACACCAGTGGCTTCTCCATGCTGCTTCTCCTCATCTCCCTAAGCTGAGGTTTCTGCTCTGGCCAGCTCAGTTGAGAGCTTTAAACCTTTCTTTAAATAGTGCCTCAAAAGTCTCACATGACATTCAGCAATGTTCCTCTCATACCCCTGGCCACTTGACAGTAAACACAGGCAGAGCTAACCAATTCACAGATTTTAATAATCACTGCTTTCTATGAAAAAAGGAATATTGGCTTTAAAAATACATAAAGGCATCCAGAAGCTGCTCCAAGAACACAAAAATTTCAGACTACTCACTACATGTTCATACAGGGAGCTCTGGATTGATACAACAAAATACTGGATGCTAAAAATTCCACACAGCAACATCTGAAGAAGCAACATGGACAGTTAGAACTAGAAAGAAGGAAATGGAATGCTGGCATCCAACACAGGCACTGACGCATGCTCTGTCTAAACAAGTCTGAACTTGGAGGAAGTGTTAAACCAGAGATATGAATCAGAGTGAGGCAAGCTATAAGGCTGAGGTAGGACAGCAAGCTGATTCACGCTAACAGTCATGCCAATAAAATGCTTGCCCACCAATTTAACAGAACCCCGCCAATGCACACGTACCCAGAGCTGGCAAACAACCCTGGTGTGAAACAACAGGAGGCTACCTTGCCAATCAGTGACGAGGGAGAAGAGGATGTTTTTTTTTTTAATGTTTTAATTTTAAGGCTTTTTTGGTTTTTTTATTTTTGGAAACTGACATCTATCCAAAGATAAATGACTACTTAGTTCAGCAGTAATGCCAGGAAGATGCATTGTGGATTACCAAACTAAGTGGGCTAGTGGGTGGACACACACAGGTGAAAAACAAAGGGAAGTACATCATAAACATGTACTCTGTTGCTACCAACTGAACAAGGCTAGGTGCCACAGCATCCACAGTCCATTTACTGGGCAGCCTTTACTGCCATACAGTGTGCGTGTATGTCCAAAGAAGAGGTCTTTAGGTATATGACTTATTTAGCTAATATTTTATACAATTAAGGTTTTTACATCTTAGAGAACAGAAACAAGACCACAGAGGACTCACTTTTTTCTTGAGGTTTGAAGGCTCATAATTCACTAACTTTAAATCCCCGTGCATCTTCAAATTCTGTTTAGTTTACAGGTTGAATTTTAAGGGGGGGAAACGTAATCAAGAACTACCCGAAAAGGAGTTGATGCAACTACAGAGAAAATGCTTTTCCACATTCACCATCCTGCTTTTGCCCACAATCATCTTTCCCTTTTTATTTTTAAAGTCAAAAATATAAATTTTATATTATACATACCCTTTCAACAACATGAACAAAATATTCTGCTGGGTGCAGATGTATTCAACAGTAGGAGTTCTTGTACCGATTTGTCTTCTGAGAATATTGTTGAAAATTTGAGCCACGTCTTTCTTGCCCTATTAGGGAGACAAAAATAGCAAAATGCCTGACTAAATACCCAATGTCCATCCACACTCCCAGATAAACTCAAATCAAGGTACTGACTAAATACCCAATGCCCATCCATGCTCCCAGATGAACTCAAATCGAGGTACTGACTAAACACCCAATGCCTGTCCACACTCCCAGATAAATTCAAATCAAGGTACTGAATAAATACCCAATGCCCATCCATACTCCCAGATAAACTCAAGTCAAGGTACTGACTAAATACCCAATGACTGTCCACATTCCCAGATAAATGCAAACCAAGGTACTGACTAAACACCCAATGCCTGTCCACACTCCCAGATAAACTCAAATCAAGGTACTGACTAGATACCCAATGCCCATCCATGCTCCCAGATAAATTCAAATCAAGGTACTGACTAAACACCCAACGCCCGTCCACACTCCCAGATAAACTCAAGTCAAGGTACTGACTAAATACCCAATGCCCATCCATACTCCCAAATAAACTCAAATAAAGTTACTGACTAAATGCCCAATGCCCATCCACNCTGACTAAACACCCAACGCCCGTCCACACTCCCAGATAAACTCAAGTCAAGGTGCTGACTAAATACCCAATGCCCATCCATACTCCCAAATAAACTCAAATAAAGTTACTGACTAAATGCCCAATGCCCATCCACATTCCCAGATAAACTCAATCAACATACTGATTAAATACCCAATGCCCATCCACCCTCCCAAATAAACTCAAATCATGGGTCTGCGTATTTATAATTATGACTGAGTATCTGACTTTAAAACATTCATAGGCACTGAATTTTATTTTTTCCTTTATAATTCCAAGTTCTAATAGTGAAATATTTTTGACATGAATAATGTGCTGACAAAGTGAAATCTAAACTACACATAATTTCAGTGATTTCTAATTCTCAGAATGATGCTGACTCAGGTATGAAAAACAAAACCTTGCTATATGCTTACATTGTTCAGGGATCTGATTCCCATCCAAAGGGAGCAAGCAGCTTCAAATAGGATGCTCGTATTGTAAACAATACATGCAGCTTCCTTTTAACAGTGATGGAAGGAGGAGAAATTGTATTCTGCTATTATAATAAAAATGAAAGAATTCTGTAAGAAGTTGAGCTTTAATGGCATGTAGACATATCCTTCTATTTTTTGGGGGGGGGGGGCAGCACAGCTTGTGGCTTGCAGGATCTTATCTCCCTGATCAGGGACTGAACCTGGGCCCTTCGTAGTTAAAGTGCAGAGTCCTAACTACTGGACCGCCAGGGAATTCCCCATCTCCTCCTATTACACAAGGTCTACTTGGGAAAAATTTTATATAGATTAACAGTTAAGGTACTAAGTATCACATGACTCAATAGTTCAGAAATCAGAGTTCCACCACTCTTCTTTGCTAAACAAAATTGGTGGTTGTTAACTTCATATAGTGAAACTGTCTTGATCAGAAAGCTGCACAAGGAAGTAACAAATGAAGAAGTGAGTTTCAGAATGGCCACTTGTTACAAGGCTGACAAGTCTGCAGGGGAGTGAGGGAAACATTAAAGCTTTCCAGCACCGAGATCACCCTGGGGCCTGTGCTAGGTTAGCGGTAGTAACAGCAATCTCGAAAACCATTCTCAAGGACACACATTTCTTTTAAATTTATGTCTCTAAAGTCCCAAATGAATATTAAGATCAGGATCCAGGCTGAGGAATAGGATGTGCAGACAAAGGAGGAGGAACTGGATGGTCCCAATGCATCCCCACCTTTGCAGTGGAAATAAAAATTGTTGCTGGAATTTGACACTCTATGAAAAATATATGAAATCAGCTACACAAATGAAAATATCATAGTTCTGTTCTTTTTTTTTAGTAAAGAGCTTTTTGATGTGGTCCATTAAAGAAACTTTGGGTTTTTCACATTATTGCTTCTGTTTTATGTTTTGGTTTTTTGGCTGTCAGGCATGTAAGAGATCTTAGCTCCCTAACCAGGGATTGAACCCACAGTCCCTGCATTGGAAGGCAAAGCCTTAACCATTGAACCACCAGGGAAGTTCCTCTGTTCTACAGGATAGAAATAAATTTTGTTCTCTTTTAATTATCTACTGATAGTACATTCAAGTAACCTATGAACCACACTTTCTTCAACCTTCTCCAAAACTGAACGTGGCTATACATGCATGCTAAGTCACTTCAGTCGTGTCTGACTCTTTGCAACTCTATGGACTGTAGCCCACCAGGCTCCTCTGTCCTTGGGATTCTCCAGGCAAGAATACTGGAGTAGAATGCCATGCCCTCCTCCAGGGGATCTTTCTGATGCAGGGATCAAACCCACGCCTCTTATGTCTCTTGCATTGGCAGACAGGTTCTTTACCACTAGTGCCACCTGGGAAGCCTGAACCTGCCTAGAGATGTCTGTCATTTTCTCCCCTGTTTTTTCAAGTACCTAAACAGAAAAAGGTTCGTCTAGTCAAAGCTATGGTTTTTCCAGTAGTCATGTATGGATGTGAGAGTTGGACTATAAAGAAAGCTGAGCATCGAAGAATTGATGCTTTTAAACTGTGGTGTTGCAGAAGACTCTTGAGAGTCCCTTGAGCTGCAAAGAGATGCAACCAGTCCATCCTAAAGGAAATCAATCCTGAATATTCACTGGAAGGACTGATGCTGAGGCTGAAACCTCAATACCTTGGCCATCTGATTCGAAGAACAGACTCATTTGAAAAGACCCTGATGCTAGGAAAGATTGAAGGTGGGAGGAGAAGGGGACGACAGAGGATGAGATGGTTGGATGGCATCACTGACTCGATGGACATGAGTTTGAGTAAATTCCGGGAGTTGGTGATGGACAGGAAGGCCTGGTGTCCTGCAGTCCACAGGGTCACAAACAGTTGGACATGACTGAGCAACTGAACTGGCACAGACATCCAGCCCCTCAGGATGATAAATATTGGGGTTTAAACAAAGCACATCCATAACAGAGCATCAAAGAGGGGGACTACTCAGGACCATGCCAGAGCCCTTCATTATATGCTTCTCATACTAGTTTACTCAAGATTGTTATCAAGGTCCATTCTCCTCACTAATAAATACACTAAATATCTAGCATGGCCTGATTCAGCTATATAAACTTGGGCAATAATAACAAGTGCTGACCAGGGATGAGCAGGAAATATAAACGAGTGCAGCAGGCCTGCAGTAGAAAAGCAAGCTGTGTCGTCTGGGGCATACCCGAGTATGGATGCCCATGCACGTCCAGGCTGAGGGGCCATGCAGGGCTACAGGCCCCATGCTGCCATATTTTTCAAGGGAAGCCAGAAATTCCAAATTGTGTATAAAATCTCCTGCTGTTTTAATGGTATCCTAATTTAAATATTTCAAAGCAGTGCCATGCAAACAAAATATACATAATCTCTACTGTAATGAGTTTTCAGCAGGTTAAAGAAACAAACAAAAAAACTAGATGTTCTCTAAGATCTTATCTGGGGATTCCCGGGTGGCACTAGTGATGAACCCACCTGCCAATGCAGGAGATGTTTAAGAGACTGGATTCAATCCCTGGGTAGGGAAGATCCCTGGAGGAGGGCATGACAACTGATCCCAGTATTCTTACCTAGAGAACCCCATGAACAGAGGAGCCTGATGGGGCACGGTCCACAGGGTAGCAGAGTCAGACACAACTGAAGCGACTTAGCATGCATACAAGGTCTTATCTACCTCAAAAATTCTAACATTCTATGGTCTTCTTTAGATTATTTATTCTTTGAAAGCCAAGGACCAGTGAATTATGTAAAACATTATCTATTTAATAAATATACCTGAATGAAAGGGTATAACAAACACCTAAAAAACTTCATATACGATGTCGTCAAAGGAGGGGGAAAGACACGGCCTAAGTCTGCGATACACCTGAGTTCCTGACCTAGCGCTGCTAATTAGGCAGGCAGCCCAGGCATGCTTACTGGTCAGTACCCCTGAGCCAAGAGCCCAACAAGAATCTTAAAACATTTCAGAAGAGAGAGCATAGGAAAAGGACTATGAATAGTTATTGTTTTTGAAAAATAAAAAACTTATTACTTACCTCAAAGTCAATGAGCTGCAAATCAGCTACCAGGGTGCTGAGGAGCCCACTGTTATACAGCTCTTGAGCGAGCTGTGCCACTGCCTCTGTCTGCGGCTCCTTCTCATTTGTGCCATATAGGATTTCCTTCATGGCAACCAGATTCTTGGAAACTTCTTCTGTAGCCTGATTTTGGGGGAGGAAGAGAAGAACAACTCATTTTAATAAACATAAATAAAACACCTACACTTGCTGAATACCTTCTCTATATATTAGATACCCACAGAAGGGACACAAAGGTGGGCAGGCCCCGTCCCTGCCCTCGGCAGGAGAACACTGCACATGTGGGGACTAACGTGTACGCTCAACAGGGAAGGCCAGCAGCTTTACAACCTGTACACCCCAACACTGAAAACAGGCTGTCCGAGTAGAAAGAGAACAGGAGAGTGGGTTCAGCTCTGCTCAAATGGCAGCTGAGCTGCCCCTGAGATCGGAGACACCCTGACAAGCAAGGACTGGCTGGGGAGAAGCAGACTGAGGGGGAGGAATGGCATGAACTGGGGGTGAGGGTCACGCAGAGAACAGTTGTGGAGGGAGCGGTCAAAGAGACGAAGCCAGAAGAGGCTCTGAATGTCAAGCTATAATGTCAGCAATATGTTACAAGTCGCTAAAAAGCTTCTACTTTGGCCAAGATCAAAACAAGGGTCAGATTTACTTACCCCATGAAAAAGATAGAAAAAAATGGGAGAAAATCTATCACATACTTAATTTTAAACACTGAACTTCGGGCAGCACAGGAGAGCCATCCCTGAGAGAGGGGAAACAAATGAAGTGACCCTCACGACGGCCCAGCTCATTGCTAGCCCCCAACACAGGGAGGACAAGCTCCACGTGAGGAGACAGAGCTGGGAATCCGTGGGGAGCTTGGTCCTTTTTCAGGGCAAAGACCAGAGAGGAGCGCTCCACTGCAGAGCACCAGAGACCTGCGGAAGGCTTGCCTCCTTCTCCAGCTGAGCACTGGCAAACACACGCATGTGAGGAAAGTACCCAAGGCCAGGGAAGAGCGCCACGGAGCTCACGCAAGGCTCCCACCAACGCAATGGGAAAACCTCATGTTCACAAGCATCAAGCAGAGCTCTCCAAGGGTTTTGTCTCTGCAGTTATAAAAAATTAGCCCGGGACTAAACTCTGCTCTCCAACTAAACTTAAAAGCCAGCCTGCAAAGAATCAAAACTGGAAAATACAACCAATAATGGGGAGAAAAAACAGTCAATAGTAACAGCTCTGCAAAGTGACCCAGATGGCAGAAATTAAACAAGGACATTAAAAGTTACTAGAACTACAGACAGTATGTTCAGGAAAAAAATGAGCATGTTAAGTAAAGACACAGAAGGCATTAGGAAAAAAAAAAAAAGACCAAAATCAAACACTTAAAAAGCTACAATTTCTGAAATTAGAATTGCACTAGATGGGATTAGCAGCAGATTAGACACTGAGGAAGAAATGGTTAGTGAATACAAAGACAGAGCAATAAAAGCTATCTAAAATGAAACACAAAGAGAGGGAGGAAAAAAGCCCATCAGTGAGCTACAAGATGACTGCAGGCAGTCTAATACTGGGTTGGCCAAAGGTTTGTTCAGAATTTTTCTGTAAGTTACAGGAACACCCAAATGAACTTTTTGGCCTACCCAATACATGTGTAGCTATAGTCCCCAGGGGAGGGGGAGGGACAGACAAAACATGTGAACACACAGTGGCTGAAAAAGTTTCCCAATTTGATGAAAACTATAATCCCATGGAGCCAAGAAGTTAAAAAAAAAAAAATCCTAAGCCCAAGAAACAGAGAAAACAGTCACATTGCTTAAATTCAGTGAAGAAAAAAAATCTTAAAAGCAACCAGAGGGGGGAAAAACATTACGGACAAGAATCAAAAACTGACAGCAGACTTGACAAAAATGATGCAAGTCAAAAGACAGTGGAGGAGCGTCATCAAAGCCACCAAACTGTCACGCAGAATTCTATACCTAGTAAAAATATTACCCCAAAATGGAGGGGGAATGAGGTTTTGAGACATAGAAAAGCTGACAGGTTTTGTCACCAGCAGTCCTGCATTATAGGAAGTGTTGGAGATTCAAGATGAGAATCTGTATACAGAAAAGAATGAAGAGCACTGGAAATACAGATGTGGATAGATTTAAAGATTTTTCCATTATTAAAAAAGTCTTTAAAAGATAACTTAAAAAATTATGCTTAAAGTATCATTTGTTTAAAGTATAAACAATTGTATTCTGGGTTTATGACATACGTAAGGGCCTTCCCTGGTGGCTCAGGTAGTAAAGAATCTCCCTGCAATGCAGCGGACCTCGGTCCGATCCCTGGGTCAGGAAGTTCCCCTAAAAAAGGGACTAGCTACCCACTCTGATGGTAACCCACTCCATTGTTCTTGCCTGGAGAATCCCAGGGATGGGGGAGCCTGGTGGGCTGCCGTCTCTGGGGTCACACAGAGTTGGACACGACTGAAGTGACTTAGCAGTAGCTAGTATTCTTGCCTGGAGAATGCCATGGACAGAGGAGTCTGGTGGGCTATAGTCCATGGGGTCACAAACAGTTAGACATAACTGAGTGACTAACACAACACCACCACAGTATTCTGGGGTTATGATATACATATAGAACAAGAATATGTGGTAACAGCAGCTCAAAGAGGCACATGAAGCAGTACAGTCTTTCCTGGAGACAAACCACAAGTTAAAAAAGCATACACTTGAGTCCTAAAAAAGACACCCCCAAAAACACAAACAGCGAAGAAAACCAAAACTGTCACAGCTAATAAGCCAACAAAGTAGAATATTCAAGTTATGTGGAAAAACATAAAGGCTATGAAAAAGCTAAATAAACAAATATTTATGACCAGAAATATATTTTAGGGAGATTACTTAACACAGATTCAGAGGGCATCAGCACTTCATGGTACCTAAAGAATCATCTGTGTCCATAGTACTCCCTTTTACAACCTTCTAATCCTACCCAATGATCACACTGCTTCACCTTCAAGTATTTCCAGCATCTAGAAATGCAGTCATAGTAGACTTTAGAAACAGAAAACTGTTAGAAACTTTTATAATTGAGACAAACACTGCCTCACTATAGTGTCTGCTGGTCTTGGGTCTGCAAGGCAGATATAGTAGTACCTGAACGTCTCTTCCACATGAAGACTACTCACTGAGAATAGCTTGCCTGTCTCTCCTAAACAGAGAATCTCCAGAAAAACCTCTTCTCAACTTCTTTATCCTTCTCATAAAGGCAGGACTAATGCTCCAACTCCATCCTGATGGAATGATGGAGAAGACACCAGACCACCACTTCCCTGAAAATGTGGCAAATGTAAAGTATAGCTCAGGGCTCCTTTAAGGATTTTTGCAATTATTCATTCAAAGCTGGTTCTTTGAATAACACTGCAATGATAGCTTTAACTCTTCTCACTATTTAATTTCATTAACAGCCCATCAGTCAAACAACATTGTGTTCCAGACTGTGAAGGACATCCAAAATGTCAGCTACTGTTCTCATATTTATACCACCTGAAAATATGATAGGTAGGCGTGCCTCCCATGGCCTTATTGTTAACCAAAATGCTGAAATGGAAGTGAATGGAGACTCATAGTAGGCCTTCAAATTATCATGCTCCTTTCAGTAATGATCTACTAGTCATCTCTGGGCTTCCCGTGTGGCTCACTGCCTGCAGTGCAGGAGACCCGGGTTCGATCCCTGGGTTGGGAAGATCCTCTGGAGAAGGGAATGGCAACCCACTCCAGTATTCTGGCCTGGAGAATTCCACGGACTGTATAGTCCAAAGGGTCGCAAAGAGTCTGACACGACTGAGCGACTTTGACTTCACTTCAATCATCTCTGGGCATAGTTGTTCAGCCACTAAACATATATATTTATTTCCAAATCATATTCAAAAGGCTTTTATTAAATACTTTGATAAAATAAGAATATACTTTTCCTCCACATTTCCTGAATATAAGGAAATAAAGTTAATTTGGCACTATCTCTTTACTTAACTCTATGCTGATTTTTACTGACTACTGTACTGCTTTCTTTTCTAAATGCTGTATCTTCCTAATAATCCCATTATGAATCCTTATTCAGTATCAACATTAACCAGATCTTTACATTTTCCAGCCTGCTGTTACTACCCTATCCTGCTAATAATGTCTTAGATTTCTGACACCAGTTCGTTGTTATCCTGTATATTTTAAGTAACTAGAACATACTTTTTCTGGGCCAGGAAATACAAATCATTTCTCAATAGTAAATGTTCTCTTATAATCTAATTACATGTGTTGCCTTTTCAATTTCACTTCATTAATCTTTATTCTTAAAATGATTCTCTTTGACAGGGAATAATCTGACATTTAGTAGATTTTTCGAGTATATTATCTGCTGAATTTATTGACTGACTCTAAGGAGGACTTCCCTGGTGGCTCAGAAGGTAAAGTGTCTGCCTACAATGTGGGAGACCCAGGTTTGATCCCTGGGTTGGGAAGATCCTCTGGAGGAGGAAATGGCAGCCCACTCCAGCACTCTTGCCTGGAAAATCCCAGGGACAGAGGAGGCTGGTAGGCTACAGTCCGTGGGGTCGCAAAGAGTCGGACACGACTGAGCAAACTAACAAAGAGTGGAGCTTAGCCTTCTCTGCTTCTCTGACTAGATCAAAGTTTTGAGGCTCTTAATAACCCTTCATATGTCTCAGTTTACACTTTGCTTTGAAACCATGATATGATTTTAAAACTGAATTCAGACTGTACTCTCTGCTTTCTGATAGCAAAAATGAAGTATTCACTAAGGTGGGGGAAGGGGGAGTGAATAGTTAAAGGTATGGGGTTTCTTTTTGAGGTGATGAGATTTCTAAAATTGACTGTGGTTGTTTGCGGTTGCATATTACCTGTGAATACACTAAGAACTACTGAACTGTATACTTTAGATGGGTGAACTGTGTGATATGCAAGTTATATCTGAACAAAGCTGTTTTTAAAAAACAGAAGGGAAGAGCAAAGTAACAGATGCTTCTATGATGAAAGTCCCTTGGATTCACACATAAAGTCCGCTTCTTCCCCTTCAGCAGACGACACCATCACCTAATCACGAGAGGGAGGAAAACACCATCCAATTCTCTCCTCTGCTAAGCATTATACTCATCTACCTACACTAACGTTCCTGGCTTCTGAATTTCTCACCTCCTCCCTTCTCAGGATCTCATCCATCCTGTCTGTTATCGGCTCATATAGTCAACTCCCCTCTTACTTGATTCTCCCAAATTCAACGTTAAATATGATCTAGATTCCCATTAACAAAATTAAAGACGCTCTCCTTTGACCCCACAAGCCCCCGCCCCTCAGCTACTGCCCACCCATAAATCTCTCAAAACATCTCCTTTTGTCTGTTACAGTCCACATCTCTTTCTCTCTTTCCTACTCACTCTTCAGTCCAATCCCACGTGGCTTCTATAGCTAGTACTTCACAGGTTTTAGACAGCCACCAAGGACCTGCCTGCCATTAAATACAATTTTTAGTCTTCATTACACGTGAGCTCTTGGCAGCATTTGAAGCTGTTGATTACACCCTTCTTTTAAAACTGCTTCTCCCTGTCCTCTGTGACTTACCAACACCCTCTTTTTTTGTCTTCCTGTCTCCCTGGTTGCTCTGTCTCCTTTTTGGCTCATCCTTCTTGAGTGGGTCATTTAAATACTGGGACTATCTCCAAGCAAAATACAAGGCCCTCTTCTTCTCATTCTATCATCTCTGCGAAAGTGACCTCATCCACACCCACAACTTTAATTACACCTAAATGCAATGCCTCAGATTCCTATCTCTAACTTCATTCTGTTCCTTAGTGTATTAAGCAGTTTACTCACAGTGTCTACTACTCAAAGTGTCTCTACTTGGATGTCTCAAAGTGCCTCAGATCTAATGGATCTCGAGCAGAACTCACGGTCTTGCCCCAAGGCCTGGTGTTCTTCCCTTGTTCCCTGTTTCAGGGAATGAGATACCACTAATGATGTTCTTATAACATGTGAGAAATTTAAGACTCATCCTTGACTTTTCCCTCTTCAGCACCCTGCCTCAACATTGCATTTATCACAAAATCTCTAAAATCCATCCATTTAGACCCCACATCACCACCCAAGTTGGAGTCCCCATAACTCCTGTCTGGACTACTAAGCAGCCTACTGACTTGAATTCCCTACAGTCTGTTCACATCACAACCAGGACGATCTTTTCACAACACAAACTGATGACAATTTCTCACTAAATCTTACAATACTTTGTCTTAAAATGCTTAAATCTCTGTGCTTAAAATACTTCAATTACCTATTGCTCTTAGGGTGCAGAAAATTCCCTTTTGACATGGCCCATAAAACCCTGTATGGCGGACGTGTCCTCTCTGACCTAACCCTGCGCTGCAATTCCTCCCCAGTATCCACACACCAAAGCACTGGTCACACTGGGCCCCTTTCGGGCCTCTGTGCACACGGCTTCCTGAGCCCACAGTGTTCTCTGGGCCCAAATGGCGCCCCCCCTCACCTCCCGCCGGCCAACTCCCACTCCCTTCACGGCTTGGCTTTGGTCAGCGCCTCAGAGAAGTCTTTCTGAGGCAACTCCGTCCTCCTGCCTCTTCTTCAGAGTCTCTCACAGCTGCAAGCAACCCTGCTCTCCCCTCTGATTTCCAGCTCACGTCTGCTTCCTCCTGCCCCATCAGAAGCCCCATGCTTGCAGAGGCTCCATACACACCGGACTGAACATGAGTACATGTGATTGCTGGATATGAAAGGCAGATGGACACTGGATGTAGGGAAAGGTGCTGCTCTTACACCACAAAAATCAAGGAATTCCTCTTAAAGAGAAGTGCAGATACAGGGACCTGAAGGAAGGACACTTTGCAGCATCTCACCAAGAAAAGTGAGGGGAACCTACCCGGCAGAGTGACAGTGGTGAGCCAGGAACCCAGCTCCCTGTTTCCTCCAAGTGGTCTGGGAGAATACACACCAGACTGAGTGCCGCCTGCCTAGGGGGAAGATAAGAATACTCTCACTTTGCACCTGCTGTATTTCAGGTATGTTTGAATGCTTTACAATTCACATTTTAATTTTTAAAGAGCAAAATAACAAAGGGAATGAGAGAAACAGATTGAAGTATTCACTGTATTTGCAACAGCTGCCTTATCTTATTTCTGCTTCTGTCTCTCTTTCATTCCTCCCCACAGGACAACCCTCCTAAATTTCTAAGATTTCTAACAAATAACTAGGTATACAGCTCGATGTATGTAAACAGGCTTACCAATCACACCTTGAACAGCTGCCAAACAGAAAGCTGAAGACACATCAAAGCTTGACTCAAACCACTCCCAAGTAGAGAATGGCGCTGGGGACGAGACTGCCACACCTGAGTGCTTCCGTGGCTAGTCACCATCCACACGGGGTCATCAGCAGCATGACAGAAAAGAAAAGCTAAAAACCGTCAACTTTTAATGTTTTATTTTTTTGGCCTCGCTCCCAACCAGCAATCAAATCTGTGCCCTCAGTAGGGAAAGCATTGAGTCCTGACCACTGGATCATCAGGAAATTCCCTAAAATTCATCAACTTTACTGTTTATTAACAGGCCTGATATACGAGAATAATCAAGTTCATATCTCAATTGATGACTTCTAATTTTATGCATATTTCAACCATTTGTGTAATTTCTGTTCCCCACTACATAGATAAATGACAAGTTGATTTTTTTAAAAAAGAAATANATTTTCTGCAATTACTATCTAGAGAACTTATCATTGAAGGGGATCACAGTTGTGATAGACCAGTATGAAGTAATGATCACATAGAGCTCACAATTGAGAATGAATAGAGCAGGACAGGGGTGAGTATCTTTGAGCCCTACTAAGCAAAATTCCAGATAATCACGATGGTGTGATCACCAACCTAGAGCCAGCCATTCTGGAATGGGAAGTCAAGTGGCCTTAGGAAGCATCCCTATGAACAAAGCTACTGGAGGTGATGGAATTCCCTTTGAGCTATTTCAAATCCAAAAGATGATGCTGTGAAAGTGTTGTACTCAATATACCAGCAAATTTGGAAAACTCAGCAGTGGCCACAGGACTGGAAAAGGTCAGTTTTCATTCGAATCCCAAAGAAAGGCAATGCCAAAGAATGCTCAAACTACTGCACAATTGCACTTGTCTCACACACTAGTAAAGTAACACTAAAAATTCTCTAAGCCAGGCTTCAATAGTATGTGAACTGTGAACTTCCAGATGATCAAGGTAGATTTAGAGAAGGCAGAGGAACCAGAGATCAAATTGCCAACATCTGCTGGATCATCAAAAGAGCAAGAGAGTTCCAGAAAAATATCTACTTCTGCTCTATTGACTATGCCAAAGTCTTAGACTGTGTGAATCATTAAAAACTCTGGAAAATTCTTCAAGAGGGGGGAATACCAGACCACCTGACCTGCCTCCTGAGAAATCTGTATGCAGGTCAGGAAGCAACAGTTTGAACAGGATATGGAACAGACTGGTTCCAAATAGGAAAAGGAGTGCATCAAGGCTATATATTGTCACCCTGCTTATTTAACCTATATGCAGAGTACATGATGAGAAATGCTAGACTGGATGAAGCACAAGCTGAAATCAAGATTGCCAGGAGAAATATCAATAATGGCAGAAACGCAGATGACACCACCCTTATGGCAGAAAGTGAAGAAGACCTAAAAAGCCTCTTGATGAAAGTGAAAGAGGAGCGAGAAAAAGTTGGCTTAAAGCTCAACATTCAGAAAATTAACATCATGGCATCTGGTCCCATCACTTCATGGCAAATAGATGGGGAAAGAGTGACAGACTTTTTTTCTGGGGCTCCAAAACCACTTCAGATGGTGACTGCAGCCATGAAATTAAAAGACTCTCACTCCTTGGAAGAAAGTCTTTGACCAACCTAGACAGCATATTAAAAAGCAGAGACATTACTTTGCCAACAAAGATCCATCTAGTCAAGGCTATGGTTTTTCCAGTAGTCATGTATGGATTTGAGACTTGGAGTATAAAGAAAGCTGAGCGCTGAAGAATTGATGCTTTTGAACTGTGGTGTTGGAGAAGACTCTTGAGTGTCCCTTGGACTGCAAGGAGATCCAACCCGTCCATCGTAAAAGAAATCAGTCCTGAATGTACATTGGAAGGACTGATGCCGAAGTTGAAGCTCCAGTACTTTGGCCACCTGGAAAAGTCTCTGATGCTGAAAAGATTGAAGGCAGGAGGAGAAGCGGAAAACAGAGGATGAGATGGTTGGATGGCTTCACTGACTCAATGGACATGAGTTTGAATAAACTCCAGGAATCGGTAATGGACAGTGAGGCCTGGCCTGCTGTAGTCCATGGGGTCGCAAAGGGTCAGATACAACTGAGCGTCTGAACTGAACTGAACTGAAAGGAGAAGCTCTGATGAAGTGAGCTTTAACCCTACCACAAGCATCAGATACACAGATGATACCTAGATTTAAGTCTTTTCTCATTTATTTATTTTATTTTTTGGACAGGAAGAATCACCCTGAAACTTCCTAAAGATTGCATATTCTTCTGCTATTTTTTTGCTTAACAATTTTCTCAGCCTCCTATATTTCATAGGATCTGAGACGAATCTATAGGAATATGACAATTTTGGATATTCCTGGAAAGATTTAGACTGTGAAATAGGTCCATACATGCTAAAGTGGTAAAATAAATTCATCAGTGTTCTTAAATATATTTCAGTCTCATTAAACCTAAGCTGCAGAGATAGCAAATGTACCCTCCATTACAAGGAGTCCTCAAGAAAAACTATCAGATTATTTAGTTGTGGTTTTGCTGGAGTCATTACAATGTTCTAGAATCCATTGCATCTTTTCTACACATCTCATAATGCTGACCTTTACTTTAGAAACAACAAGCTTTTTTTCAAGGTATACAATCTGGCTAAATTTTATACCTGAATTTGATATATTTTTGTGTTATATTAATTTTACTAAGAAAAATGATGTATAACAATGTAAATGCATAGTATATTTTATTGAAAGATTTCACACTCACAGACTCTAAAAAATATAAAAATAAGTGAAATTTTTGCTTGTGGTAGGGTTAAAGCTCACTTCATCAGAGCTTCTGCTTTCAGTTTGGTTCAGTTCAGATGCTCAGTTGTATCTGACTCTTTACAACCTCATGGACTGCAGCAGGCCAGGCCTCCCTGTCCATTGCCAATTCCTGGAGTTTACTCTTGTTAAAAGGAGAAATAAGGAATTGATTTTAAATGTTAAGTTGTGCAATTTTAGCTCAGTTTTTTTCTTATATTGCTATATTTGAATATTCAACCAATTATTATATATGAAGAGTAAACTAAGTATTAAGACTTATGGGGGAAATGGGGCTTTATTCTGCTCTTAAAAAGGTTACAATATTTTGGGAGGAATAAACAATTAAGAATAAACAACTAACAGAAGCAACAAAAATAAGTTTCAAGTGAGTTGGAGTTACATCTGTGAAAATTTTGCAAATTGTAGGTATTACCTTAAGGTATAGTATCATTTAAATAGTTATTATAAAACCCATTGAGACTTTAGTTTTGGATGATTACACTGGCTAGACTGTTTGTAAAAATAGAAAATGTTTATAGAACTTTCAAGAAAACCTGCCAATTCTTCTCTGTTGGGAGTTGAGTACAAGAGACCCTATGTGAGCAAAGCCCATTTAGGGAACTGTTTCTTTACCGGGTCTGACTTTAATTCTCAGGAAGCTGTGAGGTAGTTTGTTAAGGCATACATTTTGTAAATAGAATTTTCAAAGAATGTTCATGCTTGGGCCTCCTGATGTTTTTTATTGGTTCAAAGGGGGCATTCACAGCTGCAGAAAGCAGCTTGTAATTATCAAATTGCCTTTTTTCTACAAGGTAAGATAATACACATGCAGTTTCTGGTATTCTTCACAAGAACAGCAAGCCAATCATTTGCATTTTTGTATTAGGTGTGGAAATTCTTCACTGGATCTAATTGACCTTATCCAAGTTAAAGAGAAGGAAAGCTGAAGAATTAAGAGAAAAATGCATACTCAAAATGTAACCACTGAACTGGAACCAGATCAAGGGCATCAAAATTAAACTT
The DNA here is from genome assembly GCA_006410875.1 of Neotragus pygmaeus. Classification (NCBI taxonomy): domain Eukaryota; kingdom Metazoa; phylum Chordata; class Mammalia; order Artiodactyla; family Bovidae; genus Neotragus; species Neotragus pygmaeus. The sequence continues at coordinate 1,010,579 of SJYV01011254.1, forward strand.
CCAGTGGGTAGATTTGCTCTTCTCTGCACAGTTGGTTTCACTTTGCAAATATCCCTTCATCAAAAATATCAAAGGAACTGGAATGCTGTCAAATCCTTGCCATTCTTTCTCCAGGGGATCTTCCCAACCCAGGGATCAAACCAGGTCTCCTGCATTGCAGACAGATTCTTTATCATGCACCACCAAGGAAGCTCACTAAGGAAGATACACTTGACTAAATCCAAACAAGAAATAGAAGATCTTATGGGACCTTACAATAAAATTATATTTAAATAACACAAAAACATCAAGATTAACATTATGATAATAAATATGAAATGACTAGAGTAAATGAGAACTGATTTTCAAATGTATCTCAGTATTTGAATGCCATTATATTGACAGATTTTTTAAAAATTAGCATAAGGAAAAGCAATACAAATGATCTCACACTTGGTGTTGTCACAAAGTAATGATACAGAGTATTGGGGATCAAATTGAATCTTAATCATAATATACAATCTACCACTCTGGAGATAAATATGAAAGCTGATCACAATTTATTAAATGACAGCATGGCCAAGTAGATGTTTATGTTTTAATTACAAGTAAAAGAATGTGTCAAATGGGTGGTTCTCACGGCTTGTGAAGATTGGTTCCTTATAGAGAAGAGATGGCCAAAACAGTTTGATAAGAAGACTATTTCTGCTGGACACACATCATTAACTTGATTTTATCTCTTCTGTAAGATATTTATTAAGTACAACTAAATATATTTATTAAACTTCAAGTAAACTGCATTTTAGTAGTTTGGAAAGTGAAAAAAGAAGAGCTTACATTTACCTTGTAAGATGTTAAAACCTTAAACTAGGGTCCATATTTAAACATCACTTCTAGCCTAAAACCCAATAATGATTAGGCCTTGCCATCACTTATGGTATAGTATGCCTTTGTCTTTACAAATTCAATATTTACTATTTCAAGGATATTCTACTGGTGGTGATTATTCGTGACACAGATTAATCTAGTATTATTTCAAGTGTAAATCTGAATCCTGTGTGTTAGAAAACTGTTTAAGGAAGTCACTTAAATAGGACATGCACTCATTCCCCATACATTTGTATCTAGCATTGTACACCACAATAATTCTATTGTGGTGATAAAAAGAACTTTCTTAGTTTAAATTGGCATGGGTTGAACTTTTGTTTGACATACAAAATATGTGATTCTCATCCCCCATATGATTAAAAGGAAACCAGTTTCCTATCTTAAATGTCTGTTTTCATGAATTTAGGAATCAGATAGAATATCTGAAAGCTATCCAGACATAACTCATGAGTCTACTGTATATTCTAAATAGAACAGAATGGATATTTGACATTTTTTAATACTCATGAGCTTTGCAAATAGTTAAATTTATGCATATCATTGGAGCATATAATTTCCAACATTACAAAAAACCTCCACCCCACCCTCGTAAGTGCAGTACATTACATATGCGGCAAACTGTGGAGAACTGGCTGAGATGCATATATTGAGAGGTTCAGCTAGGTTCACATACTAAACATGGGCTCAGTTTACTACACAAGTAAGACAACTTTAACACTAGGTTCCAACTGAAACTTACCAAATGTGTGTTGCAATGAACTGCATAGAGTTGGTACTGTAGACCCTAAGGCTATGAATGTCAAGAAACCATTTTAGCAAAAGATAATACTGCACATATGCTATTTAAACCCAAGGACAGGTTTTTATTCAATTTAGGATGTATAAATCCACAAGAGACCATCACTTCTACCCTAACAACAAAAGTAAAAAAAAAAAAAAAAAAACTACAAAATCATAACATTTTAAGCCCATCTGAGAACTGAGGTGAAGGGTGAAGAAAATTCTAAAGGATAAAAAAGCCTTTTAAGGACAGAAGGGACACACGAACTTTTTTACCTTTACACAACACAAGAGTAAGAAGTGACCAGTATAAAAATAAAGTAGGAGAAAGTAAAAGAAAACAACTGAGACACTAAAGTGTTCTTAAACATCAAGAGATGATCAGGGTGAAAGTTTAGAAAAGCTGGGACAAGATGACTCTGTAATCACCCTATTCTTCACAATGAGCCTCCATCTTGTGTTCATGACAGCTTGTGGACAGAGCAGAAGACCCAAAAGAATTTTCCCTTCATGGTGCACAGGCATGAATACATACTCACTTCTTGAACTTTTTCTTATGTGAATCAAAAGCTGTAAGTCAATGGATAAAGGACAGGAAACCTGGCTTCTTCCAACAAAGGCAAATGGTAGAAGCAAAAATTTTCTGACCCTAGAAAAAGATTAGGAAACCTTCCCTTGTATCTTAAGCCTTGCCTCCAAGAACAAGCTCTAAGAATCTACTGGAACAAAGCAAGAAAATCCTCTGCCACTAGTCCCAGGTCAAGGCACACTTCTTCTCATGGAGATACAGAAGCACATTTGTTTGCCCAGTTTAAAAGGTCTGCTTCTATTGCTGGAAAGGAAGGAGAATCTCTACAAATTGAGAATCTCACACATAGAAGACAGAATGTGACTGTCATGGAAGAGACCAGGAACTTTCGAGAAAGACTAATTATTATAACTCAGGTTGCTCAACATTCAGAAAATGAAGAACATGGCATTCAGTCCCATCTCTTCATGGGAAGTAGATGGGGAAACAGTGGAAACAGTGTCAAACTTTATTTTGGGGGCTCCAAAATCACTGCAGATGGTGATNTTGGGGAAAATGGCATTGAAACAAATAAAATATCATATATGAAATGAATCGCCAGTCCAGGTTTGATGCATGATACAGGATGCTTGGGTATAGGGAGGGAGGTGGGAGGAGGGTTCAGGATGGGGAGGGAACACGTGTACACATGTGGCGGATTCATGTTGATGTATGGCAAAACCAATACAATATTGTAAAGTAATTAGCCTCCAATTAAAATAATAAATTTATATTAAGATAAATAAATAAATCATATAAATCAATCTTCCTATTAAAACAAAAAATGAAGGGGACACCCAGGTGGTGCAGTGGTAAAGAATCTGCCTGCCAATGCAGGAGGCACAAAAGATGTGTGTTTGATTTCTGGAGGCAGGAAGATCCCCTGGAGTAGGAAATGGCAACCCACTCCAGTATTCTTGCCTGGAAAATTCCATGGACAGGGGAGCTGGGTGGGCTGCAGCCCATGGGCTTGTGAAGAGTCAGTCAGAACTGAACACGCAGGCATGCCTCTTATTTTGCTGTGGACCTTTATTGTGCAATATCTAGCTTTCGTATCTTCTTTACTTCTGCCTACCCCCTCCACCACCACCCACCAGCCTTAGGGGTGCTGGAAGCAAGAGGCCAGTCCTGGGCCTCCTGGAGGAATGCATGCACCTTGGAATGGCTGCCTTCTCTCCTGCTCTGGCAGGGACTTTAAGAACACAGGGCCTTACTTCCTTCCGATAGTGTCTGAGACGCTGAAAAGGCCGATGTGTACCTGAGCTGACCACGTGGGTGAGATGGAACCCAGCTAAGGGAAGGGAGCTTGCATCTGTGGCCCAGCCACTCTCAGGTCAGAAAGTGCTTCCTTATCGGTAACAAAGCGCTGTCCTCTGGCTTTGACCTCAGCGGAACTGGAGATTGTCTTCCATCATACATGAGTCTATAATAACCCATCTCTGGCTGCAGATGGTTAAATTCAGATGCATCTCCCACCCCTATCTTTGTCTTCTCCCAGCTACAGAGCCCAACTCTTCCTACGTCTCTTTATGGAAGTTTGCAGTGCACACAGCCTTGCTCCTAGGCTTCTGCAGGGCAGCCCCTCTCCTCACAAACACCCAGACAGAACCTGAGCAAGGGAGGGAGGGCTGTGTTTACGTGGAAGTAATTAGGATGCTGTCCTTTACAGCAGTTTCTCTCCCCATCTTTCTCCCTGCTTACTCAGTTCCTCTGTGGAGGCTCTTGCAAGGTCTCTCTGCTTTAAATGTGCTCCAGACGGCTCCGCCACTGGGCTATTTTCTTTCAAAGTCTCAACTCACATGGTCTCTGCTAGGAGCCTGGCTCCCCAGGGCCCATCCTGGTGGCTTCAGATAAATGCCAGGGACATTTTTCACCATCCAGAGCCAGTCTTGACCTCCATATCCGACACAGGGATCCTCTTCCCATCTCTCATGGTTCACCTTGACTGGTGGGTGATTAATTCTCCATCTTCTCACCTCTGACCACCTCCTTTGCCATAGAAAGGAGATTCAAAAGCTGTGGCCTCCTCCCTTTTCTGTGAAGAATGCTCGTTCCAGTATGAGTTTCAGGAGGGCAATTGGCTGTGGATGCAGAGCCTTATCGGACTTTGGAGCAGAGAGAGACTGGGGATGCCTAATGAGAGGGACTCACAGAAACACAGCAGATTCAGAGAGAAGGTGCTCCCAGCTTTCTAGCTGCGTGGGCTCCCTGCCATCTCCAACACCTGTGGCACAGTGCTCCACTGGCGCCTCACATGGGCTCCCTGCCATCTGCAACACCCGTGGCGCAGTGCTCCATCGGCGCCTCGCATGGGCTCCCAGCTATCTGCGACACCCGTGGTGCACGCCCCACCAGCGCCGCACATGGGCTCCCTGCCATCTGCGACCCCCGTGGCGCATGCTCCACCAGCGCCGCACGTGGGCTCCCTGCCATCTGCAACACCCGTGGTGCACGCTCCACCAGCGCCTCGCGTGGGCTCCCTGCCGTCTCCAACACCCATGGTGCACGCTCCACCAGCGCCTCGCGTGGGCTCCCTGCCATCTGCAACACCCGTGGCGCACGCTCCACCAGCACCACGCGTGGGCTCCCTGCCATCTCCAACACCCATGGTGCATGCTCCACCAGCGCCGCGCATGGGCTCCCTGCCATCTCCAACAACCGTGGTGCATGCTCCACCAGCGCCTTGCATGGGCTCCCTGCCATCTGCCTCACCTGTGGTGCAGTGCTCCACCAGCGCCACACGTGGACTCCCTGCCATCTGCGACCCCCGTGGCGCACACCCCACCAGAGCTGCGCGTGGGCTCCCTGCCATCTGCCTCACCCGTGGTGCAGCACTCCACCAGCGCCGCGCGTGGGCTCCCTGCCATCTGCAGCACCCGTGGCAGATCTGGATCTCCTCTGCTGTGTTGTTCCCTCTGTCTGGCTCCTCCCCTCCCTACTCACCCCTGTCCCCTTCAAAGAACCTGGCCAACTCAAGTCAAACATTTTATCTTTAGCAAAGCCTTCCCCTCTGGCCACAATAGGACCCCACCAAACACTCTGTAGTAGCCTCTACTTTCCTCTCACCATCTGTCATTATGGCATCTAGTTACCTAGATATGGATTAATATCTCCTCCCTAGACTGTAAGCTCCATCACTGCAGGAATTGGACACTGCCTGTTGGAGAAGACTCTTGAGAGTCCCTTGGACTGCAAGGAGATTCAACCAGTCCATTCTGAAGGAGATCAGCCCTGGGATTTCATTGGAAGGAATGATGCTAAAGCTGAAACTCCAGTACTTTGGCCACCTCACATGAAGAGTTGACTCATTGGAAAAGACTCTGATGCTGGGAGGGATTGGGGGCAGGAGGAGAAGGGGAAGACAGAGGATGAGATGGCTGGATAGCATCACTGACTCGATGGACATGAGTCTGAGTGAACTCCGGGAGATGGTGATGAACAGGGAGGCCTGGTGTGCTGCGATTCACGGGGTCACAAAGAGTTGGACATGACTGAGCAACTGAACTGACTGACTGAAAAGACTCATCTAAGACTACAGCTGAATCAAAAAATCTTAAGAGATAACCCTTGTTTGTATCACATGCCTCATACCTAGTAACAAGCAGTACCTTTGCAGAAGGGGAATAGCATGGAAATGATTTCTTCCATCGTGCAGTTGTGCAGTCTTTTGAAAGCTTAGCATGGAATCAGAATGTGTAAAAATCTTCCCAACACCCTAGGCTCCAAACTCAACAAAATATAGCAGCATCCCACTATTGGGGAATTTGAAGCCTGTGAAGCACTAAAGGCATAGTAGTCAAACTCAGATCAAGTACTCTCTAGTTTGACTCAACTCTCCACGATAGTAACCCAACAAAAGAAGAGGCATATACTTTTCTAGCCTAGGTATTATTTGCCTCAGTCTTTTGTTCTTTTATTGAAAAGTCTACTGTTCTTTTACACATAATTCCAGAACTTGGTAAAAAAAGAAAAAAGATGACACACACATATACAAAATAGAGTAGAGGAATAAAATGAATATTTGTCAAGTGATAAAACAGACAACAGAACCGGACAGTGAGATGACTTAGATACTGGAACTATCAAGATTTAATTGCCATTAACATATTAAAGGACATAGTGCAAAGGACAACATGCAAGAATAGTCACCACTGAATTTCAGCAGCAAGACTGAAACTAGAGAAGGTGGTAAAATTGAGATGAATAGTTCTTTATCAGTGCATAGGGCATACAAGAAGACAAAATTGCTGAATTGAAAAACAGGTCAATGGAAAATTTCCAAAGTAAAATAAATAGAGGAAATAATGAGTGGAAACAAAAACAAAATAGAAGTGTCTACCCAGGGGTTGTAGGGTAATATCAAAGGATCTAATCCTCAGGCAGATACTGCTAGATTCTCTTCTGAAATGATCATGGAAATAATAATGAGACTGTGGATGCTTGGTAGAGACTGAATTATCAGCCTATGCTAAGTCTAACAGTATCATGCACCCAAAGAGAGTCAGTGGGATTTGAGAAAATGCACCTGTGATTTTCAGGTCATGCTTTTAAGAGGGAGAGTTCTCTTTTCTTTACCCTATTTACTGGCTGAATGGAGGTACTACACTAAGGATCATATAGCAAACAATTTATAGAAAACCTGGGTCCTTGGCACCAGTGACTTCTCATCTCAGCCCTGGACTAATTATATTCAGTCTATAACCTAACAGATTTTTTTTAAAAGACATATTTTTTCAAAAAATGCTGTTTGTAGTGTTATTATAGTAACCAAGCATATGTATTTTTATAACATAAGCACCCATAGTAAAAGTTTAGAATGAAATTTAAATTAGTTTATGGTTTCTGAATATAAAGCTAACTCTCACTTATCAGAAAATACCAAAAGAAAGGCAGGTGTTATTAGTTGTGAGAAAATCTTTCTAAATTTAGATAAATATAGACCGCTGCTGCTGCTGCTGCTAAGTCGCTTCAGTCGTCTCCAACTCTGTGCGACCACACAGACGGCAGCCCACCAGGCTCCCCCGTCCCTGGGATTCTCCAGGCAAGAACACTGGAGTGGGTTGGCATCTCCTTCTCCAATGTATGAAAGTGAAAAGTGAAAGTGAAGTCATGTCTGACTCTTAGCAACCCCATGGACTGCAGCCTACCAGGCTCCTCCGTCCATGGGATTTTCCAGGCAAGAGTACTGGAGTGGGTTGCCATTGACTTCTCTGAAATACAGACTAATTAATAGCAAAAGTTTGATTTCTGAACACCAGAGAAAGATCAGAAACTAATTACATAGCAGAAATAAACATTGATTCATCAGAATGTATAATTAAGTTAGGGGAAATGTCACTTTTCAGAATTTTATGTCTGAAACCGAAATTTGAATACTATAAAAAAATGTCATGGTTAGATACAGGAAAGTGGTGCATCTATAAAGCGCAAGACACAAACAGCTGGAGAAAAGACTAACATGTCCAAATATGCTGTTTGGCAGCCAACAAATTTCATTAAAAAGGTGGTCCTCTGAAGTAATGAATAATTCTGAAATAATTTCAGTCTGTGCAAGTAAATATTGTCTAAAATATATAAAACCACTGTGAAACACAAAAACTAATAACTATTCCAAATATCACCCCTTGTAATATTCTTAAGTTTACTTTCAAGATAAACTACTATAACTGCCAAAAAACTAGTAATCTAATTTACAATTTAATCCTATTTTCTTCATTCAGCTGTCCACTCACTCAAAACATCATTATTGACTGTTTATGATATGCAAAGCTCCATATTTTTCAAGTCATATTGCTCTTCCAAATGTTCTCACAGAGCTGAATTGGGATAATTTAAATATGAATTAGGAATATATTAAAGTAGCTACACAACAGAAATTTAAAAATAAAACATTTTCCTCTTCTTAAGAAATCAGTAGCATTTCTTCTCTAATTAGATTCCATGAGCAAAGGTATTATCACTGGGTGAAACTTCATTTTCAAAGACTCTTAAGAATCAAAAAGAATGTTGGAATGAAAAGATCAAACCATGAAAACCCGGAATGTGGTAATAATTTTGTAAGAGAAGCAACTATGTTGCAAACATAAAAAAAAAGCACTTATTTGGGTATTGGGAAACTTGAGTTCTATTTCTTAGTTTTCCACTAATTCTTTATGAACTTAGTAAAAATTATTGTGCCTTGGATTTCTCATTCATGAGAGAAAGATAAACTCTAATGATTTCTAAATTTTATTCCACTTATTCAATAACATAAAGATAAGCTACCTGTATGTATGCATCACACACGTGGTTACTTTCCTGCTCTAAACCATTTATTCTGACGGTCTTCTCCACCCTGTTTTCACCAATAAACTGAGACTATAGGTTGACTGCTCTTGGAGTTTTTAAGCCACTGGAGGTATTGAAAATGGGCTCCTCTAGAACACCAATAATAAGGATCCAACAGGCAGCTGGCCAAGGTCAAGAGCAACATAAAAACACTTTGCAGAGTAAACCTAGTGGGACTTTAGTCTGTACAATTGCCACGCTCTAATACACTGGCCTAACCAAACTCAGATCCCATGAGCTGTTCCTCACACAGATGCTCTAGTAACTTTAAAGAGCTATGGTTATAGACAGTCACAATCATAACATGACCATTGATTGAATTATGAACATCTTAACTTTTTCTTGGTGCATTCTCAGAATGCCACCCCAGGGACACTCAAGTTAGTATGCAGAAGGCAAACAATATGCAGTGGGATTAATGGCCCATGTTGTTCTTTTAGACAAAAAGGATTTTGTTTCAAGATTCTTAAATCTTTTATATATAAAGTCACCCTCCTTAAGAGGAAGGGAGTTAGCATATTTTATTACTCTACTTTCAGACACAGAGCAACACAGGTACAGAGGGATTTGGCAACCTGTCAAAAAGCAGACCAGCATCAGAGTTAGGAATAAAAACAATCTAAATTCTATTATAGAGATGTTTTATGATTCCAAAATAAAGTTACACAAGGAAATGTCAATCTGACTGTAATATCCTAGTATAAAGATATTTACTTCTGAGAAACTTAAAACCTGGGAAAGAATGAAAAATTCCCTTATGACACTCACATTCCTTGGAAATTACAGAAACATTGATGACTTGAATATTTCAAAAAAGGTACGTATCTCTTTATTTTAGATGTGAATTTATACCACATTTCATTCCACAAAGGATTTAAGGTATCATACATAACTAGAATCATATCATACAAAGGGATGGGAGGAGAGGAAAGTAATAAAAATTACGTCTCCCACAATGTCCCTGTCCACAGATACAGGCCTACTTAGAGAAGGAGATTTAACAGGAAGATAATCAACTGTCCCACCTCTTCATAATTTACCACTGCACCAACAGGGCTCCAAAAGAATAATAGTGGATCACTGTCAAAACATGTACAAAACACAACTCTCTCTGAGGAAGAAGACTTACAAAGCCCGGGTGAGGATGGGAAACAAAAACAAGAACATCAGAGGCACAGGAAGTACCTCTAGGCACAGAGGTACCTAGAGCTATAGAAAACATTAGATTAATATACATTCTCAAAGAAATACAAATATCATATGATATCACTCACATACAGACTTCAGTTTTTAAAAAATGACACAGATTTATTTACAAAACAGAAACAGATTTACAGATATCAAAACAAACATACAGTTACCAAAAGGGAAATGTGGGGGAGAGGGATAAATCAGGAATTTGGGATTAACATACACACATTAAGATATGAATCAGATAACAAACAAGAACTCCCTGTAGAGCACAAAGAACTCTTCACAGTATTCTGTGATAACCTATATGAGGAAACAATTTGAAAAACAATACATTATGTATATGTATAACTGAATCACTTTACTGTACACTGAAACTAACAACATTGAAATCAACTATATTCCAATAAAATTCTTTAAAACTCTTGAACCTGATGACATGAAAAAAAAAATTCTCACAGAAGAGTCCCATTTATCTCTAGTGTATCCTATCTTGTTCACATTTCAACCAAAAAAAGTATAGGACATTTTAAAGGCAAGAAATATTATCTGGGGAGACAAAGTAATCATCAGAACCTGATTTAGATAGATAGAATTAACAAATGGAATTTAAAATCACTAATATATTAAGGAATCTAATGAAAAACTTGGACAATCTGCAAAGACAAGTGGCTACATAAGCAGAGAGATAAGAAAGAATTAAAATGAAATGCTACAAATAAAAACACTGTAATAGAAAGAATGTCGCTGATTGTCTCATTAATGAACATAACGCAGCTGAGAAAAGATCAATGAACTTGAAGATGAGTTAATAGAAACATGCCAAACTGAAAGCTGATGGGAAAAAAATGGAAAAAAGACCAGTACCTATTAGAAATGTCAAAGGTGTAACATATGGTTAAGTGGACTAGCAGCAGAAGAAAAAGAAAGCAGAGAAGAGGAAATAAAAAAACTAAAACAATTATTTAAAGAAATATAATTAATATACTAAAGGAGGAGATAAGATGAAGTTTCATAAAATACTCAACTAAAAGGAAACAGTAAAATAAGCCCTGTTAACAAACAGAAAGCAGTTGCAAACATGGTAGATGTTAATCCAAGTATATCAAAAATCCCTTTAAAAGTGAATGGTCTAAATATAAAATTAAAGAACAGAGACTATCAGAGTGAATAAAACAAACAAGAAAAAAGTTCACTATATGTTAGCTAAAGAAAATTCACTTTAAACATAAAGGCTTAGATATGTTAAAAATAAAGGAGTTAAGAAAGTTATACTGTATAACACAAATCAAAATAAATATGGAGTTCCCATATTAATTTTAGACAAAAAGACTTCAAAACAAAGAAAACTATCAGAAATAAATTCAGGTACTACAAAATGGTGATGGGGTCAATTCTCTAAGAAGCCATAACAAACCTAAACATGTATGAACTTAAAACCAGAGTGTCAAAATATGTGAGGCAAATACTGATACAACAGAGAGGAGATATAAACATATATACTGTTATAATTGAAGGACTGAAAACATCTCCATTAGTGCAGTGTATAGTTCATCAAAAGAGTACCAATCAACTTGATTAAACATATTTATAGGCTAGTCTATCCAAAAGCAGCAGAGTACATGTTCCTCTCACACTTTTATTGAACTTTCACCATGACTCCACATCTTGATCCACAAATAATACTTTAACAAATTTAAAATAGTATAAATCATACAAAATATGTTCTGAGGCTAGATGGAATTAAACTAGAAAACAATTGAACTAAAGGGGGAACTAATGGAACAATAGTTTCAAAAATTAGAAACAAAACATTCTACTTCTAAATAACATACTGGCCAAAAGAAAAACTCAAGAAATTAAAATATATTTTGAAATAAAGAGAAATGAAAATATAATGCTTCTCTTTTAAGCAGTGCTTTAAGATAAATTTATTTCATTAGATGCATATATTAGAAAAGAAGAAATTTCTAAAAGAACAGTAATTTAGGCCTCAAGAAAAATAGAACAAAAGCTATAATAAAAATCAGGGCAGAAATCAAAGAAATTATAAACAAGAAGACACTAGAAAAATATCAACAAAACCAAAAACTTTTTAAAAAATCAATAAAATTGAAAAATATTTAATCAGGCTAACAAAGAAAAAAAGAGAAAATACACATTTCAAGTGTCAGAAATGAGAGAGAGGTCCATGGAATTAGATGGACAAGAATAAACTACTATAAACAACTCTTTTCTTACAAATTTAATCATTTCATAAAATGGACTGATTTCTTGAAAGACAGAAAGTACTGAAATCCAATTAAGGAGAAATAGGTAATCTGAATAGTCCCAAATCTATTAAAGAGTTTGAATCCACAATTAATAACCATTCAAAAAAGAAACCCTTAGGCCTAAATGGTTTAAGCAGTGAATTTTACACATTTTAATGAAAGTAATTTAAAAGACAAAAATAAGTGAACTATTAAGTCACACAAAAAAAATGGGTGGATCCTAATTGCATATCATTAAGTGAAAAAAGCTGATCTGAAAAGGATATATATTGTATCATTCCAATTACATGACATTTTAGAAAAGGCAAAAGTATAGAAATAGTAAAAAATGATCAGTGGTTGCTAGGAGAGAGAAGTGGAGGAAATTTTAAATATGTGAATCACAGATGACTATTTTAGAGTGGTGAAACTATTTGATATAATGCTATAATTAAGGACACATGACACTAAAAATTTCAAAAGCCTCTGGACTTTATAGCACAGAGTAAATCTTAATGTACATTACAAAGAAAGAAAGAAAGAATTAACAGGTCAGATGGGATGTAAAATATGACCAATCTTACTGTATTACAAACATAGGACAGAACTTCACTGAACCTCTTAAAAGAATTTGGGTGGTGGAGAGAAGCTACTGATTTACACAAATGCAAGTGAGAGGAGTCTGTAAAACTAATGACAAAAGAAAGCATACATTAAACTGTACTCTAGTTGATGAAGTTGCTTCTCACTAGGGAAAATTATGATAACATTATACACGTATATTGGATTTTAAGATTTAGGTAAATGTTGAATGGTGGAAGTTAGGTTTCTCTAGAATGGGAGTTTACAGATCAGCAAGGAGAGGAGGCTGGAATGGTCAATTGATATTGCAATAGAGATGAACACATCAATATGAACTCATGTTTAGTTTATAGGAATGGTTACACATATAAATATTTATAGATATATGTACAAATATGGGTTAGTATTTACACATACAACTTTTCCTGTCAGTTGAGAGGGCCTGGAATCAATAAAACTCAGTAACAATGAGCATACCTAGCATCTATATCTTGATTTCTAATATTTCTTCAATATAGGGAACCAGGGCTCCTTGGAAAAACTAGATGATGCTAGGAGTGAGAGCAAGAAATATACAAAATGAGCCCAGAGAATCATATAGTACCNAAACAATGTCAGATGTTCTTTACTGAAAACTTTCTCTGCTTTAGCCACAGGGTAGAGAAGGTGATGGAATCTGTGTACACCTGGTTCACGAAAATCATGCTGTTCAACTACCTTCATTCAGCCAGAAACATTCCTTCAAACTGGATGGATTTCTCAACCGGCCACTCCCAGCAGCAAATATTCCAAAACTGTTCCACTTTCCTCCAGAGACCTTAGCTCTCTTTCTCTAGTCCATATCTGAACAGCTAGCTTCACTTCCCCCATACTGAGACAAGACTTGAAAACATCTTCGACTCCCTCAATTCACCTTGATTTGTTTCTGCCACTCTCTGTCTCAACCCTGGAGATACACCAGAATCACTTGGGGGACTTTTAAACAAAGATGCTCACTCCCCTAAGAGACTTACTAGTAACAGAAACAGTCTTTTTACACGGAGATGCCTGTTAACCATGTGATCACCTGTGAACAGCACTGAGCCTACTGACCTCGTGTGCCTCCTGAAAGGACACACTGGAAAGCGCTCATCACTTCTGTTTCTTTCTTGCCAAAAAAGGCATCACCTACATTGACTCATGAGGAATATCAGCCAACTCAAATTAAATGACAGTCTACAAAATAACTGGCCAGTATTTTTCAAAAGTGCCAAGGTCATACAAGTCAAAGGCTGAGAAACTCTTCCTGATTAAAGGAGACTAAGGAGATGTTACAGCTAAATGAAATGTGGATCCTGAATGGGATCCTGGCCCAGAAAAAACACATTAGCAGGACAACAGTGGAAATGTAAAAAAGGTCTGTGGATTAGTTAGTAGTAGTAGTATAGCGTATCAGTGTTAGCTTCCTGATTTGATCATTGTACTGCGGCTACATAAAATGTTAACATTTGGGGAAGGGTACTCTTTTGCAGTACTCGTTTTATCAGTTTTAAGATTTAAACAATCTGGTTATTTTGCTTTTACTTCACAGGTTAGAGGCAGCCCTCCTACTCAGTTCTTAGTTTGGATGTCAGAGAAAAGGCCCCTACACAACAAGGCTGGCCTTGCCTCAAGGCCCCCCTGCCCCGCCGCAACTCCTGTCAGTTGTGTGGCCTCATGCAAGGTTGCAGGGCCAGATGGCTGCTGGGAACCACTCCTTTTCTTAAGACGCCAAATCCCCAGTAAAGGTCCTCCCAGTTCTCCTCTACTCTTGCCCTCTTGCCCTGGAGGCTCTGTCTCTGCTCGAGCGGCCTGGATGCCCACACTCCTCCTCTCCCCTCCAGAGCCCGTCCCGGCTCCGCCATTCTCTCCTGCTGCAGCAGCTGCCACCTGGTCTCCCCGCCACCTGGTACTGCTCTAGCCTCTCCTCCGCACCTCTCATTTCCCTAACACTCAAGGGCTTCAGAAAGGGCCTGCTTACCCTCCTCTCTCCACCGTGAATGAGACAGTGACTGACACACAGTCTGACTTCCATGGTTTTGTTAACACTGAACTAACCATCTGGGACATCTGGCCAGTAAAATGTGGTGTTCTGAGACACAGATGCTACACTTATGTGGCCAGTGAGCCTCAGAGTATTATTAATATGCTTCATGGGTATAGACTACTAACAGTGGCCAACTGCTTTATAAATAACCTAGTCATGGAGAAAAACGTGAGAGAACTGCCCTCCAGCCCTACTCCCATGATAAGCCCACTCACTTGACTGGAAAATGTGGACTGTGCTTCACTCACTCGCTGCTGCCTTGTCTAGGTGAGAGAGACAGAGCTTTAAGTTCCTGGTTGTTTTCTTGCAGCTTCAGAGAAGTGGTTTACCCTGTGTGATTCTACTAAGCGGCCATATAGTGGGAGTTTGGGGACACCTCTGTTGAGCAGAGCCACAGAGGAAAGGTCTAAGGCTTGGCAGAGCTTCTCAGAGGCAAGGCCTGGGTAGGGTGGGTTAGAAGCAGGCATATTAAGCCCATGACAAGAAGCCTCATTGACTTCCACAAATAACCAGTTGGACACAACTTTATTTCTAATCAGTATCTTAAAAAATATTTTTACATCAAACAATGTAAGCTACAGGATCTACTTAAATAGCAACCAATACTCTATAAAGTTCATACCAACTATTCACCTCACTAATGACAGTATCAGAACCATACTTCTTTACCTACCAGGGTGAAGAGACAAGTAAATACTTCAAATTTTTAAGGGTTGTGCCCATAATAACTCCCCCAATTAGAACTAAGGCTGTGAGATTTCCCTGCTGCCTACTTTCTCATTGAAAAATACAAAGAGGTGGAAAAAAAGCAACTAGCAAGCCTAACATTAGTGGCCAAGTTCAAGACTTCCAAAACTTCAGGGGTCATATTAAATCTCTTCCCCTGAACCCCATGTTCCCACACTACCCATCCCTGTACCATTTTACCATCATCAGTGGCAACCACTCAGATGCAAAGCTATGATGCAAGAAACATTTTCACATCAGAGGTATTCCTCACTCTCCCACTAGGGCTTGCAGACCACGTCCCTGCAGGG
The DNA here is from genome assembly GCA_006410875.1 of Neotragus pygmaeus. NCBI lineage: Eukaryota > Metazoa > Chordata > Mammalia > Artiodactyla > Bovidae > Neotragus > Neotragus pygmaeus. The sequence continues at coordinate 1,026,248 of SJYV01011254.1, forward strand.
CTCACAGTCCTTATCACCCATACCTCTTCTGGTCCCAACAAAGCTCAACTACTCAGAAGGCTCCAAAGTGGCCTCATGGTAGGAGGTAAAAGCTGACAACGTGTCTACTCACAGATGGAGGTACAGGGTTTATCTGGTGGAGTACAAGACTGGGTATGCTCTCCCCTTTGCCCCAAGTTTTAACGGATAAAAGTCACTTGTTAAGCCTAACTTACTAATTCATAGCACACTTAAGCACGGCAAGAGTAAAATGCTGAAGTACAGACACAGCTAATTCAGAAATGAAAAGGCAAGAAGATATTCTTACAAACAGATATCTTAGAGAAGATATACTACTTTATAACATAAGCAAATATAATAATATTAGCTTAAAGTGATGAACTGCAAAGAACTGACTCATTTGAAAAGACCCTGATGCTGGGAAAGATTGAAGGCAGGAGGAGAAGGGGATAACAGAGGATGAGATGG
>SJYV01011254.1:1027642-1039217 GCA_006410875.1 Neotragus pygmaeus
AACTAGAACAAATAATTTCAAGATTTGTATTGGAAATACAAAAATCTCGAATAGCCAAAGCAATCTTGAGAAAGAAGAATGGAACTGGAGGAACCAACCTGCCTGACTTCAGGCTCTACTACAAAGCCACAGTCATCAATACAGTATGGTACTGGCACAAAGACAGAAATACGGATCAGTGGAACAAAATAGAAAGCCCAGAGGTAAATCCACACACCTATGGACACCTTATCTTCGACAAAGGAGGCAAGAATATACAATGGAGTAAAGACAATCTCTTTAATAAGTGGTGCTGGGAAAACTGGTCAACAACTTGTAAAAAAATGAAACTAGATCACTTTCTAACACTACACACAAAAATAAACTCAAAATGGATTAAAGATCTAAATGTAAGACCAGAAACTATAAAACTCCTAGAGGAGAACATAGGCAAACACTCTCCGACATAAATCACAGTAGGATCCTCTATGATCCACCTCCCAGAATACTGGAAATAAAAGCAAAAATAAAACAAATGGGATCTAATTAAAATTAAAAGCTTCTGCACAACAAATATAGAAATTTAAAAAACTGTTCGTACACATGTAACTATAAAATTAAATTTAAAAATTTACTGAAACAGTCACTTCTATAATAAAAGAAACATAGAACTATCAGATATCAGGCAAATATGATGAGACTATATAAAACTATAATATGTAACCTGGCTAAACTCATTAAAAACTTGAGGAGAACAACAAATCCATCAGAGAAAAGAGGCCCCACTGGAATCTACACCAAAAAGAGAGTTATTACTGACAACACAGAAAAAGATAGAGGCCAGGATTTGAGTAAAATGAAGAAAAGGAAGTGAAGTCAAGCTTTAAAATGGAATACAGTTAAAAGTTAAACATGAACTACAGGTCAAAGAAGTACAAAAAAGAAAAAATCTAATAGCTGGAGTCCTAAAATAAATAATAGAACAAAATAATTTAAATATATATTTTAAGAAAACATTCCAAAAATAAAAAAAGAAGCTGAATCTAAAGACTGAAAGTGTGCACTATATCCCAGGAATTTAGAATGATCAGTACCAGGACATATCTTAGTATATTTACTATATGTCACAGATAATACAAGAATCTTTTGGTTGAATAGGCATAAGATTATGGTATGGGGAAAACACTGCCAGAATGACTGGTGTCCAGTTTCTCCGACATAGAGTAAACTTTAAAGAAAGTTGAGTAAGGTCTTGCAAAGTCAACAAGAAAGTAAAACCTAAGAATTCTATGCCCAGAAAAATTGTTTAAAAATAAAGACAAAAGAAAGCATATTTAAATAAGTAAGTGCTCATGGATTATTGCTTCTGATGGCTCAGCTGGGAAAGAATCTGCCTGCAATGTGGGAGACGTGGGTTCCATCCCTGAGTTGGGAAGATCTCCTGGAAAAGGGAACAGCTACCCACTGCAGTATTCTGTCCTGGAGAATTCCATGGACGGTAGAGCCCATGGGGTTGCAAAGAGCAGGACAGAACTGAACGACTTTCACTTTCATGGATTATAGATTCCATGAACCCTCTTTAAGAAAGTACTGGAAAACACACTTCAATCAATGAAAAACTGTTTGATAAACAACTGTAAAGAGAAGTGATACTGAATGCTGAAATCACTTAACTATAGGATTAAGACAAAATAAATATGGTGATTACAATGATAGAACAGAACATAAACAGTATAATCCCTGACAGAGTAGAAATAAAACAGCTGACAAAAGTCAGAAAGAGAAGAAATAAGAAGATAGGAGGTAATAAGTATGGTGATTCCCTAATCTTACATTAAAGATCAATAGATTTGAATTATTAAAAAGCAGAGAGGAGGGCGGGAAGATGGCGGAGGAATAAGACGGGAGATCACTTTCTCCCACACAATTTCATNTGAATGGCATCACTGACTCAAAGGACATGAGTTCGAGTAAACTCCGGGAATTGGTGATGGACAGGGGCTGGCGTGCTGCAGTCCATGAGGTCACAAAGAGTCAGACACGACTGAGCGACTAGACTGCATTGAAAATGGTAAAATATTTTCCTCCTCCTATCAGAAGCAAAGACTTTCGGAAGATGCATTGGTAGTGGAAAAATAAATTGGTACAACTTTACTGGAGGGCAATTTAATAAAATATAACAAAAAAACAAAAAGCTTTAAAAGGTGCAATCCCTCTGAGTCACCCATTATACATCTAAGGAATTTACCCTGGGGAAACAGATAATTACACAGAAATATAAGTACAAGCAGGGTCATTTACTACAGTGAAAGATCAGAAGTAAAAGTTATCTCTGGGAATTCCCTGGAGGCCCAGGGGTTAGGATTCTGTACTTCCCTGCAGGGCACATGAGTTCTATCAGGGAACTTAGATCCCATGTAAGCTGCAAGACACAGCCAAAAAAAAAAAAAAACAAAACCCAAAAAACAAAACCCTGAATGGAACTAGTTAAATAATGATGTACCCATAAAATGGAAGATTATGGCAAGCTTTGAAAACAATTAAGTAGATCTATATTGACATGCAAAGATTTAAAATTAACAAACCAGGACCTAAAATAACATGACCTCGGGTTGAGTAACTTACCTGCCCCAGAAAGAGAGAGAGACTGAAAATATGAATGAGAATCCTAGAGGCTGTCCCACTACATTAACAGTAGTCACTGTCTGCAGGAGTGGACTGGGGATGAGCTTTAGTTTCCCTTTCATGCTCTGCTGAACTTCCTTAATTTTTGGAATGAACACATACTGCTACTGCTAAGTTGCTTTAGTTGTGTCCGACTATGTGTGACCCCATAGACGGCAGCCCACCAGGCTCCCCTGTCCCTGGGATTCTCCAGCCAAGAACACTGGAATGGGTTGCCATTTCCTTCTCCAAATGCATGAAAGTGAAAAGTGAAAGTGAAGTTGCTCAGTCGTCTCCGACTCTTCGCGACCCCGTGGACTGCAGCCTACCAGGCTCCTCCATCCATGGGATTTTCCAGGCAAGAGTACTGGAGTGGGTCGCCAGTGCCTTCTCCAAGTATCTACTGTATTATATTATTTGACATGTCTATTTCCTCCGTGTGTGTGTTAGTCAGTCATGTCCGACTCTTTCTGACCCTGTGTACTGTAGCCCGCCAGGCTCCTCTGACCCTGGAATTCTCCAGGCAAGAATACTACAGTGGGTGCCATTCCCTTCTCCAGGGGATCTTCCTGACCCAGGGATCAAACCCAGGTCTCCTGCATTGCAGGTAGACTCTTTACCATCTGGGCTACCAGGGAAGCCCTTCTACTAGATTATAAATTCCTTAAGAACAAAGATAAAATTTGACACATGTGCCCATCTGTCTGCCCTATATGGAAGGGCACTAAAATGTCTATGGATTCAATCAAGTTGGGCATCTTGTGCAAAAGGTGACAATGAAGTGATGACAGTAATTGCTTCTATTGTCATCTTTTGAAAGCAAATAACAAAATAAAAACCTGTCCTGACAGTTACTGTGCATATGAAACTCCACAGAAGGTAACATATCAGATGGGAACTGTTATTTATAAAGTCATCTTTTTAGAAAAAATTTTGAAGTGATCTATTAAGCAGAATTTTTCATTTTTCTGTTCACTACTGGTTTATACAATCAAGTTTATTCTAATTTCAGTTCAGTTCAGTTGCTCAGTTATGTCCAACTCTTTGCGACCCCATGAATTGCAGCACGCCAGGCCTCCCTGTCCATCACCAACTCCCAGAGTTCACCCAGACTCACGTCCATCGAGTCCGTGATGCCATCCAGCCATCTCATCCTCTGTCGTCCCCTTCTCCTCCTGCTCCCAATCCCTCCCAGCATCAGAGTCTTCCAATGAGTCAACTCTTCGCATGAGGTGGCCAAAGTACTGGAGTTTCAGCTTTAATATCATTCCTTCCAAAGAAATCCCAGGGCTGATCTCCCTCAGAATGGACTGGCTGGATCTCCTTGCAGTATTCTAATTTACATGCAACTAATTGTTATTATTGAGAAATTCCTCAAAAAACCCAGATTTCTTTGAGGTGGAGGGGGCTCATATCATTTATTATTTTGTATTATACATTTTTTGAGTTTCTTTATACCTACTCTTATGCAAAAGAATAACTTTAAACAAACATCCTCTATATATCTCCAGCCTATATTTATTGCCTCAAATATCAGTTCATTCTCAAAAAGTGATTTATTAGATGACCTCATTTAAAAAAGGAAGTTCTTAGAGTAAATTAAGATAAAAGATGTAAGATGGAATCTAGAAGTAAACTGAGGAACATCGCTGGCACTAAATACTCAAAAATAAGACCAATTTTATTATCATATTAATTTCTAAATTAAAAAAATCCTATACATATCTGTGTCTCTCTATTAAAGAAAATATCTGAGTATACTAAACTAAAAGATCATGGGCTAAGAAAAGCCTATTAATAACCTTCTGGTGTCCAAGATTACTCTAAACAAGTTTAGTAACCATGAGTCACTGTTAAATGGCTATGCTATGAAAAGACTACTCCCTTCCCCCCTCTTAAATATGCCAACAAACTTAGTCCTCTCATGAAATGCGTGAATATAGCTATTCAATCTTGTGAACACATGCATTCACAGTGATGAAGAGAACCAAGTATGAGCTGAGCAAGGCAGCTATACCTTCTTTATATAGCATGCAGTGGCGAAGAGTGTGTAAACAGTCATTATGTATACCAGATCTCTGTGGCTGTGAGCAATGAGAGAACAAATTCCATTCCACCCAACTCCCATGCTCCAGTTACCTAAAAATAAAAATGGTAAGATAAACCACTTTTTTCTAAAGGTATAAGGATAAAGTAGTTTTCAAGTTCTCTTTAAAAGGTATGACCCAGTTCCTAAGGGAGTAATCTATTTCTATTACAGACAATTTTTAATATGGCAACTGTGTACCATACAGAATAAGGAAAAATATCAACATACTATTAAAAAAGAAACACTCAAATGTTATATTTATCATTTTGTTTATAAGATCACAAGAAATGAATGAGAAAATGCCCATGGATATCAAGAACAAAGGAGATAAAGTCAAAATTTTACCACAGGTTTAGCAGAGCTAGGAGTGAATACCACCTCTGATTCTACTATAATGAATGTCCTTGGAAACAAGCTTTCTTCACGTGGATCATGAGAATAATAACTATTTTACCTTGAAATAAGATGGAGGATACTATTTTACCTTGAAATAAGATGGGGGTCTATTTTCTACAAAGACACCTTGCAAAGTAACAGTGTTGTATCACTGTAAGGATGTGTCAATCATACAAAGCTTGAATTCCTTCTACAAGACCTATGTGATCACTGAACCCACACCAACACAAACCCTGAGACAGGAAACTTGCTATCTCCAGTGGAAGCTAACTTCCACTTATTTTCCCGAATATCGAGATGAAACTGGACTCCCTGTTTTATCTCCACTCACAGGTCTTAAGTCTATCTTCTGTCAGTCTGGAAGCTTCTCTAATATAAAATGAGCCCCTAAAAACATTTTACTAAGAGCACTAGGACTCAAGTTAGACTCTCTCTTTACATCTCCAATTCCTTCAACTGTTTCTCATGGCAGGACTCGGATGCTTTATTACACAGTCTATTCCTTCCTAGGAATAGAACTATCTATGGTTCTTAGTCACCTACACCTCAGCTGCTACATGGAGAGTCCTTTTCCTTTCTAACTGAGTTATAGTTAACATACAACAAAACACACATATTTAAAGTGTCCATATTTATACAGTCCATGGAATTCTCTAGGCCAGAATACTGGAGTGGGTAGCCTTTCCCTTCTCCAGGGGGTCTTCCCAACCCAAGGATTGAACCCAGTCTCCCTCACTGCAGGCAGTCTTTGCCAGCTGAGCCACAAGGGAAGCCCTATTTAAAGTGTAGAAGCTGGTAACTCTGGGCTTAGGCACATAGCTCAAAGACAAGTGAACACATCCATGACTACCATGATCCTGCTATAATCCCCTCACTCCAACAACCCCACTCTAACCGGCCCACCACTCACCTACCTCTGTCACTGTGGCTATTCACAGTTCTGTAATATAAACAAAATCATACATTATGTATTCTTTATAACCTGGCTTCCTTCACTTAACACATTATTTTCAGATTCATTCATGCTGCTGTATACAGCAAGAGTTTGTTCCTTTTTATTGCTGACTAGTATTCCATTCTATGGATGTGTCACAACTGGTTTATTCACACACTTGGGCTACCTCCTGTTTTGGACTCTTCCAAATAAAGTTGCTATGAACATTTATGTTGAGTCTGTATGGACATATGTTTCTTGCTCTCTTGGGTAAATACGTGGGAGTGAAATGGCTAGATTTAAGTTCAGCTTTTCCAGAAACTGACAAACTGTTTTCCAAAGTAGCTATATTATCTTACGTTTCTACCAGCAGTTTTAATTGCTCACCATAACCACTAACATTTGACATAGCTGGTATTTTCAATACCTGCCATCATGATAGGTATGTAGTGGTTATCTCATCATAGCTTTACTTTGCAATTTCCTATGATGAACATCTTTGTAAGTGTTTATCTGAAATCTGTGTATCATCTTTGGTGAAGTGTATACAGAATCCATTTCTTTTTTATTGTTTTCTTATAAAGTTTTGAGAGTTCTTTAAGTATTCTTGATGCAATCTTTCATCAAATATATGCTTTGCAAAGATTTTCTCAGTCTGTGGTTTGTCTTTTCATTCTTTTAACAGTGTCTTTAGAAGACTTGAAGGTTCTAGTGCTGATGAATTCCAATTTATTATTTTTTTCTTTTATAGAGTATGCTTCTGGTATCACATCTAAGAATTCTTCGCCTAGCCCAAGGTTATAAAGATTTTTCTCCTGTTTCCCAGGTGCTTTAAAATTTTACGTTTTACATTCAGTTGTGTGATCTGTTTTGAATTAATTTTTGTATATGACATGAGGCATGGGTCCAACATATTTTTTGCACATGTGGCTATCAGGTTTTTTCAGCACCAATTATTAAAACTACTATCCTCGCTCCACTGAACTGCATTTTCATCTTTGGCAAAAAGTTTCCATACACATGTAGGTTTTATTTCTGGATTCTCTCTTCTGTCCCACTGATCTATTGGTGTGCCTAACAGACTTCTTTTATCAATCACTGAGATTGGGGTATCAAAATTTCCAATTTTAATTGTGGATTTAACTGTTTCACTTCATAGTTTTATCAGTTTTTGCTTTGTTTTAAAGCTGTTATTAGGTGCATAAACATTTAAGGCTGTAATGTCCCTTGGATTAACTGACCCCTATTTTATCATGAAATAACTATCCCTGATACTATTTTCTCAAAAATCTATTTTTGCCTGATATTAATAAAGCTATTTCAGTTTCCTTTTGACAAGTGTTAACATGATATATCTTTCTCCATCCTTTTACTTGTCTTCACAGTGCATTTCTTGTAGGCACATACTGTTAGGACTTTTCCTCTTTTTAACCATTTTTAAAAACTGAAGTATAGTTAATTTATAATAGTATGCTAGTTTCAGGTATACAGCAAAGTGATTTCAATTATACAGTAAAGTAATTTCAGTTACATATGTAACATTCTTTTTCAGATTCTTTTCCATTTTAGGTTATTATGAGATACTGAATATAGTTTCCTGTGCTGTACAGCAGGTCTTTGTTGTTTATCTATTTTATATATAGTAATGTGTATGTTAATCCCAAACTCCCAATTTACCCCTGCTATACTTTCTGGAGACCACAAGTCTGTTTTCTACGTCTGTGAGTCTATTCCTATTTTTTAAATTAGTTCATTTATATCATTTTTTAAAAATTCCACATAGAAGTGATATCATATGGTTATTTGTCTTTCTCTGACATACTTCCCTTAATATGATAAACTCTAAATTTATTCAGTTAGGTTCATATCCAACCTGACAAGCACTGCCTTTTAACTGGAGTATTCAGACATTTATATTAAAAGTGATTATTAATACAGTACATTTGAGTCTAGTATCTTGGTATTTGTTTTCCATTTGTTCTACCCACTCTGTACTGCTGTTCTTTCCTCTTTTTCTGCCTTCTTTTGGTTTAATCAAATACTTTTAGTGATTATATTTTATTTCCTCCTTTGGTATCCCATCTGCTTTTTCAGACCCTGATACAGCGCGATTCTTGTACCTGTGCTGCACTTTATCAGTTACAATCATATCCTTCCTCCTGCCCCCCTTCTCCAGCTAATTAACCCTTCTTTGGTGCCTGATTTAGTCACCTACAGTCTTCTATTCTTCTCCGATTTCTATCATTCACAACCTGTTAATTAAGCCCTTCTGCAGTGATAATAAATGTTATCATAAGTTTCGAGCTGGGGACAGTATCCTGCAACAGGTCACCAAAAACCTAAGTGCTTGGTTATCCATTAATTAGATCCACTGGGTATAATTATTCATCCAATCATGAAAAGTGTCCATTGAGCATCCTGAACTACACATGAAGATAATTAATAAACACAAAACAATATGGAAGATATTAGGACTAACAGGGTAGACCTCTTCAGAAGGGTCATTTATCTCACTGTTTGTGTGGGTGGTAGTACTGTAAGGAATGTGATACTTGGCCACCATCATAAAATTCAGAAGATACCAGGTTGGGATACTCTCTTATTGATCATAAACTCAACACACAAACTATTACAACATCCTCAGTAATACACGTTTTATCCTATTCAGGAGACACTAAAGAGTTCAGAAGAGATACAAGCTGACAGTGTTTCATGTTAACTCTGAATTCCATTTTCAATAAATAAAATGTAATTATGGAGCTGTCTTTGGAAGGCTTACGTTCTAACAGGGAAGAACTAATTTTAAAAAATCATTAAGTATATTAAAGAGGTTAAGTGATACACAGAAAACAGCAAGATCAGGTAAACAGGAATGGTGGGGTCTAGTCAAGGCTATGGTTTTTCCAGTGGTCATGTGTGGATGTGAGAGTTGGACTGTGAAGAAGGCTGAGTGCCGAAGAATTGATGCTTTTGAACTGTGGCGTTGAAGAAGACTCTTGAGAGTCCCTTGGACTGCAAGGAGATCCAACCAGTCCATACTGAAGGAGATCAGCCCTGGATGTTCTTTGGAAGGAATGATGCTAAAGCTGAAACTCCAGTACTTTGGCCACCTCATGCGAAGAGTTGACTCATTGGAAAAGACTCTGATGCTGGGAGGGATTGGACAACAGAGGATGAGATGGCTGGATGGCATCACCAACTTGATGGACGTGAGTTTGAGTGAACTCCAGGAGTTGATGATGGACAGGGACGCCTGGCGTGCTGCGATTCATGGGGTCGCAAAGAGTCGGACACGACTGAGTGACTCAACTGAACTGAGGCTGCACTTTAAATAGAGGGTTGGGTGAAAGCAATATTTGAGCAAAGACTTGAAGGCAACAAGGGGGCAAACCAAGCAGAGAGTTGGGGGAAGAACATTCCAGGCAAAGGGAACAGCCCAATGCAAAAAAGCCTCAAGGCAGGGGTGGACTGGAATGCAGGAGGAAAAGCAAGCCAACGTTGGGGGCAGTACTAGGAGAAGGGACAGGCCTGACTGACCAGGGCAAGGATGGGCATTTATTTTTAGTTAAAAACACCAAACAGGAAATATTTTAAGCTTTACAGGCCACACAGTCTCTGTTGTACAGTTTTGCTTTTAAAACCAATCCTTTAGAAATGTAAAAACCATTCTTATCTCATGAGCCTTACAAAAACAGTCCTAGGCAGGATTTGACCTGGAGAACTTAGTTCAACTCCTGTAAGGATTCTGACTTTTCCTGTAAGGGAAATATTATTTGACGCAAGTTTTGAAAGAATCATTATGGTTGTGGGGGACCAGTTAGAAGAACACTGCAGCAATGCAGAGCAAAGATAATAGCTTAGGCCAGAGTGGGAACCAGGAAAATGGGGTGAAGGGGTCATTAGATTCTGGCTTTTTAACACTCCCCACCCCAATAAAATGGATGAACTTGCTCATGAATTGGATTTGGGAAGTATGAAAGGAGTCATGGATGACTCAAGCCTTTTGGCCCGAACAACTAGAAGGAAGGATGGTGTCTCACTACTCATGATCGGGATGTATGAAATGCGTGCTTTGCTTCAAAACAAAGTAGAATTCACATTCCTTAAACTCCAGCACAACTTTACAGCTCTTTATTCTTTCAGAACTTCATAATCATTTTTTGTCAAGGTACAAAAAGATCCTGCTGTGATGTGAATGGAATTGCTTTAAGCTTAAAAATTCATTTGATAAGATATCTTAACTATATTCTGTCCAATGACACGGACAGGTTCTGCATACCTCCTGATAAAAGTATTCCCAGATCCCTATTTATTTGTTGTTACTACAAATAAAATACTTTTTAAAAAATTATAATTTCTAGATCATTTTGATGGATATTTAGGGAAGCTATAGATTTTGTATTTAGCTGCCCTAGTGAACTCTCATATTCACATTGATTCCTCTGTGCTTTGTAAAGATATACAAATATGTCAACACTGTAATTTTCCTTCTTTATTTGAAATACATTTATTTTTAATTTCCAAACCATTTCTTTATGCATTGCCTAGAATTTCCAGAACAATGCTAGATAACAAATCCTACAAAGCATCCTAACCTTCAAGTTTTGTTTTAAATATGATATCAAAGTAGTTGTTCAGGGTGTTTAGTGGTAATATTTTATCTTTCCATTGTTTTCAGGTCTCACTTCCCTTCTTACTACTTGTATTAGCAATGTCTCCTGAATCTTGACAAGAAAGTGAAACCACAAAGTTCAGGGTCTTCCTCTCTATTCCTAATCTATTCCAGGATAAGTAATTTGTATCAACTGGTCTTCAAAGTTGTCCCCTTTCTTTGAAACAAAACTTATTTTTCAAAAGTTCAACTAATGCTCTTTGCTTTGTTTATCCTAATAGCAGGAGGTCTATTCTTGCTTAGGTTTAGAGAAGGATTTCTCAACCTCTGTTGCTGGGAGCCAGCGTGAGGAATCCCACCCATGACAAGGTCATGTGGCAGAGATCTGATGGGCAAGGTTGAGTCAGATCTCAGGTTTTCCCCTGGTATTTCCTGAGCATGTACCCCCAAAATAAGAATATGCCTGCCTTATTGTATTGTACTTTTCCACTCTCCTGACACACACTGGAAACAGTCACCTCAAGGCTTTAGTCTTCTGCCTTTGAAAGAGTGTTTCAATCCAAAAACCCCTCTGATGGCTTTCTGGCCTGCGCATGTGACTGTTTGAGGCCTCCTGACCACTGGAGGCACAGGAAGCTTAAAACATCCTAGGAGTGTAGGGGCTTCCAAGGAGTCAAAATCTTTAGAACAGGACTGATTAAAGGTTTCATTTGTTGAGCCAATACTTGCTGCCAAATTTTCATATCTTTTACTTGTTGATATAGTTAGTATATAGAACAAGTAGCAACATTAGATCTTTGAGTTAACATTACTTTGCCGACTAAGGTCCGTCTAGTCAAGGCTATGGTTTTTCCTGTGGTCATGTATGGATGTGAGAGTTGGACTGTGAAGAAGGCTGAGC
>SJYV01011254.1:1041148-1085541 GCA_006410875.1 Neotragus pygmaeus
GAAGGATATCAGTCCTGGGATTTCTTTGCAAGGAATGATGCTAAAGCTGAAACTCCAGTACTTTGGCCACCTCGTACGAAGAGTTGACTCATTGGAAAAGACTCTGATGCTGGGAGGGATTGGGGGCAGGAGGAGAAGGGGACGACTGAGGATGAGATGGCTGGATGGCATCACGGACTCGATGGACATGAGTCTGAGTGAACTCCGAGAGATGGTATGAACAGGGAGGCCTGGCGTGCTGCAATTTATGGGGTCGTAAAGAGTCGGATACGATTGAGCGACTGAACTGAACCGAACCTTCTTTGTTATAACCCATTGTGCCTTTGTTCTATAGAGATGTAACTTCAGTGTTTTAAGGAGATGCAGATTAAAGAAAAACACTTCAGAGGAAACGAGATTAACATTCATTAAGAAAGAGAGCCAAAAAGTGTTAGCAAGCCCCTTGGCCAGAAGATAATGTAAATCACCTGAGACCTTTTGTATACGGGAGGGTATGCAAAAAGAAAGCCTTATTTGTCTCAGTGAGGGTCAGAACTGCTGCCCCTGCATAACTCTGCATATTCCATTATTTCTTTATGTACAACTTGGGGTATATAAGCTGATTTTGAAAAATAGTTTTTGGAGCCTTGCAACGATGCTGGGCTTCCCCATGTCGTTCTTTTCTCCCTTTTTCGGCTGAATTCCCATCTTGGAACGTGGAGGCTCACCATGTCTACTTACCCGTTTCGGCTTTTAAGATCCCTAGGAGAGAGAGCCCAAGGCGGGGCATTCTCTGATATTCAAACAGGTGCTGGTGGCCTAACGAAGATGGTGCAAGTACCTTGTCTGGAACTTTATTGGTTTTCCACGTAGACCAAGTTAATCAGCCTCTTTTCTCCACTAAATTTTCCTACTACACTATTTCTTCCTGATCTAATCTTGTATTAATAAATAAATAAGTTCTCCTCACCTACGCCATCCCCGCTTCGAATTCCCTGGATCCATTGGGGCTGGACCCCGGCACTCTGTGTTACTGAAAAAGTTTCCCTGAGGCCTTTTCAAGGGGTCAATAAGGTCAAAACTGTTTCCATATCAATGTAAAAACATAATTTGCCCTTTTCGACTGCAACCATTTGCAATGATAAGGCTGACCTCTTGCCTGTGTTACAACAGCTATCATTGTAGTTTTTTCATCCTCATGCACTCAGTTCAAAAAACTGTTTCACGTAAGAGTAGTATGAGGAAGCAGAAAAATAATTCATTAAATTTTGACCTGCAAGTGGGAACATTTGATGTGATTGCCTTAAAGCTCAACATTCAGAAAACTAAGATCATGGCATCCGGTCCCATCACTTCATGGCAAATAGATGGGGAAATAGTGGCTGACTTTATTTTTTGGGGCTCCAAAAATCACTGCAGATGGTGATTGCAGCCATGAAATTAAAAGACTCTTACTCCTTGGAAGGAAAGTTATGACCAACCTAGACAGCATATTAAAAAGAAGAGACATTACTTTCCCAACAAAGGTCCTTCTAGTAAAAGCTATGGTTTTTCCAATAGTCATGTATGGATGTGAGAGTTGGACTATAAAGAAAGCTGAGTGCCGAAGAATTGATGCTTTTGAACTGTGGTGTTGGAGAAGACTCTTGAGAGTCCCTTGGACTGCAAGGAGATCCAACCAGTCCATCCTAAAGGAAATTAGTCATGGGTGTTCATTGGAAGGACTGATGTTGAAGCTGAAACTCCAACACTTTGGCCCTTTGGCCACCTGATGTAAAGAGCTGACTCATCTGAAAAGACTCTGCTGCCGGGAAAGACTGAGGGCAGGAGAAGGGGTCGACAGAGGATGAGATGGTTGGATGGCATCACCAACTCAATGGACATGAGTCTGGGTAGGCTCCGGGAGTTGGTGAGGGACAGGGAGGCCTGGCGTGCTGCAGTTCATGCAGTTGCAAGGAGTCGGACACAACTGAGAGACTGAACTGAACTGAACTGAATGGCAAGTACACACAAAGCACCTTCTCCCCTTCCAGAAGTATGGCTGCTTGTCTTGAAGAAAAGTATTTGTATAATAATGCTTGGGCTATGAGCTGAACAAGCGGTTTTCTTCATGCAATATCACTTTTCCTTGAAAGAAAATCTGACAAATTATTCAGGCTTGTTATCCTTGGCAGATATTTTTTCAAAAATAAACAAAGTGAACCTGTCACCTTAAGAAAAACAACCAACAAATAGTATTTGTTGCCAAACTTGAATTTTGAAATTTGAATACAACACAAGGAAGTTTCACCACTTGCCAAAAGTTTTCTTTTCTGAGATCACAGTAGTGTAATTTTAAAGTGTGAATTTTTGATACTGAATAATGTGTCAACATTTGGAAGATATAAGTCAATGATCCAACACTTTCTAAATGACCAATGCCTGTAACAAAGTTATGTATGGATAAGGGACCTCTTCAAAGTAGAGAGTATGAGAAGTTCATTTATACACTTTGAGTCTATTACAACTAAGAAACTATCAACTGGTGAATATTTGTATGGTATCAAAAACTTCAAATATCTGAAAGGCTATTAAAACACTCCTTTTTCCCAACTATGCATCTGTATGAGGCCAGATTTTCTTTACATACTTCAACCAAAATAATATAACAGCCATTTTTAAAAGAAGTTCACTTCATCATATTATTAAATTACCTACATATTTTATTAAGGTATACAAGAAATTGTCTACAGACTTTCTACGGAAGATCTAAAGAAAAGCTGCATTATACCAAACTTCACTAATTGTACACTGCCTCCAATGACAGGAAATTATATAACTAAATAGCCTATAATTACAAATCTTAATCCCATGACTGTGATTTTTTTTTTTTAATAAGAATACAGGTAAACCACAGAATCTCAAGCTTAAAAAGATGGTAGAAATGATGCAATTTAACTGTCAACTCAAAACAGAAAAGAACTTCCTAAAATAGAAGATAGGGTGGAAAATGTTCCACTCAAGCACTCATCCAATGAACCATCAGGTGTTCAGACCATGGGGAGACAGGTACCATGGACGGCAAAGGCAGGCCAGAAATGACACATGGGCCAAAGAGCTCAAAGTCTAGAAAGGAAGACAAAAACATGATGCAAATAAAACCATGCTGAAGACAGCAGCAGTCCGGCTGTTTCCAAAGGAGGTGGCCAAATGGTGGATATTTGCTTTAGGGGGTAAGGATAAGGTCAGGAGAGGGAGTATTCTGGAAAGCCATTTGGGAAAACCAGATGAAAAGGCTGGTTCTGAAAAATGAATGCAGGCTAAGGGAAACTGGTGCAGGGCAGTGGAAGAAGACAAAGACAGTGCAGCTGGCTGACTGCTGTGAGCTGCTTCCATGAACAGCGAGGGCCGAGCCTGGCAGAGCACGCAGAGCAGGGAAGAAGGGTTCCAGTCCCCCGAGAGCCACGCAGCCCAGGCCACAGAGGGTCTCACGCACTGCGCGAGAAGGCTGAACTGAAGGGCTAAAGGAGGGAGACATTTCAGAAAGAGCCCTCAGGAGGCTACTGCTACGGTCCATAAGGTCATGAGAATTTTTGTCAAGAATGGAAGTCGGGATCAATTCCTAAACCTCTCAGGAAGCAGCAGAGGTTCATGCTATTTCGTGAAAGTTGATGCTTCTCGGGGTGGGGGACAAACTGGGATGAAAGCTACATTTAGACTGTGATGACTGGGTAGAAGATACTTGTCAGGGATACAGGAAACACAAAATCAGGAGAGGTATCTCCCATGGCAGACTACCAGTGGAAACATTGATTTTAGAAATCAGATAAACCACATCAACAACAAAAACCCCAAAAGTTAAAATAAAATTGGAAACCTCAAGTGAAAAACTTGAGAAAAAAGTTAGATATGTGTTAGATGGCAGAACAGGAGAAAACATGTGGAATTTAAATAGCACCAGCAAGCACTACTTAGTCGGACTATATTTTAAAAACCTTAAATAAACACAAACTGAATTTACTGCTTTTTAGAAATCAGCTCATAATTTGTCTTACATGTGCTCCTAATCCAAAGATTAAAATATAAAATAAAGCCAAATACATACCTTTTCTGCCTTTTTGTCGGAAATGTCTTGCTTCTCCAGCACAGCCATGCTCTCCTTCAGGTTTTTCACGATGTCTGCAGGGGACTTGTGAGACTTCCCAAATGGGAACGGCATGGCGGCAGTGACAGGCACCTCACTGCGCTCTGCCTGCTCTACCTGTGGACACAGCGCAAGGAACCAGTGAGGAAAAGGAGGCAGACAGAAGATGTACTTTCTAAATCCTAATCTGAGAAGAAAACCAGGCTTGAGCAAGTTACTTCACATCAGTTTCAAAACCAGTCCTAGGAAATCCACAAACACATGAGAAATGACCGTAGAATTATATAACACTTGGTATTCTTCAAAACACCTTTTTAATCCCCTGCGCTCGTAACCCCCATCTGGAGAGGAACGTGACGGTGCTGATGCTGGTGGCCAGGGCCCCTCGTAAGCAACGGAATCTGTAATCTATGGGATCTTTTCAAACGATTCTCCAAGGACATTATATTACTTCCATTTACAGGTAAAGCTGAATGACTTAAAGAAATTGGCTCAAGGTACTAAAGGGTGAAACCAGCTCAGGCTCAGGTTGATCCAAAGTGTCCGTAATCACCAGACTATACCTCCAGTTAACAGACACCTCTATCAGTTGAGGAAACTGAGGTAAAAAGTTAGTAAGGGGCTTAGCCAAAAAACAATGGCAACAGGCCCACTCTCTAGGTCTCCCCAGATGTGCTTTTTCAAGGTTCATGCTGCTTGCTGCTAAGCGTCCCGCAGGCACACCCATCCTCCTCCTCAGTCAGGCCCCAGGGCTCAGGGCTGGAGGGAACCTTGGAGAGAGCCTTGGGCACATCTCCCCCGTCAGATCTGCAAATTCTTTAAGTGTTGGTTTCATGGTGCACTTTTTCTGCCTGGATATGGCTATTCTCTATGAAGGAACTCACTTGATAAATTCTGGGGACAATGAACTTCTGAAAGTTCTTAATTTTTTGTGGGAAGCAGAAGATAACGTTTCAACTACATCAGGCAAAAGGGGAGTATCGACTATTCAAAGAAGTCATCATGGATAAACAAAGTTAACAAGATAACGGATGGAAGGAACAGGAACACGTCAGAAATTACAATTTCTCTCACTAAATAAACTAAAAGAAGTTACACCCACCGTCCTAAACAACCTCATATAAGATACCAGAAGATTAACACTTTTGAGAAGAACCTTAAAGATCACTTAGTTCAGTGACTTTCAACCTGGGAGTTCCAAACTCCTATAGTTAACTGCCCCTGGCACCCAGTGCCTGGGTAGAGGTAGGTCTCAGACACCCCAACCCTACTCTGCATTTTTTCCAATCAACATAAAATCTCTCTGCCGCACAGCATCATAACACTTCCTTTGACCTTCACCTAATACTTCACTGGAAGAAAGTATTGGAATGTTTCTTCTCTAAAGTTTGAGATACAGATAGCTGCATGTCTGTTTACAAATAAACATTTATGGGGAAAGAACATGTAAATGAATTCTAACAAGAAGCCGACAGATCATGAACAGGTGTGTTATTTCTTGACATGGTTTGATATGATCTGTTTTGATCAATCTCTATGCCTAAATCAGTCACCTACACACAGTTCGCCTCTGTCAGCTTGTAAATCTTTTGATCACATTAAAACCACATCTTCATTAATCAAAGGGAAATGCCCTCAAACACAGGTTCTCAAAATTCAAAGGTGCATAAATTTACCTCTATATATCTTTTCTACAACAAGAAGTTTGGATCAACTACAGGGGAGTGACTCCCAGACGGCTGTTACATTTTCTCTTTGATACCTGGCAACATGGGACCCAAATTCTGGATCATTCCTTTCCATTACTTTTTTCTTTTATTTATTTTGAAGAAATGAGGGCAATGCAGACTGCTCCTCTGTAAACAGTGAATTCACACTCACAATAAATCCTATGAATATATAATCTTCCTATTTGTATTCCACAAATAATAGCAGCGATAAAACAAGTCTATGCTGGGTAAAGGCTGGGAATGTTTAAAGGGTATTTGCAGGAAATATTAGGGTGCTATGCAACAGAGATTATTTTCAGCTCCTGCTCAGTGGTGGAAGAAGTGACTTTCCAGCTAATACACATGAAACACTGGTCACAAAAGAAAAAACACAGCTGCCGAAGAGAATACATATATAAACTGCTTTTGTGAGGGAAAGGGGAAGTATGCCACAATCATTTCTCTTAATTAATACACCAGGCAGACAAGATTCTGCCGAACATATAAACTAATAAACCATACTTAGAGGAATACAGTCAGTAACAAGTGGCAGACATTCCTCAGCAGGCTTTAATGCAGTCCCAGTGCTGAAGGTCTTCAGGACGTGCTTGTATTTTTTCTCTGCCCTCCCTCCCCATCTCTCATACACACACTTTAAATATTCTTTTGATTTATTGTCTTAAAAATACAGTTAAGTATAATTATTAAGTAAAAGAATAAATAAGAACTACTTGAATAACATTACAAAATGTATAAATAAAAACTTTATCACATAGTTCTTATTTTAAAGCATAAGTGCAATAATAAAAATTCTTTTATTTCTTTCATTTACACCTTCAAATTCACCAATTCTTATTTAATATAACCAAGATTTGGGGGATCAAAAACAAGGAAATAGTATCCCTTAAAACTTCTGCATTAGAATTTATTTCTTATGGCTAAATTTGCTTTGTACTAAGCTTAATTATCCTTATACTACTATATGTCATTTGTGACCCAACTTTTTAAACAATTAATTGAAAATGTAGAGAAGTTTAAAATTCGTGAATGGCTTCTAAGTCATGACTGAGCAGGCAGACAATAAATGTGCCCAGAACATTGCTAAAAGGCTAAGAGAAATACTTTGAGAAATAAAAAGTCTTAATAAACACATTAGCTTAACATGTATAGAGTTACTAAGTACATATTTATTGTGTTGTTGAATTTATGATGAGTAAAAAAAATAAAAGCAGCTACTGAGGCAGTGTTATAAGTAACATGGTGAAATCACGGATATGTCATGGAAGTATTAGTATGTTCATTAAAGTTACGGAGAAAGATTCCAAAACAACTGATCAAAAGAGGCTGTACCTCTAGAGAGCAGGAAAAGTGTAGAGGATTGTTATTTTTCTTACAAACCCTTTCTATAACTTTGCCTTCTTCAATTTGACACGTATGATTCTGGTAAACATAAAACTAAATTTAAAGAAATCAATGGATATATACAATTATCCTTAATACATAAAAAGCACTATTAATAAAACATTTCCATGGAAGGCTGAATGACAGAAAAGTAAGTGAAGTGAAAGTCGCTCAGTTGTGTCTGACTCTTTGCGACCCCACAGACTATACAGTCCATGGAATTCTCCAGGTCAGAATACTGGAGTGGGTAGCCTTTCCCATCTCCAGGAGATCTTCCCAACTCAGGGATCAAACCCAGGTCTCCCGCATTCCAAGTGGATTCTTTACTGGCTGAGCCACCAGGGAAGCCCAAGAATACTGGAGTAGGTAGCCTATCCCTTCTCCAGCGGATCTTCCTGACCCAGGAATCAAACCAGGGTCTCCTGTATTGCAGGCGGACTCTTTACCAACTGAGCTATCAGGGAAGCCCCAACCTTACTAATCCACCAAGTCAGATAGACCCAACAGAACCAGCAGACTTTGACCATGATCTGTATGTAAGAAAACTAATGTTTCTAAAATATGTAATAGTACACACACATGCGTGCACACACACACAGCTAAAAGAAATACAGAAGACTAAACTAGATTTCATGAATCACTTTAGTTCATTTTAGCAATAAAGAACTATCTGAAATCCACCTGAAGATTTGGAACCAAATACAAACTGAGTTTGAGTTGAGCATGAGGCTCCAGTCTGCTTGTGCGCCTGTGGTGTATGTGTACGTGCTGTTCGCTCAGTCGTGTCTGACTCTGCAACCCTGTGGACTTTAGCCCTCCAGGCTCCTCTGTCCATGGGATTCTCAAAGCAGAAATACTGGAGTGGGTTGCCAGTTCCTTCTCCAGGGGATCTTTCCAACCCAGGGACCGAACCAAAGTTCCCCACACTGCAGGCACATTCTTTACCATCTAAGCCACCAGGGAAGCCCAGTCCTTACAAGCAACAGAGGTTAATCCCTTCACAGAACAACTCATGATCTTCCAACAATGCCCAAATGATAGCAAATGCAGCACTGAGAATCAACTCTCTAGCCGGCTCTGCTTCCTCCCAGGAATGCAGATGGTGCTTTCAAAGGGGCCTGGTCCACCATCAAGCCGAACTACTCACAGGCTTATGTGTCCATGAAGGACGTGAAACACCCAGGCACATGTCTCCAAGAGTATGGAGATGTCCAAGCTGGAAGTGTTGCAGTAACAATGGTAAAGGGCTTTCCTTGTGGCTCAGCTGGTAAAGAATCTGCCTGCAATGCAGGAGACCCGGATTCGATCCCTGGGTTGGGAAGAGCCCCTGGAGAAGGGGAGAGCTACCCACTCCAGTATTCTGGCCTGGAGAATTCCTGGAGTGTATAGTCCACGGGGTCACAGAGTCAGACATGACTGAGCGACTTTTACTTCACTTCACTTCTAGATGGTTGTAAGACATCCCTCACCTGCCTTGCTCTCACTTCCCCCTTTCTGCCTTTACCATAAGGATTTGAGAGAATTCTAGGGAACAGTAACAGCAAGAGTTCCCTGAGAAGGCCCTTCAATAACTTTTCATTGCCTTTTTGGTAAAATCCAAACTGTCTACCATGGCTTTACCCATCTCCAGTTCACACAGCCCTCTAACCTCTAATTACAGGGGTCCAGCCACACTGAGGTCCTTCCTTTTGGTTCCCTAAATATGCCAACTACCTCTAAGCCTGAGTACCACACTTGAAAATATGGTAAAAAAACTTTAAAATCTAGATGGATTTATGTATTTCACTGTTTCTCAACTATTGCATGTGTTCGAAGTTTTTCTTAAACTGCATTTTGCCTAAGCTATGTTTTAGACACAACTGAAGTTCATGAAGGAAATGGACAAAAATATATACTGTAGTTGAAAAAATTCATTTAGTTTTTAAATACTCTCTTTCCTCTCCAAAAAAAAAAACCCTAAAAAACTGGTTCATAATAAATCTCAATAGGATTCCTTGGGCTGAGTCAAAATTACTAATGCCACTGGGAGAAAGCCAGCCAGTGTCAGCATTACAGAGGGCTGTGGAGACCCATCCCTGGGTCTCTCAAACTGAGGGCAAGCTTGTTCCTGATGGTAATTAGTGGGACATGCCCAAATCCCAAAGACGACTCAGAAGGGAAATTTAACATGAAAACTGGGAGGACAGGAGTGGGGAATAATTTAACATGCCTTTATACTAAAATTAATATTTATAAAATAACATGCTAAATCTGCAAGAAAGGAATTTGCACAAACATTTAGCACTTCACACCTCTTAGCTTTCACACATTTGTTTTCCTATCTTTCCAAATGTCCTTTCTTTCCGCCTTTAATTCAATGACTCGTATTTATTCCAATGTTGACGTCCTTCAAGGTTCTATCTTGGCTGTCTTCTTATCCTATATTCTCTGAGATCTCATCTACCCACTGACTTCAACAACCTGAAATCTATCTCCAGCTCCAACCAATCAGCCTATATTTCTAACTTCTGCTCGCTACAGACGCCCTCCAGGCAACTCAAATCTCACCCCCAAGTTCTTATTCTTCTAAATTCCCCTTCACAGTGAATGGATTCACTGTTCACCCAATCACAAAACTTTGGTTGTCAGAGCAGATTCTTTCCATTTGTTAACGCTTTCATACAATCACGAAGTTATTAAAGTTCACAACTTTAGTAAATTCAATTTTCTAAATCTCTCTACCCCTATAGACACCAAGTGGAGACTCTCACTATTCTCCACGAAGGGCTGTAGTTGTCAAAGGGGCCTATATCACTCCTAGGAGATGTCCTGGAAAATTTGGTTGTCAGGATGACTGGGACACTTACTGACCCACTGAAATCACTTTAAAAAGGAGGAGGAGGTTGCTTTTTATGCCGCTGTTCACAAAAGCATAGCCCTCAGCCAGCTTCTATATCCGTGAGGTAGGGAGAAGAGGGCTAGACTGGGAGTCAGAATAAATTAAGTCTGCACCTATGTCTACCACTGAGAGTTAAAATGTCTAGCTTTAAAAAAAACTATGCTGTTAAAAGTGCTGCACTCAATATGCCAGCAAATTTGGAAAATTCAGCAGTGGCCACAGGACTGGAAAAAGTCAGTTTTCATTCCAATCCCAAAGAAAGGCAATGCCAAAGAATGTTCAAACTACTGCACAATTGCACTCATTTTACACGCTAGCAAAGCAATGCTCAAAATTCTCCAAGCTAGGCTTCAACAGCATGTGAACCAAGAATTTCCAGATGTTTAAGGTGGATTTAGAAAAGGCACAGGGATCAAACTGCCAACATCTGTTGGATCATAGAAAAGACAAGAANTACACGCTAGCAAAGCAATGCTCAAAATTCTCCAAGCTAGGCTTCAACAGCATGTGAACCAAGAATTTCCAGATGTTTAAGGTGGATTTAGAAAAGGCACAGGGATCAAACTGCCAACATCTGTTGGATCATAGAAAAGACAAGAAAATTCTAGAAAAACACCTACTTCTGCTTCATTGACTATGCTAAAGCCTTTGACTATATGGATCACAACAAACTGGAAAATTCTCAAAGACATGGGAATACCAGACCACCTTACCTGCCTCCTGAGAAACCTCTATGCAGGTCAAGAATCAACAGTTAGAACCAGATGTGGAACAATGGACTGGTTGAAACCTGGGAAAGGAGTATGCCAAAGCTGTATACTGACACTCTGCTTATTTAACTTATACGCAGAGTACATCATGAGAAATGCTGGGCTGGATGAAGCACAAGCTAGAATCAAGACTGCTGGGAGAAATATCAATAACCTCAGATACGCAGATGACACCAACCTAATGGCAGAAAGCAAAGAGGAACTAAAGAGCCTCTTGATGAAGGTGAAAGAGGAGAGTGAAAAGGCTGGCTTAAAACTCAATATTCAAAAAACTAAGATCATGGCATCCAGTCCCATCACTTCATGGCAAATAGATGGGGAAACAATGGAAACAGTGACAGACTTTATTTTCTTGGGCTCCAAAATCACTGTGGGTTGTGTGACTCCTGCCACAAGATTCAGATGCTTGCTCCTTGGAAGAGAAGCCATGACAAAGCTAGACAGCATATTAGAAAGCAAAGTCATCACTTTGCTGACAAAGGTCTGTATAGTCAAAGCTATGATTTTTTCAGTAGTCATGTATGCGTGTGAGAGGTGGACCATAAAGAAGGGTGAGCGCTGAAGAACTGATGCTTTCACACAGCGGTGCCAGAGAAGACTCTTGGAAGTCCCTTGGACTGCAAGATCAAACCAGTCATTCCTAAAGGAAACCAACCCTGAATATTCACTGGAAGGACTGATACTGAAGTGAAGAACTGACTCATTGGAAAAGACCCTGATGCTGGGAACTACTGAAGGGAGGAGGAGAAGGGGGTGACAGTGGACTAGATGGTTGGATACCGTCACTGACTTAATGGACATGAGTTTGAGCAAACTCTGGAAGATGGTGAAGGACAGGGAAGCCTGGCATGCTTCAGTCCACAGGTTGCAAAGAGCAGGACATGACTGAGCGACTGAATGACTAGTTCTTAGAAGAGTATCTGCACGTGGTAAAATCTGAATAAATAGTAGAAAAAAACAGTTCTGTGGGTTTTTTTCCTTCTAACATCTGATACATGGCTACAATTTCCAGAGCCAAAATGGGTTTAAAAAAAAGGTATCCATGCAGCCATGCAGACTATACAGCAATGCAAAATGAGTGATTTTCTCCTTTTAAAAACTGCATCTAAAAGTTCTGATTTTGTTTTTGGAAGGATAGGCTATATGCTCTTCTCAGCTGCAAATAAGATGCAATGATTCAGCAGCTTCATTAAAATAAGCCATGAGTAGTTTAAAGAAGCAGTAGCTTAAAGAAGGTAAAATTAACCTCTGGTTAATTAAAAAAGCTGCCATACATATAGCTCATCATCAGATATGTAAAACCAAAATTAACTGTTCAAGAGTACAAAAGAAGACTAGTGAAGTATTCTTTGCAAATAATATATTGCATTGGCCAATAAGGTTGTTAGGGTTTTTTTAAAAACAGCAGCAGGGAAACCCAAATGAACTTTTTAGCCAAACTAATATCTTGATCAGACTTTCAGGGGCCAATGATGTGCAATACTGGATACTATGCAGGAATCAAACTGACATTTTTTACAGCTTAGCCAGTAAACCAGGTGGTTATCATGGTGATAACAGTAGCAGTATTTAAAATAATATAGGATCTCTCCTATAGTACAATACTTCACAGTTCACAAAGCCCTGTCACTTCTCTGTTTAATCCTTCCCATTTCCCTGAGACGGCAGCCTGCAAGGCTCCTTGTGATTTACTCTTCTCTGTCCTTATCTCTTACGCTCTAGGCTTCAGCTACAATGTCTGGATTGACACTCTTGGCCAGGCTCAAGAACATTTTCCATATTGTTCATGGAGAGCTCTTAGTGCAGATCACCATGGCTCTCTTCCTCATTTTACACACAGGGCCTTCCTGACCAAGGCTTCCAGCAGAGGTCCTCTTCCCTAATCTCATCTCCTTACCCTGCTTCATACTCTTCCAGTACTTGTCACCATTATCTGAGATATATTAACAGAGACGGGAGCAGCAGGAGCAGATAAAATAAGTCCCGCAAAAAGCGCTCTGCTGATTCCACTCATTCACTGTTTTACACCTGAACCTGGGAACATACCAGTAGAAAACATCTTTTGATTCTCAAGAAAAGAGCAGAAACACTTTTTGATTCTTCACTCCTAAGAGAAGTTTTTTTTTTTTCTGTTCTAAATAAGATGAGTAAACTAAGGCACAAAAATACTGAATAATCTGTTCAAACACCATGAAGCTACTAATACTTAGTAAAGTGCAAGAGGTAAGACTTCTAAGGACTCCAACTTTGAATGCACCATGTACTAGTTTAATCTAGTGTCTTTCGTATGATAATGAATATGTCCATTGTGTATCAGTAGACTTAAAAATGCTTCTCCGGTAAACCTGTTTCTCTAAGATTTATGTCCCAAGATGGCAGATAAATCATTACTTAAGACAGCTGAAAAAAAGAAAAAGTCCCAGGAAACTGAACACTGTGAAGTCATTTAAAAACCAATGCTCTGGGGCTTGTGGGCTCAGTGGTAAAGAATCCAACTGCCGATATAGGAGACACAGGTTAGATCCTTGATCCAGGAGGATCCCACATGCTGCAGGGCAACTGAGCCCATGCACCGCAACTCCTGAGCCCATGCTCATGCCCAGGCTCAACTGAGCCTGTGCTCAGAGCCCCAAAGCTGCGCAGCTGAGCCCACGTGCCACAACTACTGAAGCCTGTGCTCTGCAGCAAGAGAAGCCACCATAATGAGAAGTCCATGCACCGCAGCTAGAGAGGGGCCCTGCTGCTCGCCACAACTAGAGGAAAGCAATAAAGACCCAGCACAGCCATAAATAAATACAATAAAAAAAAACCCCAATACTCTGAAGATTTCTACTGACCTGAAAAAAATGCCCACAATCCCTTTTAACTGAAAACACTTTAGATAGAACGGTGCATACACATATTTATAGGCCCCATATGTACATATATAAGTATATATATATAAAATAAACCTGTGTGTCCTATATATGCAAACACATATGTTGACTAAGAGAAAAAAATCAAAGGTTAACAATGGGCACTGAGAATGTGTATTGAATATTAAGTTTTCTTAAGGACAAATATTTATAATGTACATGTGATACTTTTTCCTGATTATAGAAGTGCTATTTAAAAAATTAGTAAGAGATCATTCCCAGGTAAAGGAACCAGGGCCCCGTGAAGGAGCAGGAAAATATATAAGACGAGAATGGGACATGTTACCTCAGAAAGCAAAGACGGATGATGTCATGCCAAAAGAGACACAGGAGCCAATGTGAAAGGCTCTCACAGGCACGTGTGTGCATGTGTGTGTGTGCGTGTGTGTACACTCAGTTGTGTCTGACTCTTAACTGCATGAACTGTAGCTGCCAGGTTCCTCTGTCCATGGGATTTTTCCCAACAAGTATAGTGGAGTGGGTTGCCATTTCCTATTCCAGGGGATCTTCCAAACCTAGAGACTGAACCTGCATCTCTTGCATCTCCTGCACTGGCGGGCAGATTCTTTTCCACTGCGCCAGCTGAGAAGCCCTCCTACTGAGAAGCCCTCCTACAAGCCTAAGATAATACAATTTGGGCATAAAAAAGAAAAACTACTGCAAGGAACTGACATGAAAATTAAAATTTGCATATATAATATATAATGGATTTGACAGTAGTATAAGTAAATTATACTATAGTTAATATAAAAGATTAAAACTCATGAAGATTATAATATCAAAAAAGAAAATCCATTGGTCACATTAAAGTCTGTGAGAACAACAACTCAATACCCGCAAAACTGGTAAATAAAAGAAAAAGAATGGCACTTTTATCCTGTCTTTTCTGTATAGCCTGCATTTGAGGGTAACCAAAGAGTTGAAAGGAAAAGAATCTTCTTAAGAGAAGATTCACATAGTTAATAAATGTAGAAAGAAAAATAGAAAATTAACATTGTGCAATTTTGATGAAATATGGGATATAGGTAACAATTATCAAAGCCCATTAAAATTATAGGTGAAAGGATGATGGAGAACGTCATAGCAGATATACTGGAGCTGATAACTTGGAACACTGATCTATCAGTGTTTTTAAAATAAGAAAATCAGACATCAATGTGACTAGGAAAATCAAACATCAATGTGACTCATGGTAGGATATACAGGAAGTACAAAGCTCTATCGATAAAAATATTTACCTCCTTTCCCTCATTTAAAAAAATCAACTGAATCTAATGAAGTTCCTAGAACTATCAGTCTACAGGAAACACAGGGGATGAAGGAACAAGTTAAACAACATAGTAAGGAAGCACTAATTCAAACCCAGAACAAGGGCCAAACTTGGGTTTCTGCAGCAAATCAAAAAGCATTAGCAGATGGGGAACAGGAAAGGCAGTGGCAAATGTTTAACAAAAGAAACTCACTAGATACAGTCAAACGCATGGACTTTCTCTGGCGCCTGATTCAAATAAACCAACTATACAAAAGATATATGGGCAAATCAGAAAAATTATATACTAGGTAGGATAAGTAACAAATTACTAATGTTATGTATTATAGTATGTAAAAATATCCTTAGCAATTAGACATATGTACTAAAATATGGGTGATTTGGGATTTGATTTAAAATACTATACTACACTTAAGAGTAAGGTGGAGGGAATAGATTAAACAAGGCTAAAATATTAATAACTGCTGTGTGCTAGAACTTCACTATACTACAGTATCTGTATATACTTGAACATGTTTGTAATTTTTAAAAATTAGAAATTGGGAAAATTTCTTATTCTGAAGAATTGCTGTTTCCTATAATTGATATGTCTATTGTGCTTTGCTTTTTTCCCATTTGCCTAAATTGTCAAAGTTAAATTTATGTGCAAATGCAAAATGATCACCTAAAACCATATTTCTGCCATAAAAACAACCCCTTCTCCTCTCTGGACTCACAGCTCTTACTTAACAGTTCCAACGTATGCATGTTGTCATTCTGTTCACTACAATAAATGTACCTGTTGATGGCACATAAAAGAATAAAACAGTCTACCGAAGAAATAGGTGCTCAGGCAATGCCTTCAACAGTTGACTTACAGTTCCCCTCCCTGAAATTCATAGACAAGCAGCAATGCCACCATGAATAGCTCTTTGGGAATACCCCACCTTCTCCACTTGTCCCAAATCCTGCCCATCTCTAACTCCACTTTTAAGTAACAGCTCCTCCACGAAGAGCCCCACAGTAAAAGTAATCTTCCTCCTCACATTCTTGAGGTTTCAAAATGTTGATTATAGAGTGCTCTTAAAATTAACATATGTATAACCCTCAACAAGTCAGGAAGTCCCAAAACCTGATGTGGCAGAACTGAATACTAGCCAGCTTGCTGCACGCTCATGACATTTGGCACGCTGCTTTGTATAAGACTCCAGATACACGTTTTGACTGGAACCAACAAACAGTTCTGAAAGTAAAAGAAGGCCATAGAAAGGACTGATATATAAGCAAGCAGGAGTTAACTAGAAAGTTCTAATCTGAAACCCAGGCAGAACAGGGCCAGGTGTCACGACCTGACTGGTTGTGGAGGTTCTTGGAGGGTGAGCACGAAATCCAGGAAAGGACCTATAATCTAGATGTTGCTGTGTACAAAGTCGGACCCACACCTGCTCGCTTAACTTTTCTAATACGTATGTGCTGCCACCTGTATGTTTTTTGTTCCATGAAGAGCAACATGCACAATTCTGACTGAAGTGTAATGCACACATGTAATTAACCAAGATGGAATACTGAAAAGGTGAATCTGGGTTCCCAAGATTGAGGCATGATTTGTAGAACCATCCTGTTTGGGATCTTCACAACATTTTTGCATTGATTTTTTAAAAATTAATGTTACATTAGAATGAACTTAACCAACTGACCACTTGGACATTATATTGTGATGTGTATTCTCTAAATTCAAGGTCTATGAAAACCTTCTATCCATGAAACTACCGCTTCCCACTTTTCCCAATTCCTATGGTAAGGTAAATACATCCTGTACATCGTTGTGGTTGTTCAGTCACCAAAGTGCTAAACTCTTTGCGACCCTATGGACTGCAGCATGTCAAGATTTCCCTGCCCTTCAGGATCTCCCGGAGTTTGCTCAAAGTGATGTCCATTGAGTCAGTGATGCTTGCTACCCAACCATCTCATTGTCTGCTGTGCTCTTCTTCTCCCTTTGCCTTCAATCTTTCCCAGCATGAGGGTCTTTTTCAACTAGGACATCTTTCAGTTCCGTTCAGTCGCTCAGTCATGTCGGACTCTTTGCGACCCCATAAACTGTAGCATGTCAGGCCTCCCTGTACATTATCAACTTTCGGAGTTCACTCAATACTCATGTCCATAGAGTCAGTGATGCCATCCAGCCATCTCATCCTCTGTCATCCCTTTCTCCTCCTGCCCCCAATCCCTCCCAGCATCAGGGTCTTTTCCAATAAGTCAACTCNTTTTCTGGAACTCTCTTGCTTTTTCGGTGATCCAGTGGATGTTGACAATTTGATCTCTGGTTCCTCTCCCATTTTTAAAACCAGTTTGAACATCTGGAAGTTCACGGTTCATGTACTGTTGAACCCTGGCTTGGAGTATTTTGAGCATTACTTTACTAGCATGTGAGATGAGTGCAATTGTGCGGTAGTTTGAGCATTCTTTGGTATTGCCTTTCTTTGGGATTGGAATGAAAACTGACCTTTTCCAGTCCTGTGAGCACTGCTGAGTTTTCCAAATTTGCTGGTATATTGAGTGCAGCACTTTCACAGCATCACCTTTCAGGATTTGAAACAGCTCAACTGGAATTCCATCACCTCCACTAGTTTTGTTCATAGGGATGCTTTCTAAGGCCCACTTGACTTCACATTCCAGGATGTCTGGCTCTAATTGAGTGATCACATCATCGTGATTATCTGGGTCATGAAGATCTTTTTTCTATAGTTCTTCTGTGTATTCTCGCCACCTCTTCTTAATATCTTCTGCTTATGTTAGGTCCCTACCATTTCTGTCCTTTATCAAGCCCATTTTGCATGAAATGTTCCCTTGATAGCTCTAATTCTTGAAGAGATCTCTAGTCTTTCCCATTCTGTTGCTTTCCTCTATTTCTTTGCATTGATTGCTGAGGAAGGCTTTCTTGTCTCTCCTTGGTATTCTTTGGAACTCTGCATTCAAATGGGACTATCTTTCCTTTTCTCCTTTGCTTCTTTTCTTTTCACAGCTATTTGTAAAGCTTCCTCAGCCAGCCATTTTGCTTTTTTTGCATTTCTTTTCCATGGGGATGATCTCGATCCCTGTCTCCTGTATAATGTCACAAATCTCCATCCATAGTTCATCAGGCACTCTATCTATCAGATCTAGTCCCTTAAATCTATTTCTCACTTCCACTGTATAATCATAAGGAATTTGATTTAGGTCATACCTGAATGGTCTAGTGGCTTTCCCTACTTTCTTTAGTTTAAGTTTGAATTTGGCACTACAGAGTTCATGATCTGAGCCATAGTCAGCTCCCAGTCTTGTTTTTTGCTGACTATATAGAGCTTCTCCATCTTTGGCTGCAAAGAATATAATCAAGCTGATTACGGTGTTGACCATCTGGTGATGTCCATGAGTAGAGTCTTCTCTTGTGTTATTGGAAGAGGGTGTTTGCTATGACCAGTGTGTTCTCTTGGCAAAACTCTATTAGCCTTTGCCCTGCTTCATTCTATACTCCAAGGCCAAATTTGCCTGTTACTCCAGGTGTTTCTTGAGTTCCTACTTTTGCATTCCAGTCCCCTATAATGAAAAGGACATCTTTTTTGGGTGTTAGTTCTAAAATGTCTTGTACGTCCTCATAGAACCATTCAACTTCAGCTTCTTTAGCGTTACTGGTTGAGGCATAGGCTTGGATCACCGTGATATTGAATGGTTTGCCTTGGAAGCGAACAGAGATCATTCTGTCGTTTTTGAGACTGCATCAAAGAACTGCATTTTGGACTCTCTTATTGACCATGATGGCTACTCCATTTCTTCTAAGGGATTCTTGCCCACAGTAGTAGATATAATGGTCATCTGAGTTAAATTCACCCATTCCAGTCCACATTAGTTTACTGATTCTTAGAATGTTGACGTTCACTCTTGCCATCTCCTGTTTGATCACTTCCAATTTGCCTTGNGGTCTAGTGGTTTTCCCTACTTTCTTCAATTTAAGTCTGAATTTGGCAATAAGGAGTTCATAATCTGAGCTACAGTCTACTCCCGGTCTTGTTTTTGCTGACTGTATACAGCTTCTCCATCTTTGGCTGCATAGAATATAATCAATCTGATTCTGGTGTTGATCACCTGGTGATGTTCATGTGTAGCGTCTTCTCTTGTGTTGTTGGAAGAGGGTATTTGCTATGACCAGTGCGTTCTCATAGCAAAACTCTATTAGCCTTTGCCCTGCTTCATTCCGTATTCCAAGGCCAAATTTGCCTGTTACTCCAGGGGTTTCTTGACTTCCTACTTTTGCATTCCAGTCCTCTATAATGAAAAGGACATCTTTTTTGGGTGTTAGTTCTAAAAAGNTCCAAGGCCAAATTTGCCTATGACTCCAGGTGTTTCTTGACTTCCTAATTTGCATTCCAGTCCCCTATAATGAAAAGGACATCTTTTTTGGGTGTTAGTTCTAAAAAGTCTTGGAGGTCTTCATAGAACCATTCAACTTCAGCTTCTTCAGTGTTACTGGTTGGGGCATAGGCTTGGATCACCGTGATATTGAATGGTTTGCCTTGGAAATGAACAGTGATCATTGTCGTTTTTGAGATTGCATTCAAGTACTGCATTTCGGACTCTTTCGTTGACCATGATGGCTATTCCATTTCTTCTAAGGGATTCCTGCCCACAGTAGTAGATATAATGGTCTGAGTTAAATTCACCCATTCCAGTCCATTTTAGTTCACTGATTCCTAGAATGTCAATGTTTACTCTTGCCATCTCCTGTTTGACTACTTCCAGTTTGCCTTGATTCATGGACCTCACATTCCAGGTTCCTATGCAATATTGCTCTTTATAGCATCGGACCTTGCTTCTATCACCAGTCACATCCACAACTGGCTACTGTTCTTGCTTTGGCTCCATCACTTCATTCTTTCTGGAGTTATTTCTCCACTGATCTCCTGTAGCATATTGGGCACCTACCGACCTGGGGAGTTTCTCTTTCAGTATCCTATCATTTTGCCTTTTCATACTGTTCATGGGGTTCTCAAGGCAAGAATACTGAAGTGGTTTGCCATTCCCTTCTCCAGTGGACCACATTCTGTCAGATCTCTCCACCATGACCCACCCGTCTTGGGTGGCCCCACAAGGCATGGCTTGGTTTCACTGAGTTACACAAGGCTGTGCTTAGGCTCATATAAAAGACCAGCCCTAAGATCCCATGGTGAGTATGTCCATCAGAATTCAAGGTAAGTCTCTTATCTTCAAATGCTCTTGCATTTACATGTCCTGTCATCTTATACACAGATCAACTATTACAAAATGTACAACATAAAAGTATGACTTAATTATGAAAAAATAACCAGAAATAAATACTGATTTTTAAATTCTGATTAAATAAACAAAAAGCAATTTCTAAAACCATTATGAGTTAAATATGGAAAAGATACCTTTGACTGTCCCTTCCCTCCCTCAAAAAAATCCACCAAAACATAAAAAAACAAAAATTGGCCCATACCTCTGTTCCATATGCTTTAGAAAGGATTTTTATTGCTCATCATTGACAACCCAAGCTTCTTTTCTATTAAATATCAGGAATGCATTGTGTAGGGAACTACTTTTTAGTTCTAATCAAGTCTAGTTCCAAATACGGGTATAGGTCTGAGTGACCATGAGCTTCTCCAGCTTGTGGAAGTACAGGAGGTATCTACCACAGGAACTGGTGAAAGCAGGAAAGGGTAGTATCATGGATAGAAAGTGTTCCCAGACCTTGGTTTTAGAGAATACATATCATGACATAATGTCCAAGTGATGAGTTGATTAAGTTCAGAGTAACTAAAACAAAAGTCTGTAAGGCACACACTTAAATAATTTTTAAAAAAGAGATTGTTGGGGACTTTCAATCTCTTTCACATTTTCAGAATTTAGAGGTATAGGTTAGGGTAGACTATTCTTGGTGGAACATTATTCATGACCCCAATTGCATATGTCATATGAACCATTAATTCAATTTGGGGGGGGGTAATCAAAAGTAGCGAATAATCATAATAGGTAAATCAATCTTTAATAGTATTCCCACAAGCTTAAATTTCTAGAAAAAACTATTATTTCAAATTCACACTTTTTGTTATGAATGAATTACAGATCAAGAACTTAATGAAATACTTAGTAAATGTGCTGTTCAGAAATAATTTCACTTTTGTGTTCTAAGATGATAGGCTTTTTGTTAATCCTTGAAAGTTTCTTTTACTCATACTAAATGTGTGTCAAATTATGAATGTTTATGAAATATGCTCTAATAATAATGTTCATTATTTGAACAAGAAATCAGGAGACATCTTCTTATAGGAAAGATCTTTGCTTCAATCAAAGCAATTTTCAGAGAAAAGTAATTTTACAAGGATTTTTTAAAGCACCACCAAAAAAAAAAAATCCATGTATTAATTTTACAAGCAGGAACCTCATATTTAAACCTCAAACACTTTTGGAGAGAACCATATGACTTGTGTCAAGTTTAACTGTGGTAATCTCAGTGTACCATGCAGTCATTATGGATTTTCAAGACTAAAATTATGATAATTAAGTACAATAGAATACTTCAAGCTGCCTTAAATCCTCTCTGGAATAAGGTGGGGCATGGATGAACAATCACTTAAACAGTTCTAGAATTCACTTAAACATATGGTTGGAAGTATTTTAGTCAAACTGTAATTAGCTAAATAATTCTTAAGTGCTAAGATAGTATCACATTTCAGAGCTCTCTGACTTCTTTCTTGTAACTTTAAATTACATTAAAATATACATACATGCATACATACCTAACTTGAATCTTACTTCTGCAGTAAAGTTTGCTCTTTACATATCTGCTTTTTGCTTCAGTTGAATACTAGCCCTATAACAGTTTTCAAACATCTTTCGTTGTTAAATGAAAGGTAGTTTGCTCACTAAAATAAGTGCCATGAATGAGACTGCATTTACACATGTTTGATCTGGGTCCTTATATTTTCAAATTTCTATAGGAGCACAGCTTTGCAAAACATATAATATTTTATATCAATAATTCCACAAAAAAATATACCTTTAACAATGTCTTAAATTCATTATAAAAGTAAACATATACTTTCTTCATAGCTGAAACTGTTGGACCAACACAGCTCTCTTCTGAGTCAGCAGGGGTCATTGCAGCACTTCTCCAAAGGACAGGCTATTTTGTAACTATTTCAGCAAAAATACTAGGTCATAGGCTTTGGGCCTTATTTCTAATGTGCTACTCTATTTCTCTTCTGTGCCCAACCAGTGTGCCCAGCTTTACTCTTTCCTGCAAGTCATATAAAATGAGTGAGAGTAAAGAAACTCCTTGTCTTTCTCTCTGCTAGTCAGATCTATCTCACTCAGAAGAGTCACTGCGTATGTGTCCGTTCAGCTTTATAAAAACCAAAGAAATGATTCCTGACCTTCCCACCTTAGGAAGCAATTTTCTATAAAGAATGACTAAGTAAAGGGCTGTTCTGGCCACAAAAAGACCACACAATGTTCTATATACGAGATGCCAGAATAAAAGAAGCCAAGGAGATTCTGAGTGCCTGGGGAGTCAAAACACAAAGATTACAACCTGTACCAAAAGCTTATGCCAGTTTACACTGTCATCAACAGTGTATGAGGGCAGTGATTTCCTCACCAGCCAACCAACACCAGCCCTACTAATCCTTGTGATTTTTGCCAATCTGTCAGAATAAAAACACTATTTTCTTGACCTCCTTCTCTACCCACCCAACCATCAATTTGACTTTGACTTGAATTCCTGATCACTAATGACAATAAACACATTTTTGTAACTATTATCCATCTGGACTTCTTTAGCAAAACTGTACCTCTCTAATGCTTATTATTACACCAGGTTTGGGGTCTTTTTCTTCCTGAATTAAAGGATACTTGTGTAGGTGTAGGTGAAGCCGCTCAGTCATGCCCGACTCTTTGCCATCCCATGGACTTTCCAGGCAAGAATACTGGAGTAGGCTGCCATTTCCTTCTCCAGGGGATATTCCCCCACCCAGGGATTGAACCCCGGTCTCCTGCATTGCAAGGCAGACTCTTTACCATCTGAGCCACCAGGGAATCCCATTATCCCTTTGGCTGTATCTTTTTTCCAAATATGTTCTTCTAATTTGCTGTTTGCATTTCGACTTTTTGTCAATGTACAAAGTTTTCATTTTCTTATAGCTTTATCTATAATCTTTTTCTTTACAAATTCTGGATAGCCTATCAGGCTTGTAACTGCATACTGAATATGATGCAGACATTATTTACAATTAAACAGCACATCCTTCTTAGAAATTAGTTCTAGTAGAATCTAACTTAACAAACCTCACTATTTTAATCAGTTTGACAGTGAGGCAACTTTCACACTAGCACTGCTGAACTGAGGGGAAAAATTAATCAAGAAATCCACTATAACATGAATTCATGACCTTTCTCCAGTAGCCACCTAATTACATTATGGGGGGTGTGTGTGCACCGAATGTGTTCTTTATAAATGGTGATTATACTAAAATGTATGTAAAATAAAGAAGTGAAAGTTGCTCAGTCGTGTCCGACTCTTTGTGACCCCATGGACTACACAGTCCATGGAATTCTCCAGGCCAAAATACTCGTGTGGCTAGTCAGTCCCTTCTCCAGGGGAATCTTCCCAACCCAGGTCTCCTGCTTGGCAGGCAGTTTTCTTTACTACAGAGCCAACTGGGAACCCCATGTTAAATAAGGATGATGTTAAATACGTATTTAAATATATTTTCAAAAGTATAGTTCCATGACTTGAGAATATTTTCAGAGGTCATGTAGAAAGAAGAACTCAAAAGAACTTTGAAAAGTCTAATCAGACATATTATTAACAATATATAAATTATCATCACCATGCTAGCCTGTGAACTGTTCCCAGGCCCATGCTGGGCAAGTAAGAGGTCAGACTTCCAAAGTGGCCAAACAAGAGAAAAAAAAAGACTGGGCCAAGAGGCGTATGCTGTACAACCGGCGCTTAGTCAATGTCAAACCCACCTTTGGTAAGAAGAAAGACCCCAATGCCAACTCTTAAATCCTCTGTAATCTTGGCTCTCTCTAATAAAGCCATTTAGCCCAATCAAAAAAAAAAAAAAAAGGCCATAATATTCATATTCAGTCTGCATTACCTTTAGCATTGTTGGTAACCAAATTTAATAATTAGCCTCCAATTAAAATAAATAAATTTAAAATTTAAAAAAAGTATCCAGTTGTGCTTTTGTTATAAAGAAGATAAAACTTGGTAGAGTTGACTCAACCAGAAGAGTCCCCTCAGTTAATTCTCCAGGAGTCCAGCTTGTCTCATCCTTTTTAAAAAAAAGTGTGGTATTTCAAACCAGACCCTATACTTTCATAATGCAGTCTTAAACTCCATTCATAGTTCTGATACGTTACATGGCAGTTCTCTACTGAGTGACTTAACTGACCTTGTCTGTTCTGTAGCGAACCACATCTTCCTCTATTGTTTATTACTGCCTTTTGGGACATTTCTGCTGGGCTGAATAATTATTCCTATCAAATTGCTTCTGATTTAGATTCAATATACTTCTGACATTTCAAACCTTTTCCTGAGTTTGTTATCCAGAGCAGTACTAGCTTTCCTCACCAGATGCCCGTCAACTACAAACCTGACCATCACAGTTCTTCCTTTATTCCCTGTTAAAAGTACTAATACTGGAACTTCCCAATTAAAGCTGGCCATCAGTCTGTATTGTGTGTACAGTCATTTAAACAACCACAAGGAACCACCTAACTGCATTACCCCTAGTAGTGATAGCTTACAGATTTCTCTGATACCGAGACACTAAGATCATGGCATCCAGGCCCGTCACTTCACAGCAAGCAGGAGGAGAAAAAAATGGAAGCAGTGACAGATTTTATATTCCTGGGCTCCAAAATCACTGTGGATGGTGACCACAGCCATGCAATTAAAAGATGCTTGCTCCTTGGAAGGAAAGCTATGACAAACCTAGACAGTATATTAAAAACCAGAGACATCACTTTGCTGACTAACGTCCATCTAGTCAAAGCCACGGTTTTTTCAGTAGTCATGTATGGACGTGAGCGTTAGACCATAAAAAAGGCTGAAAGTCAAAGTGTTAGTTGCTCAGTTGGGTCCAACTCTTTGCAACACCATGACTGTGGCCCTCCAGGCTCCTCTGTCCATGGAATTCTCCAGCATGGAAGCCCACAGCATAAGGCTGAGCACCAAAGAATTGATGTTTTTGAAATGTGGAGAAGACTCAAGAGTCCCTCGGACAGCAAGGAGATCCAACCAGTCAATCCTAAAGGAAATCAACCCTGAATATTCATTGGAAGGACTGAAGCTGAAGCTGAAGCTCCAATACTTTGGCCATCTGATACGGAGAACCGACTCATTGGAAAAGACCATGATGCTGGGAAAGACTGAAGGGAAAAGGAGGAGATAGCAGAGGATGAAACGGTTAGACAGCATCACCAAAACTCAAAGGACATGAATCTGGGCAAACTCCAGGAGACAGTGAAGGACAGGCCAGCCTGGCATGCTGTAGTCCGTGTGGTCACAAAGAGCTGGACACAACTTAGCGACTACACAATAACATATGCTCATACACAAAAAATAAGCATCACATACATGGGGCTTCCTTAATAGCTCAGTTGCTAAAGAATCTACCTGCAATGCAGGGGACCCGGGTTCAATTTCTGGGTCAGGAAGATTTCTCCTGGGTGGAGAAGGGATAGGCTACCTACTCCAGTATTCTTGGGCTTCCCTTGTGGCTCAGCTGATAAAGAATCCGCCTGCAATGTGGGAGACCTGGGTTCGATCCCTGGGTTGGGAAGATCCCCTGGAGAAGGGAAAGGCTACCCACTCCAGTATTCTGTCCTGGAGAATTCCATGGACTGTGTAAGTCCATGGGGTCATAAAGAGTTGGACACAACTGAGCGACTTTAAAGTTGGACACAACTGAGTGACTTTCACTTCACATCTCTCTCTCTCTCTCTCACACACACACACAGTATCACTTAAGAGCACTTCCCTCACCACGTACACTACAGTGAGCTTCTCCATCCTATTTTATCTTCTCCTAGCCCCCGGCTCCCTTCCTTCTCTTTGAAAATGCTAGTCATAGCCCACTAAGTTGATTTCACAATCAACTGATAGAATGGGACCTGCAGTTTGTAAAACAGATTTATAATCAACCTGAGTAGTTCACTTATTAATGGAAGCTATTGTATTCACAATGCTGAATTCATCATGGGGTCTCAAAGAGTGGGGCACAACTTAGAGACTGAACAGTAAAACAACACTGATTCGTTCACAGATATTCTACAGAATTAAGTTACATGATCAGTTTACAAATTAGTTTCAGAAAACATGAACTTCAACTATTTCTTGACAAACCAGCACTGAACTTAGTAATATGAAAGGTTAATCAGAGTCCACATTTAAAAATATGAAGCCATCAATCTTCAAGGATAAAATTATAAATCCATTTTTCCTCTGGTTAAAATTACTACTCACTTTGCCACAAGGTTGTGGAAGCATCGTCCATATGACCATGAACAAAATCACAGTCTGGTCCGTGCTTGGTAAATAAGAAAAGCAAACAGCCAATCCTGTTCTTTTTAAAAGATGGTAATTCTTTAAAAAGAATGTGTATTTCAAAACTCGAACAGTAAATAAGTGAGGAAAACTTGAAACAAGATTCAAATATGAAAAATAAAATTCTTTTAGAAAATTATTTTTTGGAGGTCAAGAATTTAGATAGAAAAAGTAAACAAATACTGTGGTTCTAAAATGTTACACCTGAGAGTGTTGAGATGATTTTTTTCCCCCTTTTAGTTATTCCAATGAACGACTGTATTTTGGGGGAAAAATCCTTTTAAAAATTTATAACCTTAAAAATTATTTCTAGAAGATCAGATGTAAACCTGGAAAAATCACTCTCCTTCAAGGTCCAGTATTGCTATTTCTGTTCTGGCTAAATGCCCAAAAAAGCACAAACATGCCACAAAACCAGCCTGAGCTGAAGCACCATAGTTGGAGATTCAGTTTGTTTCCTTTTTAAACGGCTCAAAGGCCACCGCATGGTGGTATTCAGTGTAAATAAGACTTTTTCCAGCAGAAATATTTAGAGTAACAGAATTGCACGGCCCTTTAGAGGATCATTTAGAACATATTACCTAACAGTGATTTCTCTGAGAATTCTTTTACCCTCTCAAATCAGCACAGGAGGTTTGATCTCAGATTGAAAGAAAACTCTAGATGAAAGAATGAGGCTGAAAACATTTTATTTCTGAGGAAGTGACTGAATTCATCTCTCAACTGACTGGCATGATCATATATAAAAATTCTTGCTTGTGTTTTTGGAGGGAAAAAGTTTCCAATTCTACGGCTAAAACTCCTGGACCAAAAGACACGGTCATGCCACATCTGGTGGTACACACTCACCAGGAGTTCTTTCAGGACTTAGAATACAGCTAGGGAGGCGGGGCGCACACAGGAAGAGCGCCGTCTGCGGAAGACTAATTCATGCCACCAGACCCTACAGGGCAAAACCCAAGCAACAGAGGAGATGAGAGGCAAGCTCAGAGGATGGACAGGGCGTTGTGTGCTGAAGGTCTCACATCTCAACAGGGAAAATGCTTCTTGAGCTGCATTTTGTAGACGCAATAAATTTGTATAAAATAAAATGTATTAAAATTGATCAGAGAGCTTTATGAAACAATCTGAGCTCCAATAAGGAAACAAAAATTACTTTTTGTAATTTCATCAAGTGCTAGGAGGGTAATAAACTGTGGAATGAAAAGGAAGGCAGAAGGCAGTGTGTTTACGGAACTCACTGTAAACTTAAGTGCTGTTTACAGAATAACCACATGGTTCCTTTTATTGCTCAAGGAACATTCCACACTTTATGGTGGTTCTTTTCAGGTGAGTGTTGACATCACAATATAGTCACAACGGAAGACTTGCTTTTTAATCTGGAAGTTGTACTGAAAATGTACAACAGAGACATTTTATATCCAAGAGAGTATGAAAGTTGAGTTTTAGGTAGAGGCCTCAAACATTCAGGAAAAGCTACAATGGACAAATGTACTTACTTACATTAAAAACTTACTTCCCTCTACAACAATTTTGAACATAGGATTCTCAGCAGAACAATGCTACCAACTAAAGTTAATATGATTGCTAGGCCTCAAAAATCTACCTTCGTGGTTTTTAACTTGTTTTCCCAAATGTCTGGGTTATTGCTAACCATATTGTCAACCTATCAGAATCATAGTGGTTTAAACAGGAAGTGAATGAGTTAATGTTAAAATCAGGCTTTTTACAGGTATTCTAGGGGTAGGTGGCACACTGGGTGAGTTTGCTCCATAAAAATGGGAGTCTGGCAATCCAGGCTTTGAAGTTTTTCCAAACTAAAATGCCATTCACCATAAATCTGACAGTCGCTTTTAAACCTTGTTCTAAGGTCTAGAGCAGGTGAGGGTCACCTTACCCTTATCGTTTTTTTTGTTTTTGTTTTTGTTTTTATGTTGGGCTTCTGTGTCAAAAATTTGACACATTTTTTAAAAACTGCTAACTCATGACATAAAACATTGTTCATTAAACATATCTGTATGGTGGACACAGAGCTATTTTCTGAGGAAAACAATTGCCTGGCTTCCAAACCAACTTAAACAAGTAGATTTGAAATCAGGTCCTGGTTAAGGTCTTCAATATACCAAGGCAGATGATCAGTGCTGCTGGTCCCCTCGGTTCATTGTTAAAGCAGAAAACTATAACTTTGGACTCTCTGGCACTCGATTTTCATAAAAAGTTCAATGGCATGAGTGACTGTAGAGGGTCATTTCCATAGCTAAAGAGCATCAGAAAAGTGGTGGTTTAATTAAACTGCACTCCAGTCTAACACTATTCCTATGCCTTGTATTAAGATGCCTTAAACTTGAACAGGATACTTTTATAGACACTGTAGAGAACAGAGAAAAGTGTACTAAGGACCCAGCGCCTGCATTAATAAAGCATCCACAGGGTCTCAATTCCTGGAAAAATTATGCCTCTCCTAAGTGGCTGGTTTATCTTTTATCTCATGAACACAGCCTTGCAACTGATCTTCTTTTCTTAAAGATGTGCATTTATTTGTGTCCTAAGGTTGCCCCAAGAATCATTTTGTCTTTCCTTATTTTTCTTTTGCTTATCTAGTTCTTTGGAGTGAGAAAGAGAATGGACAGAAGGGAGAAAAGAGGACACATACTTTTTTTTTCCCATTTCCCTAAAATGGAAGGCAAGGAACAAGAAAAAAAATAACTAGCTAGTTTTAACATAAGGGTGTGGCTTTTACCTTACCCCCATGATAAATCTGTTAAAAACCGCAAGATCTAGTGCGTCAGTTTTCTTGCTCAGGTAGAAACAGGTAACGCTGCTGAGAGGGAACATCCCATCTGGGGAGAGAGGACTAGATGAAGTCAAAGAGGGAAAGTGTATCAAAGCAATCAACATATGCGGTGTACAACGAAATAAAGTGCTTCCATCATTTTCCATTGGTTTTCTGAATATCAGTCCTGAGTATTCACTGGAAGGACTAACGGTGAAGCTGAATCTCCAAGAGTTTGGCCACCTAACACAAAGAACTGACTCACTGGAAAAGATCCCGATGCTGGGAAAGATTGAAGGCAGAAGGAGATGACAGAGGATGAGATGGTTGGATGGCATCACCAACTCGACGGACTTGAGTGTGAGCAAGCTCCAGGAGTTGGTGATGGACAGGGAGGCCTGGCGTGCTGCTGTCCATGGGGTCCCAAAGAGTCAGACATGACTGAGTGACTGAACTGAACTAATCATTTTTCTTTAGAGTCAAATAATTTCTGTGAATAACCCATGGCCCAGGCCTCCTCCCTAAAGTGAGAGATGGTTGTCACAGCTCTTCCATCTCTCAAAGAGCCCTGACTCCAGCATGCAACTCCTGTTCAGTCCCAGCCATTCAGTAAGGATAAATTAAAAAATACTTCCAAGTTTAGTCAACATATTTTTCAAGCCCCTATTATCTATGAGGCTTTACAGATATTATTATACTAAGTGAAATAAGTCAGAAAGAGAAAGACAAATATCATGGCATCACTTCCACGTCAATCTAAAATCTGACACAAATGAACTTATTTACGAAACACAGACTCACAGACATAGAAAACAAACTTAACGGGTGCTCAAGAGGAAAGCTGGAGGGGGCATAAATTAGGAGCTTGGGATTAATATATACACACTTCTATATATAAAACAGATAATCAGAACAGACCCACTGTTTAGCACAAGAAACTCTACTCAACATTCTGTAAAAACCTATATGGGAAAAGAATCTGAAAAAGGAATCATTTACTGTACATTAGAAACTAACACAACACTGTGAATCAACTGTAACTCAAAAACACATTAAAAAAAAATCTCTTTCAGAGCTGCATGGCATCAAACAACAACCATTTAAAAACTGGAACGCCACAACTTCTTTCTTCAATAGTTCCTGAGAAGCGGTATATGTGAGTGGTCAAGGAGTGAGACGGAATGTGGGCAAAAATAAGATGTTTACATTTAGAACCTCTCCTTCAAGTGTCTGATCTGAGGAAAAGCAGAACATTTTAGTTAGAACATCACAGTTCCCAGACAAAAAAGTCTTTTCGTTCCAATGTATAGAAAACCCTTTCAGTTCCAAAGAAGGATCAGACAGCTGCCGTGACTCCACAATTAATGCCTCAAAAATCAAGCTACTTTAGGAGGAGACACCTTGGGATCCTAGAGACAACCTTGCTCCTTAAGCGTCAACAACAGGATGCTAGTGGTCAAAGAACAGCTAGTTTTGCAGGTGCTGAATGTTAGACGCCATAATTTGCCATCTAACCCAGGAAGCTGCGGGGAATAAACGGGGACACAGTGAATAGCTATGTGAGGACAACAGCCAACAGCCATAAACCTGGACTTTTCCTGGCAAACCAGGGTGTCTGGTTACCCCTACTAACCTGCCTCCCCTGTGACCAGGCAACATTTACCCTGGTCTAGCAAGGGTGAAGCACTCTCCACTGAGAGCAAGGCCTAGCAACCTCTTTGGAAAACAACATCTTTTAAGAGTTGACTGCATAAGCTTTTATCAGACCCAAGTTCAAATCCAAGTTCCATCATTTAGTAGAAGTATACACAAAAACTCTTGGGCAAAACATTTACCTTCTGAGTCTTGATTATTTACAAATGCTAGGATGACTGTTAAAATTTTTAACATGAATAAAACACCCAGGGTTGCATTTAAAACATAGGGAGGGCTTACTAATAAATGGCAGTTATCAGTCTGCATGAGCTTTTACTATTTCAGTATAATAAAGATTAACCTTCTATCATCATGCAATGTTTTTTCACATATTTAACCTTAGTTTTTTTCCCCCTCCTTTTCATCACTTGATAGCAATGGAAATAAGCC
Organism: Neotragus pygmaeus; assembly: GCA_006410875.1. NCBI lineage: Eukaryota > Metazoa > Chordata > Mammalia > Artiodactyla > Bovidae > Neotragus > Neotragus pygmaeus. The sequence continues at coordinate 1,072,642 of SJYV01011254.1, forward strand.
TGCTTCTTATTCAAAGGTCTGATAAATACTCATATAAGTGTCCTTCCTAATTTATGTTTTTTAATTCATTCTCCCATCAGGTTTATTTTCATAAAGGGGTAGCTTAGTTATCAAAATTGATTTTCCCAAAGAACAATAACCAATTATCTAAAACTCTTTTGCTAAATAATCCTTCTTTCCTAGNATACTCATATAAGTGTCCTTCCTAATTTATGTTTTTTAATTCATTCTCCCATCAGGTTTATTTTCATAAAGGGGTAGCTTAGTTATCAAAATTGATTTTCCCAAAGAACAATAACCAATTATCTAAAACTCTTTTGCTAAATAATCCTTCTTTCCTAGCGATGTGTGAATTCACTTATGTAGCAGGTACATTTATTTATATCTTTCACTAAACTCCCTAAGGTGACTTCTTAAAAATCTGGCTATACTCTCTGGCCAAGACACACTAATTTAATTTGGCAGATTTTCTTTCTTCATAACATTCAGTATTCACATTCAAGAACATGGTAACTCTCCATCTTTAAATCTTTTTTCACTCAATTAAATTTATACTAGTTTTCTTCAGAGATCCCAAACATTTCTCAGCAATCCCCTCATAAATTTGATTTTTGGTAGCTATAATGAGATTGTTCTGCCAGTATTTTTAGAACTGGATATTGCTAGCAAGAAAAATGCTACCAACTTTTAAGTGTTTTTATGTGGTATACAGCTACCTTATTGAACACTTACTTTTAGTCTTTCAATTGATTCTGTTGGTTTTCCTAGGTTTAAGACTGCAACATCTACAAATATAGCCGCACCATTTTTTTCAAACAATTGTACCTTTTATTTGATGTATCTTGCATTACCCAGGATAATGCTAAAGGTGTAGGGCAGGCTTGTTTCACTTTCTGATTTCAAGGGGAATTCTACTAGTGTTTTCCAATTAGTAGGTTGTTTGCTGTTGGTTTAAGATATTCTTTTATCTTCTACCAGCTTTTAAAGAGTTCATAATCAACAAGAACTGTTGAATTAACACTGTTATCTTGGCTATATTAATATGATACAGCATGTTCAATGTATGCTGGTACCAGACTGCAAGGGTTCAAAAACTAGGCTCTGTGACTTATTGGCAATTTATGCAGGGGCACTCTATTTAACTTCTTGGCCTAAATTCTGTCACTCGTAAAATGAGGGTAATAATAACAAACTCCTTTTTTTGAGTTGTTTTGAGGACTGTGAATTGAGATAATATATTAGAACAAAGGCATACAGTAAATACCGAGCATTACATGTCCTTAGTCTTTTTTTTTGTAGTTTCCATATTACTCTTTCCATACATCTCACCCTCTCCTCGTCTCTCTCCATGTCTATTCTCTATGTCTGTTTCTCCACTGCTGTCCAGTAAATAAATTCTTCAGTACCATTTTTCTAGATTCCGTATAAATGTCTTAGACTATGATATTTATCTTTCTCTTTCTGACTTACTTCACTTTATATAATAGGCTCTAGGTTCAACCACCTTATTAGAACTGACTCAAATGTGTTCCTTTTTATGGCCAAGTAATATTTCATTGTGTATATGTACCATAACTTCTTTATTCATTCATCTGTTGATGGACATCTAGATTGCTTCCATGTTCTAGCTACTGTAAACAGTGCTGCAAAGAACAATGGGATACATGTGTCTTTTTCAGTTTTAGGCATATTCAGGCATATGCCATTCAGGGTATATGCCTAGGAGTGGAATTGCTGGGTCATATGGCAGTTTTATTCCTAGTTTTTTAAGGACTCTCCATATCGTCTTCCACAGTAGCTGTATCAATTTACATTCCCACCAACAGTGTGAGAGCATTTCCTTTTCTCCACACCCTCTCCAGCTTTTACTGTTCATAGACTTTTTGATGATGGCTATTCTGACTAGTATGAGGTGTTATCTCATTGTACTNTTCCACAGTAGCTGTATCAATTTACATTCCCACCAACAGTGTGAGAGCATTTCCTTTTCTCCACACCCTCTCCAGCTTTTACTGTTCATAGACTTTTTGATGATGGCTATTCTGACTAGTATGAGGTGTTATCTCATTGTACTTTTGATTTGCATTTCTCTAATAATGAGTGATGTTGAACATCTTTTCATGTGTTTGTTAGCCATCTGTATGTCTTCTTCGGAGAAATGTCTGTTTAGGTCTTTTCCCTACTTTTTGATTGGGTTGTTTGTTTTTCTGATTGAGTTGTATGAGCTGCCTGTTAAATTAATCCTGTATCAGTTCTTCATTTGCTATTATTTTCTCCCATTCTGAGGGTTGTCTTTTCACCTTGCTTACAGCTTCCTTTGCTGTGAAAAAGCTTTTAAGTTTAATCAGGTCCCACTTTTGTTTTTATTTCCATTACTCTAGGAGGGGGGTCATAGAGGATTTTTCTTTGATTTATGTCACTGAGCGTTCTGTCTGTTTCCCTCTAAGGGTTTTATAGTTTCTGGTCTTACATTTAGGTCTTTAATCCATTTTGAGTTTATCATTGTGTATAGTGCTAGGAAGTGTTCTAACTTCATCCTCTTTCTTGTAGCTGTCCAGTTTTCCCAGCACTATTTATTGAAGAGGCTGTTTTGCCCCATTGTATATTCTTGCCTCCTTTGTCAAAAATAAGGTATCCATAGGAGCATGGGTTTACTTCTGGGCTTTCTATCTTGTTCCATTGGTCTATATTTCTGTTTCTGTCCCAGTACCATACGTCTTGATGACTGTAGCTTTGTAGTATAATCTGAAGTCAGGAAGGTTGATTCCTCCAGCTCCATTCTTCTTTCTCGAGACTGCTTTGGCTATTTGGGGTCTTTTGTGTTTCCATATGAACTGTGAAATTTTTTTCTAGTTTTGTGAAAAATGCCATTGGTAGTTTTGAGGACTATGAACTGAGATAATATATTAGAACAAAGGCATACAGTAAACACCAAGCATTACATGTCCTTTGTCTTCTTTAATTAAGAGAATGTCCTACTTAATTAAATTTGCTGGTGTTTTATTGAGAATTTTCATGGCTATCTTGATAAGTGAAATTGAAACAGTTTTCTTCTTTTGTGATCTCCTATCAGGTTGTCATTCTTCTATTTTAATATGTAAGAGTTCATGCTGACATTTAAAAATGAATTTTACATCTTCTGGTATTTTTCTAGATCTAGAATAATCAAGATTGATTATTGATAAATATTTCAAGATTTTTAAAAGAACTTTTCATTTCCATATTATAGAGGTCTGAAGTTCCCCTCCCTTTTTTGGTTGGGAGGCCATGGCCTTTAACATACATTTACTGTAGTTCATAACTAACACACTATTCAAGTGCTCCACCTCAAAACAATCCCCAAGAGCAACCAGTTCCGCTTGCATCAACAGCTCTTTCAAAGTTGCACATGACATACAAATTTAGAGCCACTCACTCTCTCTCTGGTCACTTCCTTCTGGAGGTACTGCAATGTCTTGTTCCTCTTCCCTATTCCTTCCTCTTCTTAAGAAGCATCTGCAAAAGACAGTTGTGCCCTTTCCAACACCTATGATATCCTAGGATAAGGACACTCATTCCTCACTGTATTTCATTTTAAAAGTGTGGGAGCTTTCATAAGATAAAAAAGCTAGCATTTGTCACCTTCACCTCCCTCTCAGCAGGTTTTTAGCTCCCGTGAGGGTCAAGTGCACTCTCCTATTGTCCAGTGCTCTTCCCATCAACCTACTTCCAGTCACTCACTAGACAGTCTTCAGAAGCAAGACAACTAAATCTTGAGTAAACAAATGGTTACAACCAATCTCAGGGCACAGGGATGAATGATTTTAACAACATGAAACTAGGAAGTATCAATATTTACTTTGCTGTGTGCACATACAGGAAGATGGGACAAGTTCTAGTTCCTTCTCACCTACCTGAGAAGGCAAGGAACAGGGCTACTGTTTCTGAGACTGACTTGCCAGATGCAGCTTAGGAAAAGCATATTATTATAAAGCTATATTCTAATACAATGAACCTAAGTTAAGATGATCTTGTAAAGACATCAAAATGATTTCTAAGTCCTAAAAGATATTTCAACTTAAATTGTATGATTTAACATTTTTTCAGTCGATCTCAAATATGAATTAAACTATGAACCATTGCAGATCCGTACTTTGGCTATATGCTTATTATCCAAGAACTTAACAGAATCCTAGGAGGAAAATAAAGAGTTAATAAATGGACAGTACCCTCTGGAAATCAGCACTTTGCTAAGGCTGCACCTCTTTCTGGAGTCTGTCCAGCAATCAACACCGAGTTTAGTGCCTATGAGTGGTGGATTCCACACTTTCCTTTTTTGGAAGAACGATACGTGAGCTTCCCTCCTCTTCCTACACAGCTCTGTCTCTTCACAGCTCCTCAAAGACCACCAACAGCTACTCAGCAAAGTGAAAGTCCTCTCAGCATCCTAGGATATCACACGTGCTGACTGAAAAACCTTGATGTTGTTTGTTTCTGTAACAGAAATTCCCTACGTTCCGGGATGAGTCGACATTTCAACACCTTGTGGTGAAAACAAGAGAGAACAGTGGGACACGAGAGTGCCCACTGCGACCAGGGTTTCACATCTAGGGCCCCTTTCTAGGTGTACGACTTTAGGCCAATTACTCAGCTTCTCTTTCTCAAGTGAAAACAAGGGAATGAAAATAGATTATAGGTTTAAATGAGGTAGATATATAAAGAGGTATATACACTTTATACCACCAGGTAACATACATGAACCATGTTAGTATATTTATTCTTTTTACCTCACTCCTTTTGCTTATGTCAGCATAGAATGCCTCTTAATACTGAATTGGTCTGCCTCAATGATGTTCATTAGAACCTCTCATTTCAGCAATTTCAGGTCGAACTGAGGACAAACGGACAATTAAAGAAACAAAAAGAGAAGATATAATCAGGGACAGACAATGAAAATGCCTCAGTAAGTGACAAAAATGTCTGCAGTAGCCAGCTAAGTTCAGGATGAATGAGAGCAGTCTACAAACCGATTTGGCCTCTACCACTGTTAACACCCTCTAAATATTCCTTTTATTAGGTTAGGACATAAAAATTAAACCTAAGAGCACTATAAAATATTGAGAGGGGGATTTTAAAAACTGCAGAAAAAGAGAGATAACAGGAAACAGTAAACTTTACTTTGTCCTTTTTTCAGTGAACAACTATAAAAATACTAAATTAATCACTGATATAGGTATGTACTTATTTGTATTTCATTACATGCTATAAAGAAGGATTATTCTAAACTTAAGATATTGTTACAAATAGTTTAAAAAATACAAGAATATGGCATGAAGCAATTATGAGGCAAATCAACTTTAAGTGGGTCCTAATAGCTTCCCTGGTGGCTCAGATGGTAAAGAATCCACCTGCAATGCAGGAGATCCTGGTTCAATCCTTGGGTCAGGAAGATCCCTAGAGAAGGGAATGGCTACCCACTCCAGTATTCTTGCCTGGAGAATCCCATGGACAGAGGAGCCTGGCGGGCTATGGTCCATCGGGCTGCCAAGAGTTGGGGCACAACTAAGCAACTTTCACTTTATGGCTATTTTAAAGCTTAGTATTCCTAAGGGCTAACATCAGAACAAATGATATATCCAGCTACATATCAAAAAAGAGTTCAGGTTCACTTGAAGGCCACTTTAACACTTTCAAAGTGCCAAAATATTTTCGAAAGTGTATACAGTGAAGTGGAAAGAGTTTTAGAACTTCAGTTATCATAAAAGCCACAAGGTTTGGGGCACTTAGAGTCTATCAGACACATTATGCAAAGCATTTACCAAATTCTCAGGACTACTCCATGCATAGGTTCTGCGGCTGCTGCTGCTAAGTCGCATCAGTCGTGTCCGACTCTGTGCGACCCCATAGACGGCAGCCCACCAGGCTCCCCTGTCCCTGGGATTCTCCAGGCAAGAACACTGGAGTGGGTTGCCATTTCCTTCTCCAGTGCATGAAAGTGAAGTCACTCAGTCATGTCCGACTCTTCGACCCCATGGACTGCAGCCCACCAGGCTCCTCCGTCCGTGGGATTTTCCAGGCAAGAGTACTGGAGCAGCGTGCCATTGCCTTCTCCATTGCATAGGTTCTACTCTTGCTATTTTACTGATGAGAGAGCTGAGGCAGAATGGACACTGAACACCCTGCCCAAGAGAACAACCAGAATCTAAATCCAGGATTTCTAAGGCCAGAGCCCTTCCTCTTGCAGGCTAAGCTCTAGTTTTCCCACTCACAAAACAATCTTGACAGTATCTTCTCACCCTAACATCTTAAGAGTTTATAAATTCATGTCATCTCACAGTGTTTCTCAAACTGAATAGCGAATTATTTTAGAACCTAATAACATACACTTAAAAACAGAACAGAATAAAAAGTATCAGAACACACTCATTGTACATAGGAAGACCTAAGTATTATTTCATGAAACTTCTTTTTCAGTTTTGACAGTGTTTATATATGTGCATTGATCAAAAATGTAATTTCTCACTATGTGCTGAAGTTAAAAAAAAAAAGAAAAAGCTTGAAAAGTCACTCATCTAAGGTGTTCATTCTTCCAAACAAAACTGAAAATAAAATATTCCAATCTTAGTTAAAGTCCAACTTGTTGTAGTAATCATTCAAATTAAAAAGCAAATGCTTTGAATTCCATACTAATAAGTATGAAAATAAGAGTTTTCCAAATCATGCTCTAACAGATCCCTCCTTCAAGGTGTCTGTGGTCATTTCCTGGGGAAAGGAGATGCTCCTGTGACCAAATGCACTTGACAAGTGGTGAAAGGCTGCACACTGCATCCCTCCTGGACAGTCACAATGCACATTATAAAACTCTGAAAAGCTCTGTAGAGACACAGTAACACAACCATCATCAAAAAATAAAAACTGATTAACTGTTTTTAATCCAGTGCTTTCCTAAACTTAAAATTTCTCTGGAACCTCTCCCACCAACTACTAATCTCTTTTAAGACTGCTGCTGCTGCTAAGTCGCTTCAGTTGTGTCCAACTCTGTGCGACCCCATAGACGGCAGCCCACCAGGCTCCCCCGTCCCTGGGATTCTCCAGGCAAGAACACTGGAGTGGGTTGCCATTTCCTTCTCCAATGCATGAAAGTGGAAAGTGAAAGTGAAGTGGTTCAGTCGTGTCCGACTCTTAGTGACCCCATGGATTGCAGCCCACCAGGCTCCTCCGTCCACGGGATTTTCCAGGCAAGAGTACTGGAGTGGGGTGCCATTGCCTTCTCAGCTTCTAAGACTAGTGTTCTGCAAAATACAATTTAGGAAATACTGCTTTAAGTGAACTTATCAGGACAAAGGAGATCCTAATAAGCTTCAGCTTTACAGCAAGAAACCTCATTCAAATAAGCATAAAGGTGGCAGAGAGAAATAAAATACACAGAAAACTGTGCTTTGGTTAAGTATTTCATCTCTGCTGAGTAGTTTTATCAGAATACTACATAACTGAATCATTTATTACTTACAGAAACAATGTATCATACTCTGAAAACAGGATATAGGGGAAGAGGGGAAAAGAGATATGCAAAAAGGTTAAAAGGAAACCAGCAACTCAACTATATTACAATCTACTGTACAAAATTTACATAGGAAATCTATTGATACAAAAACCTACATACTCCGGAGAAATGTGTGTCTCACACACACACAGGCAGAACAGAGAATAAAACCATACTGCAAAGAATGGGCTTCCCAGGTGGCCCTAGTGGTAAAGAACCTGCCTGCCAGTGCAGGGGATGTAAGAGACACAGGTTTTGCTCCCTGGGTTGGGAAGATCCTCTGGAGGAGGGCACGGCAACTCACTCCAGTACTCTTGTCTGCAGAATCCCATGGACAAAGGAGCTTGGTGGGCTACGGTTCATAGGGTTGCAAAGAGTTCAATGCAACTGAAGCGACTTGGCAAGCATGCACGCAAATAATCTGCAAGGATCATTTTTGTGACCTGAGTTTCTGTCTCCCTGTTGGAGAATCCAGAGTCATAAACTAGCTCTTAACATGCCATCAAAGAGGGGAAGAGCTATTTACCTGGAAACTCTTGAGACTAGCATACAGAACAGGACCAGCATAATGAGCAATAAAAACTGCCTGCGGAACAAACGCATTCATCATAGATGCCTGAGGAGCTATCAATATTCAGGGGTGGTGAATACTGCTCTCTTATCAGGGACAGAACTCTGGGCTGGAAAGAACCCTATCTAAGCCAGCCTACCACCCTTTCACAGGTGGAGGACTAGTACCAATACAACCAAAGAACACTATTAATATCTTAGGCATGTTCTTCACATCTTCCAATTGGTTTCTAAATTATTGGCCCTTTCTTTTCCACTCACACTGCCTTCAGTTAAAATTTTCCCTTTCCCCGAAACAACAGTTCACAGAACTTTACAACATATAGTGCTTAAAAGCTGACAAATGAAACTAGTTATGAGGCTTGAAGATTTGTTTATCATTAATTTACTAAGCTGAGCAACAAATATTAGTTCCCAACCATTTATTCATAAATACAAAAAAAAGAAAATTTGGGGAAAAAAATAGATTTTGATATACTATTACCTGAAGCAGAGAACTACTGTATTGTGAAATAATACGAAGCATCAGAACACAACCAGCGGGAAAAAAAGTTAGAGCATGGCCTCAAAGTTCATGTAAAGAAACCTGACTTCAAGACCACAGGCAAAAGGAGAGGTGCCCAGGAGAGGGGGGAAAAAAGCCTAAAGAAAGCCTACACACAGAATCACTGAGAATAAGAGCAGGAGACGGAAAGGGCTTTGCGGTCTGGTCCCCTGAGTATAGTAATGTGATGACTGAAGCCTAGAGAGGCAGAAAGACTCACCCAGAGTGACAGGATTGGTGAAGGAGTCAGGACCCGCCCAGAAACCTTTCAATCGGCCAGGTTGCTGCTTTGCCCACTATAACACAAGATCTCTCATCTTCTCTATAAGACTAACAGGGAAAACAAACGTTACTTACCGGCCAAATAAACCTATAAACCACTCATCAAATTATGACTTTAGTTATATAGAACTAAAGCATTTAGAATACAACATCTCATTCTGTGTTACAATATGTGGTTGCTGCCTAGAAGCCTATTAATGCCCCCATTAGGGTCTATTTACAAACTTCCACTCTAAAGTTATTGAATCAAAAAAGTCAGCAAGAAACTAAGACCCTATGGAGGGAAAGGAAATCATTCCAATGAGCGAGTCATAGTGACTCTCATGGACAGAGGAGCCTGGCAGGCTACAGTCCACAACAGGGTGGCAGAAGAGTCAGACACGACCTGGCGACCCAACAACTACAGATGCTGTCTTTGGGGGAGCATACACTTCGAAGCAAGGCAGATCTGGGCTCACATCCTAGCTCAACTGTGCAATGTCTGTGTGACCTTGGACATGCCCTCACTTTGGCTTCCTTCTATAATGAAGCTGGGGGATAATACATAATACTACTTGATTCTATTTCAACTTCATATTCTTACAACTAGCTCCCTGTAACAAAAAAAACTTGCTAGCTACATCATAATTATAAACATTAGTATATTAAACACCTTTAAAAAAAGGACTATGTGCCATAAAGCATTTAACATATGAATACAATCTTTGCAGATGTTAGTAAAAAAGTTCAAAGACACTACTACATAAAGTGTAAAACTAACTTTCAAGCAAACTGGATAAAGAGCAGAGAATCAGGTTCTACATCAACCTTGCAACTAATAAGCAGCACAACCTTGAGCAAGTGACTCTACTTTGAGAAAGCTCTGCCAGTTACAGCTCAAAGTCAGCCACCTGCTGCTCTAGTCATGGTGTGGAAAGTACCATTCCGACTACAGGGTTCCTAAAGCTCTCATGTTTCTTCTATTAGAAACAGTCTAGCGTCAGCACCATCACAGTTGGGTACACATACAAACCTTCATTCTAAAGTACTAAATCAAAAACAGTCAGCAAGAATCCAAAACCCTAAGGAGGGAAACAAAACTATTTCATATGAGAGAGTCATACTCTTGTTTCCGGGTGCCCACATTTTGAAGTGGGGTGGATCTGGGTTCAAATACTAGCTCAAAACTTGGTGTGTGCCAGGTTGTATTCTAAGCACTCTAGACACAGTAACTCATTTAACCTCCTACAGTCTTCTCAGATGGTCTATGGCAGTGGTCTCAACCTTTTTGGCACGAGGGACCGGTTTCGGGGAAGACAATTTTTCCAGGGACTGGGAAGCAGGGGGCTGGTTTCAACATGACTCAAGCACATTATATTTATTGTGTACTTTATCTCTAATCTAACGCTGCTCCTGATCTGGCAGGAAGTACTGGTCCATGGCCTGGAGGTTGAGGAGCCCAGGTCTGTGCCTATCCAAGGACTCTAACCTACAGAGAAGTGAAGGAATTCACCTAGTTACAGAGCCCATAGGAGTGGTGAGGGGTCAACAAGGCGGAGTCCGGCTGCCTCGAAGCTTTTAACTACTAGCAACACTGGCTCTCAGAGTCCTATAAATCCCAGAGTGGGTCTTAAAACTACAGAGACGTAAATGGCATCTGCTCATGCTATTTCTTCCTGTGCCTACATACAGCTGAGAAATAACCTACTGTGGAGGGAGAGAACAGTGACTAACGTGTTAACAGTACCCTGTAAAAGAACAAGCTGCAGATCATTAAACAAAGTAATAAAGCAGCAACTTAATTAAGATCAAGCTACAAAATGTGTATTTTGTTTCTCAGACAAACATTTTATCAAAATAATCAAAGTGCTGAGATGCCGCTTTAACATTATCATACTTCCTTGGTCATCAAAAATTTATCTGCTGGATAATGCTCCTAAGGAATAATTATATAAAACTAGACTGCCACTAAATATTGGTTAAACAGATTTTTCTGCCTTTGTGACTGCACACAGGAAAATGCACATACACATATAAAGAAGCACACACAAACCTACAGCATAAACGCTGTATTCAGAGCATCGAAAGGTCAAATTAGACACAACATATTTAGGGTTATGAAAACAGGTATGTGCCGGCCACTGCCCAACATAAATGACCAGGGCAGGCTTGACCTCTCGCCTTTGGAGCTACTTCACACCTGACTGATTTCCTGCAATTCTCTGAATGCCGCTCTTCCTTCCTCTGCCAACCTGACATCACGGTTGCTAAAAACCACAATTCTGCCACCCCCTCATCCCTAACTCAAGAGAAAAGTTAAAAGCACAGTAGGGCCAAGAAGCTGAACAGAGTAGAAATGGGACATAGAAGAATACACACATACTTACATACGCACACATATGCACACACACACACCCCCTCCTCCCAAAAATGCTGACTGCAATAAGCTGTTTTCATCACCGCAATCTATCATCTGCCGCCCAGTCTTACAATAACTTTTCAGAATCTTTGGAAGGCCTGAGAAACAGAACATTTAGCGTTTACTCCCAGATGGATCTACTCTATAAATACTGGTGGTACAAACGTTTGCCTCACTTTGTTCTGCCCTCATACTATGGACTGATAAAGGTAGCCATTAGGGTCCAGTTGGATAGTCACTTGAGTGGTAAGACACACAAAGTAAGAACTCACACAGCTCAATTCCTTTTTAAATTAAGGATGGCTCCAAAACTTCTTTTCAATAAAAAATATATATAGACTGAAGACTAAATTGTTATGTAATATTTAGGCTACTTGGTTTGATATGCACTCATACAAATACAAGATCTCTATAACCTCAATAATAACAAAAAAATCACAAGCAATCTAATCCAGAGGTTCGAAGATTTGATCATCTTTCCCACAATTTCACCACATAAAGTTTTACCAACATTTTGCCATTATCTGTACTAAGCTACCTATAAGAGTCCTATTTCTACTAACACCAGACAATACCCATATAATCAAATTTCTAAGTGAAAGGAGCTATGGAAAGGAGGGAAACTGATTTTTAAGAGATACCACTGGAAAGGTAACCAGATTTTAATTTTCCCTGCCAAAGTGGGGGGATTTGGGTTTGTGTCTGTATTTTTATGGCAGATGGTACAACTGTGAATGATCAACTTCTCCTGGAAAAAAGGCTCCTGGTATAGTATGGTAGTCATTGCGGAAATCTATAACCTAAAGATGGAGAAGGCAATGGCAACCCATTCCAGTATTCTTGCCCGGAGAATCCCATGGACAGAGGAACCTGGTGGGCTGCAGTCTATGGGGTCACAAAGAGTGGGGGACGACTAAGTGACTAGCGTGTACACACACACACACACACGCCCTAAAGAAGTTTATCCGAAGAAAAATACTTTAACAAATATTCAAAAGTAATAAAGGATGCCGGGTGGTATACATTTACAACATACAAATAAAGATTCAAATAAAACCACATTCATACTTCCCTGAGGTCCAGCGACTAAGACTCTGCCAAGGGACACAGGTTCAATCCCTGGCCTGGGAACTAAGATCCCACATGCCATAGAATGTGGCCAAAAAATAAATAAATACATAAAACAAGTGAAACCATATTATAAAATCAAGCCCCATAATTACACTGGGCTTTCTCAGCAATTCTTTTATATTAACCTCATGAAAACTTACACAATCTAACTCAGTATCCCACTTTAAACGCCATGAGAAACATAAACAAAGACTTCACTAATACAGATTGTAAAGCACAAGGGAAAAATGGGTTTAAATAAGAACCTGCTAATGAACTACGGTGATCTGCCATGAAATTTTTTAAAGTCCCTTTTGTTACAGCAGGAAATTACTTCACAACAAATTTTGTATTTCACAAAGAAATACCAACAGAAAGATGAAATACGTCTAGCCTAAATCTTTGTGATGTCATGATCAAAAGGTAGTTAACCTAGATGGATGGCCTTAGCATACAGACTTTTTCAGGGGAGGG
>SJYV01011254.1:1093249-1118670 GCA_006410875.1 Neotragus pygmaeus
GCTCCCGCCGACTCCTCGGCCGGGGTGGGGGTGTGGAACCCGTCACCGCCAACCGGAGAAAATGGAGGCAGCCTCGGGGTCGGGGCCGGGCCGGGGCCGCAGGGAGGCGGAAGCCAGGCTTGGCGTCCGCGCCGCGAGCGGGGTCGGGCCGGCGGGTCACTCACGGGGCTGGGCCGGGCGGCTCCCTCTCCGCCTCCGCGTCGTCCCCGTCCCCGTCTTCGGCGGCCGCCGCCGCCTCGGGCTGCTCGCTCGGTCCCCGCGGCGCGGCTTGGGCGCTCGGCCCCTCCGTTGTCTTCCGCCCGCTCCTGTTCCCGGCGACAGGATCCTGCAGCGGCGGCGGCGGCTGCGCGGGAGGACGGCGGCCCAGAGGCTCCCGCGGCGGCCGCCGCACTGCAGCTGCTCTCGCTCACTCGTTCGGGCTGCGGCTTTGCGGCGGGGCCCGCTGCTGCCTTCGCGTTCTCCCGACTCCCGGAGCTTCAGACGCTCCCCAGGCCGCGCCGCTCCCCGAAACCCCCGTACCCGGCCCGAGCCCGGCTTTGACGTGCGAACTGCGCAGCCGCGGACGGCACGACGTCGGGCGGCGCCGCAACACCCCGCGCCCCGCCCCCCCGCTTTTGGCCTCGGGCGCCTCCAGGCGGACGGGCGGACTCGGGGCGGGGGCGCGTAGGAGTCCTCGCAGAGCCGAAGCGGGAAGGGGCGCAGACAAAAGCGGAAGCCGAGGATCAGGGTTCCTCCCCTTTCACCTGCCACTTAAACGTTGGTGCTCAGCCCCTTCTCTTCTGTGCAACCACTTCTTCTTGGAGGAATCCTACGTCCACTTTCTCCGACCACTTCCCGAACTCTTAACAGAGCTTTATTTCTGCTAAAAGGTCGGGCGCCGACTTGTGTAGACTCCTTTATACTTCTGAGGGAGAGAGAACCCTCATTTTTAGCATCCTCTGAGAAAGAGCAAAGAAAGTGATCGAACAGCCTGGATTTCAGTCTCCACTTCACCGTTTAGTCCTTATGGGCTATTTCCTGTCCTTATTCCTACGTTCCTTCACACATAGTCACACAAAAGTATAATATATAATAGCCTAATGAGGATAAACGAAATAATGCATTGCAAACTCTGACAACAGACTCTGTATCTGTTACCATACATGTGTATCTTCATTTCTTTCAGTTGCTTTGCTTTAATTTGTAATTGAGCAGGTATTTGGGGACATCTACTGTGTGGCAGGCACTATTCTAGGTGGTGGGCAGTGAACAAAACATTCCCTGCTTGGAAGGATTGAAGGCAGGAGGAGAAGGGGACGACAGGATGAGATGGTTGGATGGCATCACTGACTCAATGGACATGAGTTTGAGTAAAATGGGAGTTGGTGATGGACAGGGAGGCCTGGCGTGCTGCAGTCCATGGGGGTTACAAAGAGTCGGATGCGAGTGAGCTACTGAACTGAAGATAATAAATAAACCAACATATATATGACTTTGGATCTCCCTGGTAGCTCAATCGGTAAAGAATCTGCCTGCAGTGCAGGAGATCCGGGTTGGATCCCTGGGTGGGGAAGATCCCCTGGAGAAGGAAATGGCAACCCACTCCAGTATTCTTGCCTGGAAAATCCCATGGAGAGAGGAGGCTGGCCGGCTGCAGTCCATGGGGTGGCAAAGAGTCCGACAGAACTTAGTGACTAAACCACCCACCACCCATAGAGAATTCAGGGTGTCCTGTAAAGTTTGCATGTGATTGATTGATTGATTGAATATATTACTTCAGATGGCTTTCAGTGCTGTGGAGAAAACCACACAGGCTAAGGAGGGGAGAGAGTCCAGGGTATTGTTATTTACAGTGCTCCCACGAAGGGTGCATGTGTGCCTGTTCAGTCGTGTCTGACTCTTTGCAACCCCCATGGACTGTAGCCCGTGAAATTTCATCTGTCCATGGAATTTTCCAGGCGAGAATACTGAAGTGGGTTGCCATTTCCTACTCCAAAGGCTCTTCCCAACCGAGGGATCAGAACCCAGATCTCTTGCATCTCCTGCATTGGCAGGCAGATTCTTTACCACGATGCCCCCTGAGAAGCCCAGTGTAGCTATTTGAAGAAAGAGCCTGCTATGAGCTATGTATATGGAATGGCAGAAGGAACAGAAAAAGCCAACGCCCTGAGAGGGAGATGCCTTGGAGCCCACCAAGGCAAGAGCCCTGAGCTTAGAGGGGAGTGTTGAGAAGAGGAGGAGGCCATACAGGCCAAAGTGAGAACTTTGATATTTATACTGAATGAGAGCGGGAGCTATTTGGAGTGTTTTGAGCAGAGAGAGGACGTGGTCTGACATTTCAAAAGAATTACTCTGGCTGTGGTGTGAAGACTAGCCTGAAGGGCCTGAGAGTTTCACCCAAGAGACCAGTGGGAAAGCTTTTGCAATAATCAAGTGACAAGAAGACAGACTCAGCCCAGTGGAAGACGAATGAAGTGGTCCTGTTCTAGATACATTTAAAAAGTGGAGCTGACGTGATTTTGCTGATTTCTAATTTTGTTTGTTTTTTGTTTTCTCAAGCAACTGGAAGATACAATTTGGTGAAATGGGCAAGACTGTAACCGAAACAGATATGAAGATGAGTAACTTAGAATTACATTTAGACCATAAAGAAGGCTAAGTGCTGAAAATTGATGCTTTTGAACTGTGTGCTGAAGAAGTGTATTGAGAGTCCCTTAGTCAGCAAGGAGATCAAACCAGTCAATCCTAAAGGTAATCAATCCTGAGTATTCATTGGAAAGACTGATGCTGAAGCTCCAATACTTTGGCCACCTAATGCGAAGAGCCAACTCATTGGGAAAGACCCTGATGCTGGTAAAGTCTGTGGGCAGGAGGAGAAAGGGACACCTGAGGGTGAGATGGTTGGATGACATCATTGACTCAGTGGACATGAGTTTGAGCAAACTCTGGGAGATAGTGAAGGACAAGGGAGCCTGGTGTGCTGCAGTCCATGGGGTGCAAAAAGTCAGACATGACTGAGCAACTGAACAACAACATATTAAGTTTGAGCTGTCGATTAGATACCCAAGTAGGAAGCTCGATGTAACAGTCTGGGGTTTGGGGGAGAGGTCTGGGCTGGATATAGAATTTGGGGAGTCCTCAGAGTAAATACAGAGAAGGAAATGACAACCCACTATTCTTGCCTGGAGAAGTCCATGGACAGAGGAGCCTGGTGGGCTACAGTCCATGGGGTCACAAAGAGTCGGACATGACTGAGTGACTGACAGAGTGAGTAAAATCTCAACGTTCAATGAGATCATTTAAGCAGAGTGTTAATAAAAGACTCGGCCAAGGGTGAGCCTANCCATGGACAGAGGAGCCTGGTGGGCTACAGTCCATGGGGTCACAAAGAGTCGGACATGACTGAGTGACTGACAGAGTGAGTAAAATCTCAACGTTCAATGAGATCATTTAAGCAGAGTGTTAATAAAAGACTCGGCCAAGGGTGAGCCTAGGCCCCAACATTGGGAGGTCAAGAATCAGCAAAGGATGCTGGGAGGAGCCAACATGGCAGGAGAAGAAGGCCCAGGAGAGCTTTGCATGCTGGGATAGAGGAGGAATGCCTCGGGATGTAGCTAGCAGTTCAAGTACAGTTAGTACTGGTGATTGGCCATTGGTGTCGGTGCCATAGGGGCAACTAGTGGCCTTGGGAAGAGCTGCTTCAGCAGAGGTTGGTGGGAAAGCCTCATCCTTTAGAAAGAATGAGACCTAGAAAGATCTCTAGAAAGAACTGGGCTCTAGGACAGGAGCCCATGGGTGCAGACAATTTTTTCCAGAAGCTTTGCTCTAAAGGAGGGGAGAAAAATGAGGGGGTAGCCAGAAGGGAATGTGGAGGCGAGATAGACTTTTTTCTTCGTTTGTTTTATTTCATTTTGTTTTGTTTTGAGGATAGGAACTGTTAGAGACAGCTTACGTGCTGATAGGAATGATTCAGTAACAAGGGAAAATTTGATGATGACTGGGATGGGGTGGCATTTCCTGGAGAGTTGTCCTGGAGTGAGCAAGAAGAGAAGGTTACAGCATACAGTTGGGGCTGCGGGGAGTGGGCGGACCTTGGAGACCAGCAAGGCAGGAGTTCACTCACAGTAACAGAGGGTAGGCAGCCTGGGAGAAGAGGAGCCAGAATGCATGGACATTCCCTTGAGGGTTTCTGTTTTCTCAGGGCAATAGGAAGCAAGGTCATCGGCTCAGAGCGTGCAGGGGGAGGGGGAGTTGGACACTTGAGGAGAGAAGGAACTGTATACAGAAGGGCCGTTCAGTAGGATCATTCTGTTTCTCGGGGGCCACAATTTCCTAGAAAGGTGCAAGTACAGGATGGTGGAGACCTGAATTCAACTAGGGTTATTTTGGGCTTCCCTTGTGGCTCAGCGGGTAAAGAATNAGCGTGCAGGGGGAGGGGGAGTTGGACACTTGAGGAGAGAAGGAACTGTATACAGAAGGGCCGTTCAGTAGGATCATTCTGTTTCTCGGGGGCCACAATTTCCTAGAAAGGTGCAAGTACAGGATGGTGGAGACCTGAATTCAACTAGGGTTATTTTGGGCTTCCCTTGTGGCTCAGCGGGTAAAGAATACCCCTGCAATGCAGGAGACCTGGGTTCGATCCCTGGGAAGGATGGAAAGGTCCCCTGGAAAAAAAGACTATCCACTCCAGTATTCTGGCCTGGAGAATTCCATGGACTATACAGTCCACGGGGTCACAAAGAGTCACACACGACTGACCAACTTTCACTTTCTTTTTAAAAAAATTTTTGCTGCATGACTCCATGAGGAGAAGAAGGGGCAAGAAAAGGACTGGTGTATTCAAGGAATTAATAATAATGCCTAACTGCTGCCTCCAAGCTGGATAGGAGGGAGGGAGAAAATGTGAGGACAGAGACCCTGCGAAGGTGGTGGCAGTAACTAAGGAGTGGTAAGCGAAAGGATGGTGTGGTCAGCACAGCAGGCCAGGTGAGCTGGAAAAGTGGAGAGCCAGGCTGCTTGCACTGAGTGTGCAGAAGAAGCTGTGCTGTGCTCAGTTGCTCAGTCCTGTGCGACTCTTTGCGACCCTTTGGACGGTAGCCCGCCAGGCTTCTCTGTCTACGGGATTCTCCAGGCAAGACTACTAGAGTGGGTTGCCATTTCCTCCTCCAGGGGATCTTCCCGACCCAGGGATCGAACCCATGTCTCTTGCGTTGGCAGGCAGATTCTTGACCACTTTGCCACCTGGGAAGCCCCCATGGAAGAAGCAGTTTCTGGTAAATGACAAGGCCTGGGGCAGCTTCTCACACTCATGTCCACGTACGTTACCAGAGGGTCTTGTTGAAATGCAGATATTGATTCCATTGGTCTAGAGTGGGGCCTGGGATTCTGCATTTCTAATAGTTGTGCCTGGAGTGGGGGAGGATTCTTCTTATTCTTGTTATGGTCTTGATACCCAAACCTTGGTAAATGCAACACACACACAAAGAAAACCAGACTAATCTTGCTAGTGTGTGTATATACACATGTGGCTTCGCAGATGGTGCTAGTCGTAAAGAACCTGCCTGCCAATGCAGGAAACATTAGAGACTAGGGTTTGATCCCCAGGTTGGGAAGATCCCCTGGAGGAGGAAATGGCAACCCACTTCAACAGTCCTGCCTGGAGAGTCCCATGGACAGGGGAGCCTGGCGGGCTACACAGTCCAGAGAGTTGCAGAGAGTCAGACACAACTGAAGTGATTTAGCATGCACCCATGTATATATGGAAAAACCTAAATAAAAAGTATGGAATACAAGTAAAATAATAGCACACTAAAAGTAAAGTTATTCCAACCAAGGGCTGGAATGTGTGTATCTCAAACATATCAGAAACTATTAGAAAAACTATAGCTGTCTAGGCTCAGGGAGAAATCAGCTGATGAAAAGCCCTGAGCAAGCAGATGCCCAGAGCTGTCTCTGCTTCTCTCCAGTTGCCATGGATGGGAGGCGCCTGGCCCTCTGCAGTGAGCAGAATGCAAGTTTTATCTAACTTAAAAACTTTTACCCCCACAACTTTTTTTTTTTAAAGAAGAGAATTCTTTTTAACTGTAGTCCCCCAAAGGGTGGCCTTTATTGTGCTGACATACCACAAAAACAAACTGGGACCCAATTTCCCACAGAATAAAAGAATGCATGGGGGTGGATAATCCCACACGCAAGGTTTTGAGTCCTTTGATTTAAGGGTCAAAGCAGGATTCCAGATGAATCTCTCAAAGTGGGATAGGTCCACTACAGCCAAGAATTGTAGCAGCAAGATGGCAGAAATTTCTGGAGAAAATTCTGAAGCCAAAGTGGAAGGAACAGTAGCATCTGACCAGTTGACCATCTGATCCCTTGAATTTGCACTTGGGGAGATTCCTTCTTAATCTTTCTACTAGACTCCAAGCCCTTTCTTTTAATATATTACATATGCATTTTATGATATAGTCTATAATTTATACTATATGAAGCACGATCTCTTTCTGGGAAATTCCTCGACCTCTTCATGTCGAGGCCATCTCAACAGAGGCCCCTCACTCTCTCTAGCCATGTCCACAGATCTCAGGGTCATACGGCAAGGTCACATTCTGCTGGAGTCTGTGTTGGTCCTGTGTAATTCCTCCATCGTTTTCATTTCCCTTCCTCTCCTCTGCTGAAGCCAGGCCATCGGATAAAGGCACCTCCCTGCCTTAATCACACCACTGGTGGAGGACTTTGAAGCCTGACTCACAGCTTCCCTGCCCGCCCCACCCTGTGCCTGACTTCTCCAGGGCAACAAGTGCCACTCATCCAACATATTAGGTCATGATTCCCGCATGTTCTCTGCCCCAGTGACCTTCACTTCCACTCCACTCAGCAACCACCTGTTAGCCCCACCCTGGTCTCTGCAGTTACCACGCTTCTACCTTTGAAGCTTGAACTCTGTAACTCTCCTGCTGAACTGCTCCTCCCACCCATCCACCCTCCCCACACCCTCATACCCACCAAACCTGCTCTGAATCTCATTGAAACTTTGTTTATTCAACAAATACAAGCTGAGAACACATAATTACTGGGCACAAACAGTCGGAAGGAGACACTGGGCCAAGGCATGGTCCCTGCTTTCAGCCAGCCCGCAGTCCAGGAACTGCACACGAAGAAACAGCAATTACAGAGAGTGAGACAAGATGCGTGAATAGATTTAACCAGCTGAAAATGGCGGTAAATGCTCAAGGAAGATCTTGTGAATAGCACCCAACACAGGAAAGAACAATGAGTTTGGGGAAGTGCATACCAGTAGTTCACTATATAGAGCTTAGTGCTTGGGGAGGGGAATTTTATTTCTTTAAATTTGTTATTTCTTTTTTCCCAAGCTTTATTGAAATATTATTGACTTGCAACATATGTAAGTTTTTGGTGTGCCGTATGATGGTTTGGTCCATATATGCATTGCAGAAGGATTACCATAATTTTAGTTCAAATCTTCATCCCCTCACATAATCCTCATGTGATTTGGTGTGGATTCATTGGCAAAGACCCTGATGCTGGGAAAGATTGAAGACAGGAGGAGAAGGGGATGACAGAGGATGAGATGGTTGGATGGTACCACCAACTCGATGGACATGAGTTTGAGCAAACTCTGGGAGTTGGTGATGGACAGGGAAGCCTGGTGTGCTGCAGCCCATGGGGTTGCAAAGAGTTGGATGCAACTTGGTGACTGAACTGAACTGTGCAGTGATAACATTTAAGATCTACTCTCCTAATAACTTCCATTAAAATAGAGTACTGCTAGTTATAGTCACCACGCTGTACATTAGATATGTACATCTCTGTGTGCATTATACATGTGACATATGGTAGTGTATGTACATTATACGTATTACATTTACATGAGACATAGTATGGACATCTCTTCATTTTCCCCAGCTGCAGCCCCTAGCAGCCATTTATCTACTTTCTATTTCTGTGAGTTCATCTTTTCTAGATTCTGTGCATATAAATGAAAACATACAGCATTTGTCTTTCTCTGTCTGACTTATTTCACTTAATAGAGTACCTGAATATCCTCAAGGTCCCTCATGTTGTCCAGGACTTGTGGAGGGAAATTGGCACCAGATAACGATGGAGCATAAGCAAAGTCCCAGTAATGAAGACCCACATCATCCATGTTAAGGAGACGGGGTTTCAACATGAAGGCAAAGGGGGTAGGCTGGGTAGAGGGAGTATTGAAACTTTAAGCTGCGGAGGGACTAATTCACATCATTCTTTAGGTTTACAGACATCACTCTGAGCCTACTGGTACTGTGGGTGGGCAAAAGGCCAGATTAGAGGTAGTGAGACTAGTAGGAGGTTATTCTCAGTCTGGCAAGAGATAATGGGGCCTGATCTAGGTGGCATGGAGAAAAGTGAGTCAGAACAAAAAGTATCTCAGTTCAGTTCAGTAGCTCAGTCGTGTCCGACTCTTTGTGACCCCATGAATCACAGCACACCAGGCCTCCCTGTCCATCACCAACNTCCTCTAGGCCCTCCTGCGCCTGCGCAGCCACCGCTCCTCGGGTTGCTCCTCGGGTTGCTCCTCCCGGCCACCGGCCCTGGCCTGGGGGCTCACAGTGGCTCCTCAGGGTCACCGCCCCTGGCCTCAAGCAGGAGGTGGCTTCTCCCAGCCGCCTCTGACCTCGGACGCGAGGTGTCTCCCCCGGCCGCCCCTGGCCTCGAACGTGGGGTAGCTCCACCCAGCTGCAGCCCTGTCTTCGGACACGGGGTGTCTCCTCCCGGCCACCCCTGACCTCGGACGCGGGGTAGGTCCTCTCGGCCGCGCTTAGTGCACCGGCCCGGCTCAATAGCCACTTTGTGGCTACCATACTGCAGAGCACAGATATAATATGTGTATAATTTCAGTAAGTCCTGTAGGACAGTCTTGGTCAATAAACTAATATCAAGGAGATAATCTTTTTTCAAAGACACAATTTAACAGTATTAACTTATCTTTTTTATATGACAGTACTATGTTTGTTGTTAGCAAAAAACAAAAAAATGAGTATGATTACTATGATCCTAATTTCAGTGAATTTTTAAAAAATGTTTTTCCTAAGAAGAAATTTGTTACAAATTTGAAAAATCATCTAAAGCAAGCAAAAATAAGGAGAGCTCAGGAAATGTTTTACCAATGAAATGCTTTTCCACTATTAGTTTATTAAATTGACAACTTAGATANGTGAATTTTTAAAAAATGTTTTTCCTAAGAAGAAATTTGTTACAAATTTGAAAAATCATCTAAAGCAAGCAAAAATAAGGAGAGCTCAGGAAATGTTTTACCAATGAAATGCTTTTCCACTATTAGTTTATTAAATTGACAACTTAGATATCTGTGAAATTTATGGTTATCATGCACACGTGCTAAACACTCTGTCAAAGGTGGAATAGATCCCCAACTTGCTTACAAAACATGTGTCCAAACTGAGATCTCTTAATTCAGTGTTTAAGATGAGTCTAAATACACATTCAGGGAACTTCCTGGCAGTTCAGTGGTCAAGACTTTGTGCTTTCACTGCAGCCATGGGATGCAGCCAAAAAGAAAAAGAAAAATACTCGTTTAGTATTTAACTGTGTTCTAGAATCTTATGAAGCACAATTAAGCTAAAATAAATTACATTTTTTAAAGTTTAGAAACAACCTCAGGAAAACATTTACTACAATCAGATCAGATAGGATCTGGGATCTAGTGAAAGCCTGGAGGAAAACAGTTTCCCAATAACAAATGGAAGCGCTCCCTCGGGCTTATAATTAGACCATAATAAAACCGAAGGTCACCTTATGTGTCACAAAGGGTGCTTGTAGAAAGACTCAAGGTGATCACACTGAATTTCAAAATGGATATATTTATTAACTTACAGACAAAGAATACTGGAGAGATTAAGAGAAATCATTGGGTATATAAAATAACTTTCTTGTATAGGAAATTCAAAACCATAATTATGTTAATATTTCAATCCTTTTCAAAAGAACTGCCTTAAATATCATATTTGGTTTTGAATTATACGCAATACCTGCTTTCATTTTTCCCAGCTTTACTTAGTTACAATTGACATAAAACATTATGTACATTTAAAGTGTACAAAGCATTGATTTAATGCACATATATTGTGTAATTTCTCTCCCATAGCATTAGCTCTTGCCTCCATAGTATCACCTAATTATTTTTTCTATTTGTGGTGAGAACATTTAAGATCAACCATGTTTATTATATTTTTTTCCTTTTTTTGTTTTCTTTAAATAACCACATGTCCTAAATGTACATTTTTTTGTCAAGCTTTGCAACAGTTATTTCATACAGATATTTAATACTTAAGTTATTGTCTGTTTTCCTGGTAAGTATTCAGATTTTCAAGGGTTACTTTTTTGTATTATCAAAAAACACATTGAACTTAGCATTTTAAAATATTGCAACTTTCAAGTATGAAAAACAGTTTTATTAATTAGAATCACCATGATGTACACTGGTGCACATCACTTTGTCAACAAAAGTCCATGTGGTCGAAGCTATGGTTTTTCTGGTAGTCATGTATGGATGTGAAAGGTGGACCATAAAGAAGGCTGAGTGCTGAAGAACTGAAGCTTTTGAACTGTGGTGCTGGAGAAGACCCTTGAGAGGCCCTTGGATAGCAAGGAGACCAAACCAGACAATCCTAAAGGAAATCAACCCTGAGTATTCAGTGGAAGGACTGATGCTGAAGCTGAAACTCTGGTGTTTTGGCCACTTGGGGAAGGAGGACAGCTGACACACTGGAAAAGACCCTGATGCCGGGAAAGATCGGGTGGTTGGATGGCATCACTGACTCAATGGACATGAATTTGAGCAAACTCTGGGAGATAGTGAAGGACAGGGAATCCTGGCACGCTGCAGTCTCAGTTCAGTTCAGTTCAGTTGCTCAGTCATGTCCAACTCTTTGCGACCCCATGAATCACAGCACACCAGGCCTCCCTGTCCATCACCAGTTCTTGGAATTCACTCTCAAACTCATGTCCATCGAGTCGGTGATACCATCCAGCCATCTTGTCCTCTCTTGTTGCCTTCTCCTCCTGCTCCAAATCCCTCCCAGCATCAGGGCCTTTTCCAATAAGTCAACTCTTCGCATGAGGTGGCCAAAGCACTGGAGTTTCAGCTTTCGCATCAGTCCTTCCAATGAACACCCAGGGCTGATATCCTTTAGGATGGACTGGTTGGACTTCCTTGCAGTCCAAGGGACTCTCAAGCATCTTCTCCAACACCACAGGTCAAAAGCATCAATTATTCGGCACTCAGCTTTCTTCACCATCCAACTCTCACATCCATACATGACCACTGGAAAAACCATACCCTTGACCAGGTGGACCTTTGTTGGCAAAGTAATATCTCTGCTTTTCAATATGCTGTCTAGGTTGGTCATAACTTTCCTTCCAACGAGTAAGCGTCTTTTAATTTCATGGCTGCAGTCACCATCTGCAGTGATTTTGAAGCCCAAAAAAATAAAGTCTGACACTGTTTCCACTGTTTCCCCATCTATCTGCCATGAAGTGATAGGACCAGATGCCATGATCTTCGTTTTCTGAATGTTGAGCTTTAAGCCAACTTTTTCACTCTCCTCTTTCACTTTCATCAAGAGGCTCTTTAGTTCCTCTTCACTTTCTGCCATAAGGATGGTGTCATCTNATTTGCCATGAAGTGATGGGACCGGATGCCATCATCTTCGTTTTCTGAATGTTGAGCTTTAAGCCAACTTTTTCACTCTCCTCTTTCACTTTCATCAAGAGGCTTTTTAGTTCCTCTTCACTTTCTGCCATAAGGATGGTGTCATCTGCATATCTGAGGTTATTGATATTTCTCCCGGCAATCTTGATTTCAGCTTGTGCTTCTTCCAGCCCAGCATTTCTCATGATGTACTCTGCATATAAGTTAAATAAGCAGGGTGACAATATACAGCCTTGACGTACTCCTTTTTCTATTTGGAACCAGTCTGTTGTTCCATGTCCTCAAGGAGAATCAAACTTTGGTGCAGCAGGGTCCACATGGGGCTGGAGGAAGGCAGTGTGAGATGTAGGTGTGAGGGCAAGGTCTGTGGCCTCTGGAATCAGGACAGTTCCCTGGGGGAGGTGGGACTTGAAGCAGGTACGGAGGACAGGCTGTGTGTGAGTCTGGGGGTGAGAAGTGGAGGGACTGGGCAGCAGGAACAAGTCACCTCCTTTACTCTAGCTGGCAAGCCCCAACCTGTCCTGGCCCTCCGCTACCTCTCACCCCTCATCTGCTACCACTTCCCCTCCTCTCTTGGTTCTGAATGTCACTGTCCCATCTTTACCCTGTCCCCTCTGCCTAGAGTAATGCCGGCATGTGGATGAGGGGNCAGTCTGTTGTTCCATGTCCAGTTCTAACTGTTGCTTCCTGATCTGTATATAGGTTTCTCAAGAGGCAGTAATTGGTGATTTGAAGAATATACATGGTAGGAGAGAATCAAGAATACAGGATGAAAACCAGGCAACTGCTTGGATAATAGAGCTATCTAGTTAAACAGACACCATCTGGGAACCATCACATAACAAGAAAGCATATATCCCACAGACACACTTCCAGAGAAAGAGTATGTGGAGTTTCACACCAAGGTCATAGTTGCGAGGCTTTGTACTAAGGCCACAGATGCGGAACCCAGAACCAAGGTCACCTCCAGAGCTGACCATTGTCAAAAGCCTTCCTGATCCTTACTGGTGAGCTTCCTGACTCCAAATTAGGAGCCCACCCGAATACCTACCCCATAGCATGCTAACTCATCACCTTATGCTGTGCTTCCTGCAGGAATTTTCTTTATCTCGAGGCTATAAAAATCGGCTACTAAAGTGTCAGCTCTCCCTTGAGCTGGCCCACTGTCCTAACAGCATCCTGTGAGCTCTCCCTGGTCTGTCAGGAGATCAGCCCACTGTGCTCCTTGCTCCCTCCGCATCTCTGCTGTTTGTTCTTAATAAACTCACTCCTTTCTGAAATACTCTGTCTCTGGAAATTCTTTTCCAACCAGCTCTGGGACTGCCACAACAGAATAATCAGCAGTCTAGAGCTATAGTCAGACCAAGTGATACAAGTTTGGAAGTCGTGGTTGGCTGGGGCAACAGGAAGATTTGGGTGACCTTGGAGAGAGCCATACCAGTGGAGTGATGGGTGAGGAGGTGCTATTTATATGGCAGTGTGTTGAAGTTGTGAATGGCAGCTCTGGAAAGGGAAAATATAAGCAGAGTTTGTACTTTCAAGACAGGGAAGTGGAGAGGAAGGCCTGTCAAGATGAGCTCTGGAAGAAAGCAGAAACTTGGATGCGTTTAAATGCTTGTGGGAAGAAATGGTAAACAAGTTGAAAAGGAAGAGAAGGGCATCACAGATGTCTGGAGGTCCCTAGGCTGGAGGAAGCTTCATGGGAGCAGTAGAGAAAGAAGAAGTTTCCCTCTTTGTAAGAGCAAGGAAAGAAGAGGATGGAGATCCATGAAGATCCTGGCNAGAAATGGTAAACAAGTTGAAAAGGAAGAGAAGGGCATCACAGATGTCTGGAGGTCCCTAGGCTGGAGGAAGCTTCATGGGAGCAGTAGAGAAAGAAGAAGTTTCCCTCTTTGTAAGAGCAAGGAAAGAAGAGGATGGAGATCCATGAAGATCCTGGCTCTGTGAAATCAGGAGAATGTTTCTGGGAGCTGAGATATGCAGGATGTCTTTTGTTAAGAAAAAAAAAAGAATCATTTTGTCCTAAAGTAAAAGGACTGGTTGTTCCAGAATGAGAAAGAGGAAAGAGTAGGTCACAACCTGATGAATACAGAAAGTAATAGAAGGTTCTAGAAAATGAAATTTTATTTGTCCAAGCTTGCTAAGGTTTGATGGATTTACTTATAAAATTTCCAAAAAAAAGTTTTAGTATCAGATACATTGACATTAAAATCTGGTTTTCTCCCTTAGCAAGAGGTTTGGCAAACTGACTAATGACCCTTTAAATGTGGCCATGGCCCAATCTCTGGAACCTGTGAATATTTGAGTT
Organism: Neotragus pygmaeus; assembly: GCA_006410875.1. Lineage (NCBI taxonomy): Eukaryota > Metazoa > Chordata > Mammalia > Artiodactyla > Bovidae > Neotragus > Neotragus pygmaeus. Next base: position 1,107,259 of record SJYV01011254.1, read on the forward strand.
CAGGACTTGTGATGGAGAGATTATTCTGGACATAATCCAGAATATGGATTATGGGCTCAATGTAATCAAAAGTGTCCTTACAGGAGGGAGGAAGGAGGTCAGAATAAGAAAAAGGTGAAACGACAACAGAAGCTGAAAGAGACAGAAAGCTAGTTCACTGCTGGCTTTGAAGATGGAGAAGGGGCCCCAAGTCAGGAATGAAAAGAGACTGTAGCTTTTGGAAAAGGAAATGGATGCTTTCCCAATGCCTCCAGAAGGAAGCAGCTTTGCTGACACCTTAACTTCCACCCGTGAGACTGGGTTTTGGACTTCCGATCTCTAGAACTATAAGGTAATATATCTATGTTGTTTCAAGCTCCTAAATTTGTTAGAGCAGTTATCGGACATGAATATGAGGCTATAAAAGGTTATTCTTTACCTTCTGTGTAGTTTGCCAAGGTAACAGATTCTGTGTTTTGCCAGAATAACCTTCTGTGGCTTCCTTTGACTTTATTATGTCCTTGGTTATTTAAGAGAACAAAGTTTTCTTACTTTGGAAAGAGCTAAGATTCTTTACAGTCACATTACTGCCAATGTTTATTTTTTAAATCCTTTCTTGTCACTTTAAGTGAGTAGCCAAGCATACTTTCTCAGGAACTCATGATCTTACCTTATTCGGGAGTTCAAATTTCCTGACAACTTTTGATATTTTGCCTTTCCCTAAATTGACCCTAAATGATTCCTTTTGCATCTTAGACTGTCTTTAAGATTTCCCAAAGGAAAAAACACAAATGTTTGATCTTTCATTGTAAAAAGAGAAATGGCAGAAATAATGAGTTTATATTGATGAACTGCAGGAGAAGAATTGTTAAATCAGGAGAGATGCTCCTTAGCATGTCCCCGGGTAAATCATATGGTAGAATGTAATTAAATTTGGATTTCAACTATATGCTCTAGGGAAATTCCTAGAGCACTGTCAACGCTCTCACTGGCCCTGTTGTTTCTTGGTGCCACTGTACAGTCATCCCAGGGAAGACTATTCACAGGGACTTGGTTTTAGGATCTCCTACAGATAACACATCTGTGGATGCTCAAGTCTTTCACAGAAAATGGCACAGTATTTGCATATAAACTACGTGTCTCCTACCATATTCCTTAGATTACTTTGTCTAATACATTGTAAATGTTATGCAAACACTAAATGCTATTTGAACAGTTGCTAATGTGCTGTGGGTTCAAGTTCTGCTTTATGGAACTTTCTGGAATTTTTTTTCCAGAATATTTTCTATTTTCAGTTGTTGGAATCCACAGATGTAGAATCCATGGACACAGAGCAGACTGTCGACTGCCACAGTAAGTGCTGTCAGTCATAATTCCAGCTATTTCTTAAAATGGTAACTTGGTCATAGCTTTAATTTGAATCTAACATCTACTTGAGTAGTGGTTTTCAGCTGGAAACTCCTATCATTTAACTATGGAGTTATATTAATATGCAGATGTTTAGGACCAATTCCAGATTGGTATATCTGGTATATATTCCAGATACCGAGTCTATCTGATAGTCTTTATATATTCCTAGTGTACTATAGCTACGTGTTCAGTAAATTCACGCAATATTGTTACGTGAGGATTACTATATGTTATATCTGAAGATTTTTCCTTTAAAGATTATGTTACTCCATTTTTATAAATTAGATATGATATTCACTCTTCTTTGAAAATAGGGTTACTCGTTACATTAACAGATATTTTGTCTACAATGTTTTCTGGGTTGACTTTGTTGTTTTGGTTTGTATGCTGTAGAAATCACTAAATTGCCTTGTCAGCTGTACTATTCCTGTTAGGAACTTCCAGCAGATCTTTCATTTTTGGAGAGTGTCAGTAATAGGTTAACCACAGCCATCTTGTTTTGTCATCTAAAGATAGCTTTGGGATTTCTCTTATGCTTCCCCTGAAAGAACTTGCAATCAGCTACAGACTACAGCGCTTGTCTTCGACAAAGAAGGGCTGTCTTAGAGACCTGTAGAAAAGGATTGGGCTAGACATTTTGGGGTACAGTCTTCCGATGGCCTTATTTAGACAACTATGAGACCATACTGGTGGGATGATTCAGGATTTCTAGAGTTTTAGCTGAGACACAGATGAATTTAGAGGATGAGATGGTTGAATGGCATCACTGACTCCATGGACATGAACCTAGGCAAACTCCAGGAGACAGTGGGGGACAGGGAAGCCTGGTGTGCTGCAGTCCGTGGGGTCACAAAGAGCTGGACGTGACTTGGCAACTGAACAAGAACAAGCACCACAACAAAACCAAAACCCAGTGAAGCGTGAGTCAGTTACCCGGGACTGAATGAATGGGTGAGGGTGAGGGTGGGTTTTGCTTAGAATACTGTTGAAGTTGTTTTAACATTCTGATTTCTGGGTATATAAGGAACTCCATCCTCTTTTCTCTCAAGCCATGTATGTGTGTGCTAAGCCATTTTAGTCGTGTCTGACTGTTTGTGACCCTATGGACTATGACTAACATGTCAGGCTCCTCTGTCCATGGGATTCTCCAGGCAAGAATCTGGAGTGGTTGCCATTTCCTTCTCTAAGGGATCTTCCTAACCCAGGGATTGAACCCACATCTCTTATGTCTTCCTGCATTGGCAGAAGGTTCTTCACCACTCGTGCCACCTGGGAAGCCCCAAAGTCATGTATAACTTGTAACAATTCAGTAGACTATACTTCACTAACCAGAAACAAGCCATGTGTAAATACCATATTTTCCCTCCTTGATGTTTCCAAAACTGAGAAATTCTGGTGCTGCCGCTGCTGCTGCTAAGTCGCTTCAGTCGTGTCCGACTCTGCGCGATCTCATAGACGGCAACCCACCAGGCTCCGCTGTCCCTGGGATTCTCCAGGCAAGAACACTGGTTGCCATTTCCTTCTCCAATGCATGAAAATGAAAAGTGAAAGTGAAGTCGCTCAGTCGTGTCTGACTCTTCGCGACCCCATGGACCGCAGCCCACCAGGCTCCTCCGTCCATGGGATTTTCCAGGCAAGAGGACTGGAGTGGGGTGCCATTGCCTTCTCAGGAAACTCTGGTGAGTATCCTTAATCTCATGGCAGTATAATTATTTTCATACTTCAATAAGAATCTGTCTTCCTTATTAACAAGGCATGATTAGAAACACTGGTTATGAACCCAAGGCTTTGCCTGGAATACCATAGTTGAGAAAGTTGTTCATTTAATCAGAAATGACTTGACACGTTTAAGCAACTAAGGTTGCCACTGGTTAATTCTCAAGGTTCAACTCCTGGCTCTTTAACACAACTTTCAAAGAATTATTTCTCTGTTTTAGGCATCCCTCTTTTAAGATACCTGATCTCCAGGACCATAAAACAACTGATCTCTGCCTGCACCACTCAACAGATGAGCCACCAGTTATATAAGAACAACACCAGCCTGAATCCTGGAGAGACGCCCTTCTTAGGCCCTGCCTCATGACACTCAGGAGGTTTATGCTTGCCTCTGAGTTGTTCGGTGATAAGGATAGTCATCTTGAAAGGGAAGGCGGGACTGACGATATCGATCTTTATCTGTGCCCTGTGCCACTTCAGCAGTGATGGTTAAGAAACTCCACCTACGCTTTGTGCCTCAGAAATGACAAACCAGCTAACCACGAAGGACCACGCTGCTCTCAGAATTTCCAAGGGAAGCCTCAACTCCATCCTCCCCTCCGCAGGACTCCAAGCTGACTCCCTTGTTTACCTGCCTCTATAAAACCCCAGGTTCTCTTCCTTTCCTTTGAGATTTTTCTCATTCATGAATGTTCTCCTTCATACAGTAGCCTGGACAAATCATCTCCTTAATTCTCAGGTGAATTTTGTCATAGCTCCAGAGAGGACCTCCCTTGGATGGCAGCCCCTGAATGTCCCCCTGGGATGACATCCATCTGTGCCCTGAGACTCTGTCTACCCCTTCCGTGACTTTGCCCTGTGGACAACCACCCCTAGACAATTCAGGCCGTGTGTAAACAGAGAGCAACAGCATGGCCCTGGATACCTCAGGTGGTGGTGGAGCTGTGGAAGGGAATGCCCATTGTCCTGTGCCAAGCGGGATAGTAAGGAGCCATTCTGAGACACTTCTGAGCTGAACTGGGGGCAAACACACCCAGGATTGCCTTTGAAGGAAGAAAGGAGATGGGTGTCAAGGCAGCTGGGGTCTGGGGTGGGTAGCTGAGGCTGAGCTGGACCACAGGAAGTGCTGGTCACTGGAGAGCTGTCTGAATGACCAGTTCGAGGAGAAGAGTGAGTCCGAAAGTCAGAAATGCCAGGGGCAACATTCCCTGAAAACTGGGGGCAGGGAGGCCCCAAAGAAAGAAAGTCCAGAAAAAGACTGGTCAGAAAGTAAAAGGTATACAGGCCTCTGACCAACCTCGTGAGGCTTCCCAGGTGGCTCAGTGGTAAAGAATCTGCCTGCCAGAATAAACAACGGGGCAAAGGCGGCCTCTTCAATAAGTGGTGCTGGGAAAACTGGAGAGCTGCGTGCAGAAGAATGAAATTAGATCACTACCTAAAGCCATACACAAAGATAAACTCAAAATGGATTAAAGACCTGAATAAAGACCAGAAACTATTAAACTCTTAGAGGAGAACATAGGCTGACCACTCGATGGCATAAATCAAAGCATGATCCTCTATGACCCATGTCCTAGAGAAATGGAAATAAAAACAAGAATAAACAAGTGGGACTTGATTCAACCTAAAAGCTTTCGTACAGCAAAGGAAACTACAAACAGGGTGAGAAGACAATCCTCAGAATGGGAGAAAATAATAGCAAAGGAAACAACTGATGAAGCAGCTCATACAACTCAATACCAGAAAAGCAAACAACCCAATTGAAAAGTGGGAAAGGGACCTGAAGAGACATTTCTCCAAATAAGACATACAGATGACTAACAAGCACATGAAAAGATGCTCAACATCATTCATCATGAGATAAATGCAAATCATAACTAAAATGAGATACCTCCTTACATCAGTCAGAATGGCCACCATCAAAAAGTCTAGAAACAATAAATGCTGGAGAGGGTGTGGAGAAAAAGAAACCCTCTTGCATTGCTGGTGGGAATGTAAACTGAAACAGCCACTATGGAAGATGGTATGCAGACTCCTTAAAAAGCTAGGAATAAAACCACCATATGACCTAGAAAGCCCACTCCTAGGCATATACCCTGAGGATATCAAAACTGAAAGACACATGTATGCCAGTGTTCATTGAAGCACTATTTGCAATAGCTAGAAAGTAGAAGCAACCTAGATATCCATCAATAGATGAATGGATAAAGAAGCTGTGGTATATATATACAATGGAATACTACTCAGCCATTAAAAAGAATGCATTTTGAATCTGTTCTAATGAGGTGGATGAAGCTAGAGCCTATAATACAGAGTGAAGTAAGTCATAAAGAGAAATAGAAATATTGTATACTGATACATATATATGGAATCTGAAGCGATGTCACTGACGAATTTATTTTCAGGGCAGCAACAGAGAAACAGACATAGAGAACAGACCTATGGACACAGTGGGAGGGGAGGAGGGAGAAGGGGAGATGTATGGAGAGTGTACTTAGAAATTTACAATTCCATACGTAAAATAGATCACCAATGGGAACTTGCTGTATGACTCAGGGAACTCAAACAGGGGCTCTGCGACAGGCTAAGGGTAGGATGGGGAACAAGATGGGAAGAAGGTCCGGGAGGGAGGGGACATGGGTGTACCTATGGCTGATTCTTGTTGATGTATGACAGAAAACCACNCGGCCTCTTCAATAAGTGGTGCTGGGAAAACTGGAGAGCTGCGTGCAGAAGAATGAAATTAGATCACTACCTAAAGCCATACACAAAGATAAACTCAAAATGGATTAAAGACCTGAATAAAGACCAGAAACTATTAAACTCTTAGAGGAGAACATAGGCTGACCACTCGATGGCATAAATCAAAGCATGATCCTCTATGACCCATGTCCTAGAGAAATGGAAATAAAAACAAGAATAAACAAGTGGGACTTGATTCAACCTAAAAGCTTTCGTACAGCAAAGGAAACTACAAACAGGGTGAGAAGACAATCCTCAGAATGGGAGAAAATAATAGCAAAGGAAACAACTGATGAAGCAGCTCATACAACTCAATACCAGAAAAGCAAACAACCCAATTGAAAAGTGGGAAAGGGACCTGAAGAGACATTTCTCCAAATAAGACATACAGATGACTAACAAGCACATGAAAAGATGCTCAACATCATTCATCATGAGATAAATGCAAATCAAAACTACAATGAGATACCTCCTTACATCAGTCAGAATGGCCACCATCAAAAAGTCTAGAAACAATAAATGCTGGAGAGGGTGTGGAGAAAAAGAAACCCTCTTGCATTGCTGGTGGGAATGTAAACTGAAACAGCCACTATGGAAGATGGTATGCAGACTCCTTAAAAAGCTAGGAATAAAACCACCATATGACCTAGAAAGCCCACTCCTAGGCATATACCCTGAGGATATCAAAACTGAAAGACACATGTATGCCAGTGTTCATTGAAGCACTATTTGCAATAGCTAGAAAGTAGAAGCAACCTAGATATCCATCAATAGATGAATGGATAAAGAAGCTGTGGTATATATATACAATGGAATACTACTCAGCCATTAAAAAGAATGCATTTTGAATCTGTTCTAATGAGGTGGATGAAGCTAGAGCCTATAATACAGAGTGAAGTAAGTCATAAAGAGAAATAGAAATATTGTATACTGATACATATATATGGAATCTGAAGCGATGTCACTGACGAATTTATTTTCAGGGCAGCAACAGAGAAACAGACATAGAGAACAGACCTATGGACACAGTGGGAGGGGAGGAGGGAGAAGGGGAGATGTATGGAGAGTGTACTTAGAAATTTACAATTCCATACGTAAAATAGATCACCAATGGGAACTTGCTGTATGACTCAGGGAACTCAAACAGGGGCTCTGCGACAGGCTAAGGGTAGGATGGGGAACAAGATGGGAAGAAGGTCCGGGAGGGAGGGGACATGGGTGTACCTATGGCTGATTCTTGTTGATGTATGACAGAAAACCACAAAATTCTGTAAAGCAATTATCCTTCAATTTAAAAAATTTTTTAAAAAGAAAGAATCTGCCTGCTAATGCAGGAGACATGGGTATGATCCCTGGGTTTGGAAGATCCTGTGGAATAGGAAATGGCAACTCACTCCAGTGATGTTGCCTGAAAAATCCCATGAACAGAGGAGCCTGGTGAGCTCTAGTCCACAAGGTAGCAAAGAATCACACGCGACTGAATGACTAAGCATGCACATGCACGACTGCATTTCATCCCTCTTCTGGGTGGGGAGCGGGGGCAGGCAGGGAAGGCTCCACTGGGAGGAGTGTGCATTCTCAGGGGTCTTTGATGGCAGCAGGTGACAGAATTCACTACCTCTGCAACTGTACCGGAATCAGAGGGTGGCCTGCGAGATTTCAAAGGGCATGAATGAGAAGGCTAAAGAGCCTGAACTCCATCCTGAAGCTGTCTCTCTTGCAACCTGAGGGATCTAGACATCGGTGGTAGGTTTTCTGTTTGTTTTTAGTATATCAGATATAATTTGCCCCCTTTGAAGCAAGCGTGTCTGAGGCCGGGCCCAGCCAGGGAGCCCCTGAAGGCCAGGCCCAGGGGCCGATGATAGGCAGGGAGCCCCTGAAGGCCGGGCCCAGGGGCTGATGATAGCCAGGGAGCCCCTGAGAAGTCTCAGGGCCCTTGGGTGTCTCTTTGCTGTCCCCAGGCCCAGCACAGTCCCTGGGGCTGAGGAGACAGTTTATGAAGCTTGAGAATCTGTCCTTACCATACAAAATGTGTCCTGGGTCGTAAAGTTTGACAGGGCTTCCCTGGTGGTCCAGTGGTAAAGAATCCGCCTGCCAATGTAGGATACACGGGTTCAGTCCCTGGTTTGGGAAGATCCCACGTGCTGTGAAGCAGCTGGGCCCATGCACCACAACTACTGAGCCTGTGCTCTAGAGCCTGGGAACCGCAACTACTGAAGCCCGCACGCCCTAGAGGCCGTGCTCCATGAGAAGCCATAGCAATGAGAAGCCTGTTCCCAGCAACCAGAGAGTAGCCCCTGCTCACCCCAACCAGTCAAAGCCTGTGCAACGCTGAAGGCCCAGCACAGCCAAAAATAGACAAAGCTATAAAGCTCATTAGAGGCAGGATGAGGGAATGTGTCATGCTGATTCTACGACAGGTAGCCAAAAGTCATATTAAGCATGTTTAATAACTAGAACTACTTAGGTATCTACAAAGCAGAGTGGATTCTTGGTGAAAGATCATCTCTGTGTATAGCAATGGTAGGACCTCTCTGGGGTCTGGCTCACCTAATGTTTTAACAAAATCAGGGGACAGAGGGGTGGATGGGCGCTCAATAGGTCTTTGAACTGCGCTTCTAGAATTGGTGTGCAAACTGAGGCCACTTGGTTAGTCAGTGGATTAGAATCCAGCCCTGACCACTAAGGCTGTGATGGCTGGATCTGGGGCTCTGGTCTACAAGGTCCTGTGAGTTGTCTCGGTGACCTCATATAGAACACCAGCAATCAAGAGGCCAAAACTATGACAGAGTCCAGTTTTCGGGGGCCTCTGGCATCTGAAATAAGGGAGCCTGCAGGGTCTTTTTGGGCCTTGCCCTGCCCTGAGCATGTTCTGCCAGAACCCTGACATCTGGATTGGCATCCTGGCAGCAGTACCTACCTGTCTTCTGGCTCTTCCCCAGGAACATGCTGGAGGAGTCGTAATGGCAGAGCCAGCCTCTCCTGTCCTCTGCGCTCTGGGAGTCCCCACCGAACGGCGAGGCCCGTGCCCAGGGACTGCTAGGAGCACGTGTGTGTGTGTGTGTGTGTGTGTGTGTGTGTATGCACGCGCTCAGTTGTGTCCAACTCTGCAACTCCCTGGATTGTAGCCCACCAGGCTCTTTTATCCATGGGATTTTCCAGGCAAGAAGACTGGAATGGATTGCCATTTCCTTCTCCAGGAAGGGATCTTACTGATTCAGAGCTCGAACCTGCATCTCCTGCATTGGCAGGCAGTTTCTTAACCCCTGAGCTACCTGGGCAGCCCTCTAGGAGTGCTCAGCTATGACTTGTTTAGAATGGAGGATCTTCCTTGAATTAGGTGACCTCAGCAGGCTCTTGATATTCAGTCTCATTTGATAAGGATTTAGCTGTGTGGTTGCCTAGGCTAGCTGTTTGAAAACACCAATCATTGAAAGTCAAGTGGCCAGGACTGAGTTTTCTTGTCTCTTTGGGCTATTTCAAGCCACAGTGGTTAGCCTTTGAGGCCCACTATGTAAGTTTCTGTTGAGTTCATCTTGTCAAGCGCTAAAGCCTTGTTTAGTGCTATCTGTGTCCTGGGAGTTGACTTCTCACAGAATTAGATTCTTTGAAAAATAGAAACAAAAGCAAAAGTTTCCTAGCAACATGGCGGCCCTGTGTACATGTTTGGGGGGCTCCCAAGCCAGGCAGACATGGGTGGGCTGACTTAGGGTGGGCTTGGATGAGGGCAGGAAAAATCAGGTCTATGATTTGGGGAGGAGCCTTTGCTAACTTTGGGGTCCAAAGAACATTTCTTTTTAGTTTTTAAGAGATCTATTGACAAGATGCAATGATAAATGAGTTTTTTAAATAGCTGTGGTAACCAGAGGAGTATTATTTCTGGTGTATGAGAGTTTGGCTACTTGAATGTAGAAACCTGGTCGACTCAGCCTTAAATATTTTGAATCAAATTGGGGGAGGGGACACTGGCCCACATGTGGTGTTAAAGACCAGGTCCAGGGAATAACAGTACATCAGAACACCTGGCGTGTAGGGCTTCACTCCTGACCGGGAGGCCTTGGAGGACCACATGTGTGAGTCCTCAGAATCCACATGGTGTGGCTCAGGCCTCAGAGTATCACCAAATACTGGGTCTGGTCAAAGCATATGCAGAAGGCCTCTGCTCGCTCACAGGTGCACCTCTGAACTGTTCATCCTCAGAACGTCCAGCTATTTGGCTCCTCCAAATTGATTTCATGAATTGAAAATGATTGGAAGTGATTCTTTTATTGTGACCTCCCTGATTAGGGCCATCATAACATGTGAGGGCCTGATGACAAAAAAAGAGAGGTAGGGATTTGATGGCTAAAAGTACTTATGTGGGATTTGTATGTATATGCAACCTAGTTAGATCCTAAGTTCCCTTCCAGACTGATGTCCCCTGTGTTAGTGGCCCCAGCCCTGACTCTGGGATGTCCTGTTTTAGCTAGAGTTCCCAGTTTTTAATTTTTACAAAGACATCAAGTCCTTGCTGGGAGTGGTCAAGGATTTATTAACTACCCATGGTAAGTTTCTTCCAGACTGTCCTAGTTGGAAGACCTGACCTTCAAAAGATGAATATACCCTTGAAACCAGGGGTCCCCAACCTCCAGGATCTAATGCCTGATCATCTGAGGTGGAACTGATGCAATAATAATAGAAATAAAGTGCACAGTAAATGTAATGCACTTGAATCATCCCAAAACCATCCTCCACCCTGGTCTGTAGAGAAACTACCTTCCACAAAACTGGTCCTTGGTGCCAAAAAGGTTGGGGAGTGCTGTTTAAACTGTTTATGGTATAGTCTGGTTGGAGGACACCCGCCTAGGAGAGTGCTGGATGCGAGAACTGGATGGAGCTCCATGTCCAAGTACCCAGGTGAATATGAGACCAACGGTGTCCTTCAATTAACCTGTTGCATTCTATTCCAGTTGCTCCTGGGTGGGGCCAAGAGCTGTGAGGCTTCCAGCATGGCTTCTAGACAGCAGCTGAAGGGCTTGCGGGTATGGTTTCAGTGGCCGTGGGCACCCTAGTAGAGGGACTCACCTGTGCTGCGCGTCCATACTGTGTATGTGGTCCATGGAGCTCTGTGGACCAGAGTTCAGGAGGCTTTTTGACACCCTGTAATTTGTCATGACGAAGATCATAGCTCCCTGTGACAGGGAGCCACATCCTGCCTGTGCTGGGCTTCAGGGTGGAGAGTTGGGTCTTGATTCCTGGTGAAGGACATCATTCTTGGGGCCTGAGAGGGGATAGCTGGAAACGAGCATCTATTAAGCTGAGGAACGTGCCATGGTTCCCTGGGGTGGCTTGTCCATTTGGCTGGTGTGTGTGTACTGCATACAGGTGAGTGAGTATAAGTGAGAGTGAACATGACTGTGTGTAAATGTCAGGGAGGTACAGCAGGAGGTGGCTTCTAACACTTACATAGGAAGCCCACTGACCTACCCCAGGCAGTGCATGCTGCGCTGGTCAGAAAGGCAAAAAGATGTAGAGTTCTATCAACCTGTTGTATTCTATCCAGGTAATTCCCTACCCACCCACCCA
>SJYV01011254.1:1118950-1130882 GCA_006410875.1 Neotragus pygmaeus
GGCTGAGTTCGGCAGGGAGGACAAGTCTCAGGACAGGCATGGGCTCAGTCACGCAGTCATGTCTGACTCTTGGTGGCCCCTGGGCTGTAGCCCACCAGGCTCCTCTCCTCATGGGATTTTCTGGGCAAGAACACTGGAGGGAGTTGCCATTTTCTTCTCTGACCTCATAGCGAAAGGTGACCGATGACCTCTGCCAGAAGAATCCAGGGGTCAGAGCCTTCCAGGGACTGGAAGGGAGGCCCCAAGCCCTCACTGAAGCAGCAACCTCGGCTGGAATCCAACCTCCCTAAGACTGCTACAGTGGAAGGGAGCCCAGGGAAATCGCCAGTTACTGTGGTCTAGCCCCACTGCTTCCAGAAAGGATTGTTCAGACCTAGAAGGGTGAAGAAGACTCCCTCCAGTCCAGGCACAGTTTGAGTGACAGCAACCCAGGGCTCAGGCCCAGCTGGGGCAGCTAGGATGCAGCTGATGGTCTGGGCACCTCGCCTCCACTTGCCAGCAGGGTCCCCAAGAAGGAGCTGCAGTATCTCCAGCTATTTTAGGGTGGATACCGAAGATGTTATTTGTATTGCCACCGTATCTGAGGAATAGTACATAAAGTACGTAAAGTGTGCTGGAGATGGTCCAGGGCAAATTCATCAAACTGAAACGGTTTCTTCCAGGCTGAGGATCTGTGTGTCTCTGGTGTGGCTTCTGCAAACCCCAGTGAATCCAGCCATACCAATTCCACAGAACATCCTACTAGCCACTCCCAGAATTATGCAAGTAAATTTCTGGAAACTAGACCAGGGCTAGGGACCCACTATACAGTACACCAGTTTCAAATAAAAAGAGATAAAAATTATTTTCAAAATATATGCTGCTGCTGCTGCTGCTAAATCGCTTCAGTCGTGTCCGACTCTGTGCGACCCCACAGACGGCAGCCCATTGGGCTCCGTCATCCCTGGGATTCTCCAGGCAAGAACACTGGAGTGGGTTGCCATTTCCTTCTCCAATGCATGAAAGTGAAAAGTGAAAGTGAAGTCGCTCAGTCGTGTCTGACTCAGCGACCCCATGGACTGCAACCTACAAGGCCCCTCCATTCATGGGAGTTTCCAGGCAAGAGTACTGGAGTGGGATGCCATTGCCTTTTCTGACAAAATATATAAGGTATCAACAATGTAACATCGTCATTGCAAGTGTTTGTAATCTTTTTGTATATCTGAGTTGATCCCAAGTGTTAATGGTCCTGGCCTCTTTTATGATGATTATACCACAAACCACCTCAGAGGGCAGGCCAGGTTATGGGTTGGAGATACCACTAAAAAATATATAAATCCCTTCAAGTTCACCAATAATCATTGCAGCTTATATTAAAATTACCAAGCAAATAAACACTATGGAATGTGTCTAATGAAAATTACGTGAAAACAGCCAAATTTCTATCTCACTATTTCAAATGTAAATTCCATCACTGACTATTATAACAAAACTTATCTCAAAAGTCATGTTGATTAAGTTAAAGGATAAATTACATCATAGAAAGTATTTATAAGCATCGCTTATATTTCAATTGCTATAATGTTTTTTGCTCAGCTATATTATAATCAAAAACTCAATTCTGCATTTTTGTGTAATCTATATTTTCTAAACATAAATCTGTTCTACAACTTTATAATTTCTTTGAGCAGAACTGGGCACACTCACACAATTACATGCTAAGTTATAAGCGAAACAGAATTTTCACATTTGCTCTATTCAGCCATAAAGGTAACATAGCAATTAGTAATTCTACCATTAAAGTAATTCATTAATAATTCTCCTCTCCTAAAATAGTGAATGTCCTGAGTCACTCCTTACACAAATTTCTTTGTACCATTATTTATCTTGATGTTTTAATGTCTTTCCCTGATTCTTATAATTGAGACCTGCAAAACCATAAACATTTGACATCCTGTGGAACTTCTCCAGATCGATACAGATCAAACCGTGATTTTACATTAAACATCACCCTGCTCCATTAAATAATGAAATCCTTTCATAAAAAGCATTTCCAAAAGTACACTATACAATCAAGTATTAAATTCAAGTAGAAATACTCAGATGTTCACACACTAACAAAAATGTTACAAAATGGTACAATTCAAATTGAACAAACCATTTGGGTGTGGAGTGTGAGGGCTGGAGGGAAGGAGCTGGGTTCTAAACCAGGGGTAGACACTCTTCCCAGATCTACTCCCAAGCGTGTAATTGTTCCTTCATGTCTTTAAAAATTAATAGAGAGCTTTGCTCCAAACAACAGTCTCTATCTTCTGATTAGAAAGAATAAAGGAACGAAAAGGTCACATTTTCACCTTCCAACTTTACAATAATCAGACTACTCCACTCCTCCAGGTCTGGCAGAAATTAGCCTCTGGTTCTCTGAGGCTAAGGGAGATTTGTCCTGGATGCTCTTCTTTGCTCCTTGCTGAGTCATCTGTGAGGCTTGATCACTTCATTCGAGCTCATTTGTCTTTCCTAGGCTTGGAACCAGCATGGCTCATGTTTCCATTGCCATTGCAAAGTTCCAACAAGATGATGGCTGATTACTTCACCTTTAATTTTTCCTCCTGTTAATCCCTCTCTGTTTTGTACCCCTGCCCATGCCCACTCATCTTCTAGTCTGTATTCTAGTTGTTGCTGTTGTTGTTCAGTTGCTAAGTTGTGTCCACTTCTTTGTGACCCCATGGGCTGCAGCATGCGTCTCTGCTGTCTCCCGGAGTTTGCTCAAATTCATGTCCACTGAGTCAGTGGTACTATCTAACCATCTCATCCTCTGCTGTCTCCTTCTCTATGTGCCTTCAGTCTTTCCCAGCATCAGGGTCTTTTCCAATCAGTGGGCTCTTTCCCAGTCCCTTCTCCATAGGAGATTCCTGACCCAGGGATTGAACTGATGTCTCTTGCATTGGCAAGGGGGTTCTTTCCAGCTGAGCCACGAGGGAAGCCCCTGTATTCCAGTCCCACCTACAAATCAGAGCACTTCCCACAAGAAGCTTTCCAACGGTACCTCATAAGGCCCTCAATGACAATTGTATATGTGGGATCTTAGTTCCAAGACCAGGGACTGAACCTAAGTCCCCTGCATTGGACAGCAGATTCTTAACCACTAGGACCACCAGAGAAGTCCCAAGACTGTCTTTAATATCTTGCAGCAATATTATTAAAATAGCCACAGTTCTTGAAACTACAACGTGCAGGTCCTGTGCCAGAGTGATTGCTGATCCTAATACAGAAAAGGACAAGCAGTATTTCATCAGATCTAATGTGACTCAGTGTAGGTGAAGCTGCTCAGTCGTGTTCAACTCTTTGCAGCCCCATGGACTGTAGCCCGCCAGGGCCCTCTGTCCATGGAATTCTCCAGGCAAGAATACTGGAGTGGGTTGCCATTTCCTTTTCCAGGGGATCTTCCCACCCAGGGATTGAACCCAGATCTCCCGCATTGCAGGCAGACTCTTTACCACCTGAGCTACCAGGAAATCCCCCTACTTGATGTAACATGAAGGAGAAAACAAGGGAAAAACCCTATCAACTGTATTATAACCTGACATTGATTGCAAAGTGTAGCCTAATTTCAGAGATGTTAAAATGGGAAGAAAAAAAAAAAGTGCATCTTAGACTCGATGGTGAATTTTGCAGGGGAAGCTGAAGCTCAGAGAGGCTGTGTGATGTGGCCAGAACCACACAGCTCATCAGAGGCAGAGCTGGGTTTAGATTGTGCCAGAGTCCCGCCTCTCCAGAGGTTTGAAGGCTTTTTCTCCCCCGTGGTTTCCTTTTCCTCTCCTGCCTGTTTTCAAGAACCAGTTCCTAAGCCATCTGTCCGGAAAAAAAGAGCTTCCCCTTTCGGTTACTACTTAACTACTTACTAATAGAGAGAAAGCAAGTACTCTTCTGAGACAGCAACCCCTCTTGGCCCTGCCTAATTATAGAAACTGCCCATTGTGCCGCCGCTACATTATTTTTGGCAGGGGGATGGAAGGAGGGGAAGGAGTGGGTGTTGGTGATAGTTATGCTTACCCTCCCCCTTCTCTACTTGCCCTAAGGCAGCAGGAGAGGGGGGATTCAAAGCCTTTGCAAGTGGATGAATAAAACCTGATTTAGGAAGCTAGATGCTGCAGGGCAAATCCACCCACGCTTCTCCTGATCAGATCTTCTCACTCTTCCCCAGCAAAATGTGCTACCCCCCTGCTGATCTTGAACTCAGCATCACCCCTTAGACTTCAGAGTGTTTTTTTTTTCCTTCTGAATTGATGTCCTGTGTCTCCGGAGATGAACTCCCCAACTGCTGAGCCCACTGCCAGTTTGTTGGGTGATCTAATAAATACTTAGTGAGCATCAACTTCATAGTATTCTGAAGATGAGTGATAAGCCAGTGCACACACAGTTCCTGCCCGCTTGGGGTTCTCAGTCTAATGAGAGAGACATTTGCCATCAAAGAAGCTTATAAATTACTGTAAAATGACAACTGTGATGAAAGGTTCTCAGGAAGGCTGGTAGCTGAGATAGTACTCCCAGAGTATTCCCTGTGCTCCTCTGCATCTCCCAACAACTCCCTCCCCCCGGCCCCCAACCTGCCTTGCAGTTTCAGTTGGGGCCAAGAGATGAATTCTGGCCAAGGATCATGAGTGGATATGATGTGTGTCCCCTCCAGGGAAAGACTTTAAGAACTGATGCCTCTCTTTCAACTCTCTTTGTTCTGTTTTCATGACTGTGTAGATGCCGGAGCTGCAGGATGAAGGAGGGCTACCCAAACCACACTGGATTTTACATCTAGGGGAACTAAACTCCTATATACTTACTCACTGAGACCTCAGTTGACTCAGTAGCTGGTGTGCTGTGCTAGGTCATTTTAGTCGTGTCTGGCTTTTTGTGACCCCATGCACTATAGCTTGCTAGGCTCCTTTGTCCCTGGGATTCTCCAGGCAAGAGTATTGGAGTGGGTTGCCATGCCCTTCTCCAGGAGATCTTCTTGACTCAGGGATCAGTCCTGCATCTCTTATGTCTTCTGCATTGGCTGGCAGGTTCTTTACCACTAGTGCCACCTGGGAAAGGCCCAGTAGCTGGTGGTAGTTGCCTTAACTAACACAGAATCACAGTTCTTATAAGGGAGAGCAGGGAGACAACAGAGCAGGCAAAGGGCCAGGAAAGGCATCCTTAGGAAAGTGACATTTAGGTCAGGGTCCAAAGGAAGAGTGGGAGTTGACTTGGAGAAGAGTGTGAGGAAAGGAGCATTCAGACATACTGGCAGCCTGTGCGAAGGCCCTGTGATTAGAGGGTACAGGACTCATTTGATGAAATGGACAAAGGGTGGAGGGACAGAGGGGTGTTGTTGAGGTGCTCATCTACCTACCGTCTGGCTGATCTGAGACATGCACCATGGGATACCACTGCTTCTCGAGTCCCCTGAACTGCCAAGGGCTGCAGGACAGGTCACTCAGGCTTGAAATGAGGAGTCAGCTTTACCTTCCTTTTCTCTTGGCCCCTCTCAGTCAGTTAGGGGGCACCTGGACAGTGCCTAGGCCATGGTCCGCCCCTCTGTGTTGCCCTGTCTGTGCTACTCTTAGGGACAGAGGACCCTGGGGAGGAAGGTGGGAGATGGGGTCCTGGGAAGCTCTTCTCCAGCATCCCTGGATGAGAGGAGCCGGAGGGCTGCTGAGCAAGAGGACTGGCATCAGATGAGAGGCCACGGTGAGGACCACAGGAAGTGGGGAGGAGGCGTGGGAGTGGGGAGCACCGAGGCCCACGGAGGCCCATCCCATCTGAGCCGCACTCATTGTGTGCTCTGGGGTTGCTCCTTCCTCCTGTGAACAGTGTTGGGTAACACATCAGCCTGGGTTGTCCACTTCATGTTTCTAGGGTACCCGGCAGTCTATAGCGGGTGTGAGCTAAAGGGGCTGTGGGAGTCTGGGCAGCCACTGGTCCCACCCGACTGGTGCTGTGGTCCTCTCTTGCCCCGCTGTGTCTCCGTCTCCCTGCGTGTACACCTGTTACTCCCTGTTACACACCTGCTCAAAACTCTGCCAAGAGCTGCCTTTTGAGCACAAAGTAAACTGAGGCCTGGAGTCCAAGGACCCTGGATTTCTGGCCTCTGACCACCATTCCATTACTCCCCTCTCAATCCTGTCCTCATCTGAACCTGACCATGGTCCCAGCCCTCTGGGCAGGACAAGATTGCATCCACCACCCAGGGGACCCACCAAGGCAGATCTCATCTTTGTCTAACCAATATCCAGTCCCTACTTCTTCCTGGAACTTAATTGCATGCAGCAGTGTGCCCAGGCTCAGCATTTAAATCTGTCATGGGTCTCATTCCCAGTTCTCTCAGTTCTCTTGCAGTTAGGGAAGGCTGTGTGATTCAGCTCTCTCAAAGAGACCTATCTGGGAATCTGCTGGAATGAGGGAATTGTTTCTTGGAAAAGGTTTTGCTTTCCTGATAACAGGGGACACAAACAGCTGATATCACCTTTTCTTCTTCCTTTTTTGACTGCAGATGTGGTGGTTGGAGCAGGAGCAGCCATCTTTGAACCACGAGGCAATGAATGATAGCAGACACCCTGTCATCTAAAGGCTATTAAACCATCACCAACAGCTGTCTACTTGTGGACTTATTATGCACACCCTTTACTCATTTAGGCCACTGTAGGCATGTTTCTCTTGTTTTCACTGAATGTCATTCCTGCCTGCTACATCTATCCAAGAGCTTAGCCTCACATCTCTTTCACCTCCTCAACCTCAGTGACTCTTAGCTCTCTGCTCCATTTCAGCACCATACCACATCCAAATCCTGGAACCTCTGACCCCTAGAACTACTCACACTCTGTGTCTCAAATATCTAGTACAAACTGCTCCTTTTCTGAACCAAACTCTGATCCTTTCTTATTCCTGGGGTGACTGTGAAAGAGTGCTGTTCCTTTGGAATTGGAAAGTTATTCTGGACTCTATTTGGAAAGGGTCAGGATCCACATGTAAGCTCTCATTCAGATTTCTTTCCAATGTTCACCTGGGCTGAGCACTGCTACAACTTCTGGCATCCTGCTTTTCCTCGTGTTTCATGTAGACACCCCCTTCTACCGTCTCCTCCTGTAATGCAGGAGGAGCAGCTAGACACAGGTTCGATCCTAGACACAGGTTCCCTGGGTTGGGGAGACCCCCTGGAGGAGGGCATGGCAATCCACTCCAGTATTCTTGCCTGGAGGATCTCATGGACAGAGGAGCCTGGAGAGCTACAGTCCATGGGATCGCAAAGAGTTGGACATGACTGAAGCGACTGAGCATTCACTCACTCACTCTGTGTCTTCCAGGATGAAGTAGTCCTCTTCAGGGTCAAGTCCAGCCACTCCCTCCCCTACAAACGCACCCGGTTCTATTCCGCCTGGCACCTCTAGCACTTGCTGCATCTACTCCTATCTCCCTCTGCTGTTTACTCCCTCCTTGCCTTTCACCTGTAATTATGCGGAGGCTTCCCTCCACACTCACCCCGCCGCCCCCCCCCCANCCATCCATCTGGATTCCCAGCTCTCACCTCACACAAGCTAAACATTTCCCATTGATTAAAATCGCTGTTAGTGCAACTTTACTATCATTCGTGGTTACACAGAATTAGCTCAGCATTTCAACAAAAGAAACTGGATCAAATTGCTCTACAATTTTGGGTAAGAAACAGGATTTCTTCCCACTGTGTACAGACTAAACCAGGAGAAGCAGGACGGATCTGAGAAGTTAATAACAGATCTCAAACAGAAGTGGGGGGAGAAGTACATTAATTACGAGGTAATGGATATCAACAGCGCAACTAACTACAATTACACATGCTTAAGTGACGCAGGGTGTAAACCAAACTCGGAGAATGCTCGCTGTCCATTCTTTTTCCCCAAGGCGTGTTGCGTTGGGGATGCACTGAATGGGGAGAGCTGGGCTAGTTATGATCCCACTAGCAGGGACCCTGCCACAATTAGGGAGTCAGGGTCCGGGTGTCTCTCTGAAAAACAGATGTGAGCTGGAATTCCAAAGCTGTGTTTAGAAAAGCAGTAAAAGGGAACAAGAGACCAAATACAAATAGAACCCTGACCGCAAGACTTTGGTTCTCAGAATTCACACGGATGCCTTGTGTATGTAGCCCCTCGGCACAAGGTACCAGTTTCCAAAGAAAGACCTGCAGATGATTTGAATTAACTTGATTATCTAGCTTAACCTACAAGAAACCTTACTTGTCCGATTCAATTTTAAACACGATTCTGGATTCAATTCCATTTCCTTTTAGATATGGAAAAACGTGTACTGTGAAATTCTGGCTTCATGGTCCAGTCACAATCTAAATTATCTATATAGTTTCAAAGAAGTTATATAAGAGGTGCCAAAGGATCGGATCCAACTTTTCAAAGGTGGAGGAAAAAAAGTACAACAACAACAGTACACATACACACACCCCCTAGCTATTACACTGTATTATGAAATCATAGCAAATTGGTCACAATAGATCAATTCCAGAAAAGTCTGCTAATAAACTTGACATAATGTCAAGAATTAAGACGCACTCATTTTGGGCTCGAGTAGCGTGAATCCTGGGGCTTTCCAGGTGGCTGAATGGTAAAGTATCTTCCTGCCAATGAGGAGAGGCAAGTTTGATCCTTGGGTAGAGAAGATCCCCTGGAGAAGGGCATGGCCGCCCACTCCAGTATGCTTGCCTGGGGAGTTTCAGGGACAAAGGAGCCTAGTGGGCTACAGTCCATGGTATCGGCAGAGTCAGACACAACTTAGCAACTAAACAACAACACGTATGAACTGTACAAAACAACAAGTGTGAACCCTGGGAAGAAACTGCCTCCCACACAGGGAGAGGATGCAGGCATCTGCCCTCCAGGCGGAGGTGGACTCAGCTGCCTTCTCACCGCTCCCAGCTTATACTCTACTAGCTCCGCCCACTTCCCAGGGGCCTGGCTCCAGCTTCCAAGTTCAGAACTGAGGCTTTTGAGTAGCCACTGAATGCAGAGTAAGGGTTTGATGAAAACATTCTCTTTTTTTTTTTTTACAAAGATAAAAAACCATTTTGTCTCTCTGAAATAGGTGGCACCTGCCCTTACAAGTGTGTAGAAAGCAGTGTGAGCCTCTGTGTGGGACCAAAGTGGACCTGTGTAGGGGGGCTGGGGGACAGACCTGGAGGGTGGTTCCTCTCATTGCACCCCAGACCGTGGGGGGCTCTATAACTTTCAGAAACATGGCGCTTTTTTTCTCTCCAGGAATGTTAAGTGAGGAAGCTCAGAAAGACACACACAAAGGACAATTCCGCTTCTCTACAAGCCAGTGATCAACAGAGAAAGCGCAGGGTTCTGGCTTCTTTACACGGACAGGTCTGCGTTTCTGACAGCCACTTGGGTGACAGAAGGATCAAGACTGTGTACTTAGCATGTTCTGTGTATTCAACAAAGTCATCAATACTGCAGCCCTCTTTACATGCAAGTCAAAATCCATTACATCTAATTCTAAAGAACCAGAAATCAAATTTGTGTTGACTGAACAAAAGGAATGAGTGGGTGAATACTCTAAGATGCCATTTTAAAAATTTCAAATACAATCTAATCCAGTTGATCTTGTCTAATACTAAAAAGAACTTAAAATGATTATATTTGTATTTCCTTTTTTGCTCTTGTTGGTTTTTTTGCCTGGATGGAGACAATATGTTGCAAAGTTCATATACAGTAAATAGAACAGAGAAGACTGTATTTGCTGGAGGCGGAAATCCAGATTTTCTTCTACAACACATTATGTCTTATGAATATGAGGATTTGAAAGGCTCCTTCATTACCCAACCAAGTCATTATTTGTTATCGTCATTGAGCAAAGTACAGGCATAATAACAACCTCTGCCAATGATTTATAGTGGTCTGTTTTGTTATAACCTATTACAAACCTCCAGAGGAGCCTGGCAGGCTATGGTCTATGAGGTTGCAAAGAGCTGGACCCGACTGAGCAACTGAGCACACATATCACATACCTCCTATCACACCACCCTTAAGACAAGTCCATGGACTGTAGCCCACCAGGCTCCTCTGTCCATGGAAGTCTCCAGGCAAGAATACTGGAGTGGGTAGCCATTGCCTTTTCCAATGGATCTTCCTGACCCAGGGATCAAACCTGGGTCTCTTGCATTGCAGGCAGATTCTTTACCGTCTGAGCCACCAGGGAAGTCCCAAACAATTTTTACTTTAGGTAAAATGCACCTCTTTTATTGGTGAGAAATAGAGATTCATAAAGGCTCAAATGACCCATCCGAAGTTGTACAAATTCCGCTGGATTGGTACTGCACCTGGGCTGACTGGTGGGCTGACAGAATATACTGTGTTCTGTATGGCTTTTCAGGGTCCTTCTTCTGCAAATTCCTTTCACACATTCTGTATCTAGTAACCAAGCTGCAAGGCCCCAGCGGAGGCCAGGACCATGGCAGGGGTCCAGTTCCCAGGCTCCTCCTCCTCCTTCCTGCTGCTGTCCTTTTGCTCTTTTTCTGATCATTATCACCTCTCCCAGGGAGACGGCAGGGAATAGGAAAAGGCGTGGAACTGAATCAGTCAATTTTGTTCCTTTAGGAACAACAGAAGCAGGCAAAAAGCCAGTGAAGCTAATGGTGGTCTTCTCTAGACTGGAGCTGAGCTACCAGGACGAATCCAGATGGCTGTGGAGTCCCCCAGGTGGGGCCAGACTGGAGGCTGCCTTACTCATTCATTGTGGACGACAGGCTCGTAAGGATGTGGAAGAATATTTCAGGTAGGTAAGTCAGGAGGTAGGAGTGGAAGGTACACAGATCCCAGCTCTGACCAGGTGTCTCAAAGGTTTAAACTTCATTCTCCGAAAAGTGGTTTTTAAAATTAACTATAGTTCTGAAAAGTGGTGATTCTTAGTACTGATACTTCCCAGGCTCCACTGCATGTAAGAAAGCCAGTGACTAAATCAAAACGATGTAACTGAGTCCACTACGAGCCCAGAGACCACTTCTCAGATGCTGAATCTCAGTTCTAAGAGGGACCTTTGAAGTCATCTTTTTGGACAAGTGCTTCTGGAAGCTACTCTGTGTGTGCGTGTGTTAGTCGCTCAGTTGTGTCCAACTCTATGCGGCTCCATGGACTCCACAGCCCACCAGGCTTCTCTGTCCATGGGATTCTCCAGGCAAGAATACTGGAGTGGGTTGCCATGTCCTCCTGCAGGGTACCGTCCTGACCCAGGGATTGAACCCAGGTCTCCTGCACTGCAAGAGGACTCTTTACCATCTGAGCCACAAAGAAAGCTACTGGCCTTACCCATATCCACCCTAGGGGACAGAGGCGGTCTTTCTTGACTTTTCCTTCTTTTCTTAAAACAAGGTGGAAGGATAAATGCTGCTTACCATTCTAATTTTTATATCTAATTTTGTTTATTTTCTTCAGACCACTGACTCGGGATTTCTCTTTTATTCCTTCTCTATTTTTCTTCTCCTTTCCCTGTACCGTGATGGTTAAATTTAAAAGCAGCTTTTCTGTCTATGTTTAAAGGAAATACATAATCAAGTTATTGGTAGTTATTTTGTGAAAAATCATATGTATCGATTTTAGGAAGTAGAAAAGCAATACTAAGACTAGTATTCCATTCCCACTTACTGGCTGACGAAAGATGAATCACAAACTACTGTAAGTCGTAAGGGGCACAGACGTCCTTCGTCGGATCCTAATAATCTTGAAAAGTGAAAGTGACTCAGTCGTGTCCAACTCTTTGCAACCCCATGGACTATACAGTCCATGGAATTCTCCAGGTCACAGTATTGGAGTGGGTAGCCTTTCCCTTCTCCAGGGGATCTTCCTGACCCAGGAATTGAACCAGGGTCTCCTGCATTGCAGGTGAATTCTTTTCCAACTGAGCTATGAGGGAAGCCCTAATAATCTAATAACCTAAT
>SJYV01011254.1:1133458-1156591 GCA_006410875.1 Neotragus pygmaeus
CCTGGCTTTAAGGACCAGTTCACAAGACAAATCTACAGAAGTCAAAAGTGCGACACCCTGTCCTCATGGGGGAAAAGAAAGGTCCCTACTAGAAACAAAAGCAGTAAGTCCGTGTGGCTGACCAAGCTGCTGAGCTGACACTTATGCAGAACAGCATCAGTGTTCTTTTTTTTTTCCTTTCACTTTTCCAGCATTTTGCAGTATTTATTTTACAGTAAGGTAAAGATTCATCACAGACTAAGAAAATTACATCCCTGACTCCAATTGACAGGGATCTCTTCCACTTCTCTTCCGGGAGGCAATAAGACTTCCCTCCAGCAGAAGACCGCTGGGCAGGGTGTGAGTTTACAAGGGAGCGGGGTACACAGAAGTTCTCCCAAAGCAGTGGCTCTCTACCCTGGCTGGACGTTAGACCCGCATAGAGCTTGGAAAACACTGATGCCCATGCCCTACCTCAGGCCACCTGAGTCCCAGCATGCAGGGATGGCGAACACATTGTAACCACTCACGTTCCCAGGGGACATTCACAGGCAGCCCTGCATAAAGGTGTCCTTCCCAGAGAGCAAGGCAACGAACTGAATGTCCATCTCGAATCTACATGTGGACTGGAGCTCAAGTGGCCACTAGGGTGGCATGTTGAATCATCAGTGAGATTGTGTCTCCGTTGCCCCGGCCTCCTGTACTGCCTGCCAGAGAACATGTCCTATGATTGCAACCATGAAGGAAGAACAAACAGGGCAGACTCCAAGCACATTTCTGGTGGAGACAAACATTTGGACGGGTCCCGCGTTCATTTTCTCATTCCCCATCACATTATGGTCNGCCTCCTGTACTGCCTGCCAGAGAACATGTCCTGTGATTGCAACCATGAAGGAAGAACAAACAGGGCAGACTCCAAGCACATTTCTGGTGGAGACAAACATTTGGACGGGTCCCGCGTTCATTTTCTCATTCCCCATCACATTATGGTCATTGCTACATAGTGACTCATCTTTTTTTTGAAAAGCCATTAAAACAGGTTTGTTTCCCCCCCCCCCCCCTCCAGTATTATCTGTTCAAGGAGAGTGATGTCATGGGCTCGCTTGCTTTCTTTTCAATTTGGGGAAAAAATGGATTCTTCCATTTTCAGTCTTAGTTATTCATTCAGGATGGGTGCCAAGGAAGTGATCCTTGCAGATAACAGCAAGCCCTGGTCTCCTCTGCTGCAGCCCAGGCTCGAATTGAGCCTGAGGTGGGGTTTTTATTTTTTAACAAACAAATGACAAGACAAGAATAGACTTCAAGTGATGGGAAACCAAGTAGACAAAGGGTCTGCTATACCATCGTGCTTTGATATTTTTAGCTCTGTTTGCGAAGGCTAAATTACAGTAGGAATCTGGACCCATTCCTTGGTAATTGCCTTGTAACACACCATAACCNGAGACCTGGGTTCGATCCCTGGGTTAAGAAGGGAAAAGCTACCCACTCCAGTATTCTAGACTGGAGAATTCCATGGACTCTATAGTCCATGGGGTTGCAAAGAGTCAGACAAAACTGAACGACTTTCACTCACTCACTCACTCATCTCCCTTTCTCTCGGGCTGCGCTGCAGACAGGGATTTTCAAACTGTTTTATTTTGGCTTCCATTGCTAAGTGTAGTAAGAAGGCCGAGCTTGGTCAGTTGTGTTGTGAAGTGAAAGCCTTATTTTCCAATTAGGCTCATGGCTTCTATCATCAGAAATAAAAGTTTTTTTAAAAAACTCAGAACATTCTTTGCTGAAAATAAATGTTTATGTGTATTTTTTTTTTCTTTTGTGAGTGATGAAATGTTAAAGATGACAGCTCTCTTCTCTGGAGGTGAAGCCTGTTGGCTACTTACTTGGTCATCTGCAAAATAAACTGGTAAGTCATTTAAGACATGCTTCCTTACCTAACACATACAGCAAAGAAAAAGCAGTTAGCAAACCCAGAAACGTGCCTCGTGCCACCTGAGCCTGTGCAATACCTTTTGGCGCCCCCGGCGTCAGGTGAAACAATGATACAATTTTTCCAGTCGGTGATGTTCTCCCGAATCCACTGCAGGACTGCAGGCTCTGCGTACAAGTTATCCACGGGGATATCAAAAAAGCCCTAAGGGGAGAAGTGGGTGTCATGTTATAACAGGGCTTTTTTAAAAAGATCTTCTCTGCCATGAAATAAAATTAGAATTTTCTATTCAAAAGAAGCCTTTTCAACAGATTCCCCTTTTATTTCTTTTTAAAAATATTTTTTTCAATTGAAGTATACATTGTATTTCTTTTCTACAAATGCTTTTATAACTGAAGTATAGTTGATTGACAATGCTGTGTTAGTTTCAGGTATACAGCAAAGTGATTCAGACATATACATATATATATTCTAAGATTCTCTTCTGTTATATGTTACTACAAGATGCTGAATATAGTTCCCTATGCTATACAGTGGGTTCTTGTTGTGTATCTATTTTATATTTTATCCTTCCCCCCACATTTTCCCTTTGGTAACTATAAGTTTCTTTTCTATGTCTGTATAGATTCCCTTTTCTTAATTCAAATGGAATTAAATCAAAAGACAGATATGTTCCAGAAGCAGATTTCAGTTCAGCTGGTATCTTTGGGGACATGGTCTATTACCTTATGATCACCTCTATTCTAAGAAAAGGAGACTGGCTTTGTAGATCAGTGGGGGAAAGATTTGCTTAAAGCAAATCTTAAGCATCTTATTGTAAGCCAAATAATTCACAGTTCACTGTACTGCAGGGCAGTAATACTGTAATTTGCCCTGTTTTATAGATGAAGGAACTAAGTTATGAAGACTATTTAAAAACTTAACAACTCTCCCATTCGAATTATTGGCAGAAGTTGAGGCAGAATTACAGAGTTTACTACCAAGAAGCCATTCCTGCTCCTCCAAAAGTGAGTGGAGGCAAGGTGGTGGTGGAGACAGGCGATATCAATGTTAAATTATCTAAGTTCAGTAAAAAAGACGAAAATCCCAGAGAATCGCCATATACAAACTTAAAAACACAAGTAGTGTTACCTCCTTTGGAAACTAACCTAACAGAGAGTTGGGATTTAACCACTTGCATTAAGCCTTCACTATAACCAAGAACAAAGAAAATGCTGGAACCTGTATCTGAGAGGCATGCAGGTCCATGGTGATGATGTGATCCGCTCCAGCAACAGAGAGCATATTGGCCACAAGCTTTGCTGAAATCGGAGCACGACTCTAAAATACAAAGGCACAACTTTTATAATAAAGGAGAGATGGAGACATCCAGATTTCTCCCACTGAGATCTACAGGAGAAAGATGAATCACAGATGCGTTATTGCACGTGAAGAGAAGTAACATTAATAATTTAATTCCTTAATAATTTGAACTTAGTAATTTAAATTATTTAATAAAGAAAGTTATAGGTTATAACAGCAAAAGAGACTCATCCCAGTTTTATTCACCAAATACTAATTATTTACTATTGGGAGACAGTGTGCCTGACACTGGATACAGGAAACAAATATCAAAGAAGCAAATAATTAAAGATAAATACATATAATGTCACAATTTATGTAATTCCAATTGTGACTAGGTAGAATAAAAGGTACCGAGAGAGAAAGTGAGAGGGAGACAGAGAGAGACACAGACAGACAACAGCATGAAGGACAAGAAGTCAAGAGACATTAGTTGTCAGAGGCCCCTCTAAGGAAAGTGCTGCCTTTTTTTTTAAGTTCACAACTGAGCAATTTTTAATTTTTTAAATATAAATTTATTTATTTTAACTGGAGGCTAATTACTTTACAATATTGTATTAGTTTTTCCATACATCAACATGAATCCGCCACGGGTGTACAGGAAAGTGCTTCTTAAGGTGAGGCCAGCAGAGGTGGAGACTAGTGGTGCAGAAAGAGCCCATGTGACGTCATGGAGGCTGAGAAGTCACTCACATCCAGGGACGGACAGAGCCTCGTGTGGCTACCTGGTGGGCCAGGATGCAGTCCAAGGGGATACCTGAAGGGAGGCACAGCTACATCTTCAGAGCCCCAAAGGCCAGTCCTGAAAGCTGAGTTTCTGCACTACAGCTAGGAGCAAAGGCTTTTACGAATTCAACAACAACCAGAAGGAAGAAAGAACAGCTTAAGGTGATAAATCAGCTGATATTTAGAAAAACAGACTGCAGTGTGACACTGTATCTTCTTGAAGATACCTAAGTTCTTCATAGCTTTAGCTGCCACACCATAAGTGATGGACATGAACTCTGCCCACGTCAAACAATCCAAGGGACTATACAGGCATGATTAGGCCTATGGAAAGAGTTCAGTACTTTGCTATAAACCAAGCATTCCTACATACAACAAAAAAGAAAATGTAAGCTTAACAGAAGATTTAATTCAAACTTACAATGTTATGTTATGTAAGTTTCAATTATATCTCAAAGCTGAAAACAGAGATTTCATTCAAAATAGTAATAAATGATCTCTGTTAAACACACAGACACGTACACAGTATATTCCTGTAAAAACATACACAGGAATTAAATCAAAATGTGAACTGATTATTTTTATTTTCTCTAGTATCATTCTTTTCTAAAAAAAGAAATTATATTTTATGATAATTCACACCCCTCCCATACACACTTTTTTTTTCACACACAAAGAATGAGAGGAAACATCCCAAATGTTAACAGTAAATGTTTCCAGAAAGTGAGAAGATGGGGAAATAGTTTCCTAATTTTTTGTGAATCATTCAACCTGCTCAACTCACTCAGGTTTTTTCATCATGTAACCCCTCTGCTCTGTTCCACACTGTCCTTGAGATGAAAAGCCCTCCCGCCAGTGTGGCTCTAGCTACTTAGAAGTGGTCTGCCCTGCACCCTCAGCCTCAAGGAGGGGTCCTCCCCAGAGTGGGCTCTGGGCCCCCTCTCTCCCTCTTCTGGAGAACACTGTAAGCCTTTGCTGTCTACACTCACACTCCCACCTTACCCTTAATCTGCCCCCATCTCTACAGACCCTGTATGTCTGATTCTCCAGATCTGGTTCCAGTCTCCAAACTTTAAGGCACTTGGAGAATTCCAGAGAGGAATGATCTGTATGTTATAAAGGGACACAGCATTTGGCCCCCACGACGTGGGACCACCGTAAGCCACCTGCTTAAAGATGGACATCAGAAGATAGTTTACGTAGAATGCATAGTTCTGAACTAGACTATGTGTCCCTCGAGCGCAAAGGATTGGTTTTGGAGATTTCTGCATCACCTGCAACTCCAGCTCTGTACCTTGCATATGACAGTTCTTCAATAAATATTTCATAACAGGATCTCTAGAACACCGAGTTTCCAAGGCTTAGTCATTCACCTCACTGACTGAGAGAGTTATTTAGTCTAACAAAATTCCAGGGTAATTAAAAGAACAAATCTATCGCTGGGAATTCGATTCACTATGCTGATCAACTTCCTCTAAGTTGATAACCTGCAAAAAGATTCCTCTGTCTCTCCACGGCATCAAGCCATTCTTACTTCTGAGAGTTAGACACAGGAGCAATTTCTAAATCCATACTTTCTGCTCTCCTTCAAACTCTGTTTTAGAAGTTAATTTTCAGACGATCTTTCACAATTTGCCTTAACACCCAACTGCATCTTGCAAGAAAAATGATTCACAAGTTTTAACTGACTTTATGGCCAAGAAAGAGAAAAAATTAGTATGGCATTTCAACACAGGTAGTCAAGGTACAGCAGCTGCAAATAAAATGGTTGACTCCTCTAATGAAAAATGGTTAAAAATCAAATATTTTGTGAGCCAGACCAGAGATTCTCCAGAGAGTCCAGATTTCATTCGCCATATTAGCTGCTGCTCTGATAAAAACCATAAACTTCACAAGCTTTAAAAATGGACAAGATTATAGAAATTTGTGTCAGCACAACTGTCCTCAATTTTTCCAGTTAAGAAATCAAAAGAAACAATGTGATCACTGAAAATAGATCTTAACTGAAAATTTTGAAAAACAGCCCTCTGTGATTCCTTTTTTGCTATCGGTTTTTCTCCAACAATATGGCGTACCATTTCTGAATTCTGGATTCCTTCTACTACTACAGGTGCCAACTCTCAACTGCTATCATGGCCTTGCTCCTGTGTTGCTGACAGTGATCACTTTGTCTCTTCTACCAGTGGTTAAGTTCAGAAAGTCATAGGATTGTCTGATTGAGGTAAAAAAGAAAAGTGCCCACCGTTTTGTTTCCAAGAAATGTACCGATATCAAAGTGACTAAGTAACAGTGAAAGAAAGGAAAGAAACTGGTGTTCAAAATGGCCTCCACAAGAAAACCCATCTAAATGTCCAACAATGGAAGCTGGATCAAGAGATAGTCGGACAAAGCAGATTCAGTTAAGCCCACTGGGGGCTCTGGAGGGCTCTTTGCCAGCACGATGGCAAGTGGAGGCCAGAGGCCAGGAGTGACCTCACATCCCCTGTGGGAGCAGGCGATCAGCCACACAGACCCTGTTGGTGTCTCTATATTATGATGATCAAATGGAAGAAACAAAGTTTGAAAATACAATCTTGGAACAAGAGGTAACTGCCAATCAGATACTTGCAAACAAAAAATGCAGGTGTCTCAGTATTTATATCAGTTAAAAAGAAAGTTAGGGTAAAAAAAAAGAAAACAAGAAACGAGTTAGGGTTCCAAACTGTTAACACAGTGGGAGATGGCCAAGTAATAATAAAAGGAGTAATTTACTGAAAAAGAAGTAATGTATCAAATATCTTAGTGCCAAGTGCAAAGGCTACTAGAAATAAAAGGAAAATCTGATGACAAATGGCAGAATACAGAATTTACTAAACCTCCTGTTATGTAGAAGAGAGATGGTAGCAGAATATTAGCTTCTCTAGGACATAGACAAGAATGAAGGTGCTGAATAATCCCATGGAAACGCACAAATGGGAGGAAGAGCTAGGACAACAGATTACACTGAGAGAACAAAAGAAATCAATTTAAATTTAGCAGCTAAAAACGCACATAAAACTTGCAAATCAAGTCTGGAATAAAAGCAGCTTGACAAATGATACGTGGGAGGTCATATGCCTCACCGGAGCAGGTGGGACCTACACATAAGCTGAAGCCAAGTCACAAAGAGACACACGCACACACACACATACCTCCCCACATACTACACACACTCCAATATTTCATGGCAATGGCAATTACCTGCTATTCAATGTCCATAAATAAATGTTTCATAGACACACAGTCATGTCCATTCATTTACATCCTGTCTCTGGCATACAACTAGAGCTTGGTAGTTACCACAGAGACCCCGCAGACCTTCATAGGAAAAGCTTGCTGACCCTTTCTAACATATATGCTGAGTCACATTTCAACTGCAGAATGGAGTTCTGGAGATCAAATTTTTAGTGGGCAATTCACTGACTAAGCTGTGTTCAGCAGAGTCTGGAAACCACACCTGAAGGAGTTGACATTAAAATTTACAGGGACCTTGCTACAGGAATATACAAAACACTCAACCCAACAACAATGGCATATACATTCTTCAAGTACACACAGAACATTTCCTAAGGCCCACTATATATTATGCTACAAATTAAATCTCAAAAGGCTTTAAAAGATGTAGATCATACAAAGTATATTTTCTGGCCACAACAAAATAAAGTTAGAAATCAGTAACAAGAGTCAAACTGGAAAATTCAAAAAAATTGTAGAAATAATACACTTTAAACAAACAATATTTCAAAGGAAAAAAAATCACAAAGTTAGAAAATACTTAAAAGCAAATGAAAATGAAGATACAACACACCAAAACATAAGGGTTGCAGCAAAAGCAGTGCTGGGGGGAATTTATAGCTATAAACATTTACATTAAAACACAAGATACATTTCAAATCAGCAACTTAATTTTACAACTGAAGGAACCAGGAGAAGAACATAACCCCTCTAAACCCAAAGCTAGCAAAGAAAAGAAATAATAAAGATTAGAACAGAGGTAAATGAATGAAGAATAGGAAAATAATTAGAAAAAGTCAATAAAAATAAAAGTCAAGTTTTTTTGACAAAAAAAGAGGAAAGACCAAATTACTAAAATCACAAATGAAGCTGAGGACATAACTACCAACTCTTCAGAAATAAAACATACTATAAGAAACTACCAGGAATAATTGTACACCAAAAAACTGGTCACTTAAATGAAACAGACAAATGCCTAGAAACACACAAACCTACCCAGACTCACTCATGACGAAACAGAAAATCTGAACAGACCTATAACTGGTAAGTAGATTGAATCAATAATAAAATCTCCCAACAAAGTAAAGTCCTGGACCTGACAGATTCAAAGGTTAATGCACCAAACATTTGAAGAACTAACACTAATCCTTCTCAAAATTGAAGAAAATACTCATCCTTCCCCAAAATTGAAGAAAAGGGAACACTTCCTAACAAATTCAGTGAGGCTAGCATAACCCTGATAACAAAGCCATGCAGAGATACTACAAGGAAACTACAGACCAGTACCTGTCATGAATATTGATGCAAAAACCCTTACAAAACACTAGCAAACAGAACTCAACAGAATATTAAAAGGATAACACCAGGACAAGGGATTTATTACTGGAATGCAAGGATTGTTTGACTGGTGTAATGCACATTTCTGTAATAAAGAAAAAAGTACATAATCATCTCAATTGATGCAGAAAAAGTATTTGACAAGTTTCAAAACCCTTGAATTATAAAAACACTCAACAAAGTAAAAATAGAAGAAAATTACTTCAAATAAAAAAGTCATATATGGAAAACCCACAGCAAATATACTCAATAATGCAAGACTAAAAGCTTTCCCTCTAAAATTAGAAACAAGGTAAGCATGCCCACTTTCACTATTTCTATTCAATATAGTACTGGAAGTTCTAGCCAGAGCAATTAGGTATGAAAATGAAATAAAAGGCACCCAAATTGGAAAGGAAGAAATAAAATAATCTGTTCGAAAATATGATCTTATACAGAGAAAACTGTAAACACTCCAGAATAGAAAACTGTCTGAATAAATGAATTCAGCACAGTAACAGGATACAAAGTCAACAGGCAAAAATTAGCTGTGTCAACACATCAACAATGAAGAATCTGAAAAGGAAATTACAAAATCAATGCCATTTACAAATGGCATCAAAAAGAATACTTAGGAATTAAGAAAGCAAAAGACATGTTCAATGAAACAACAATGCTGAAAGAAATGAAAGAAGACAAATGGAAACACATCTCATGGTCACGGATTAGAAGATTTAATATAGGCAATGTCAATACTACCCAAAACAACCTTTGGGTACTACAGATTCAACACAATCCCTATTAAGGTAGGAGGTAGATGGACTCCCCTTCCCTGAGGGTAAAGCAACTGGAGATTCATTCTCTACTGACTGAAACTCCAAGACAAGAAAAGTAGGGCAATTAAGGGAGGAGGCTAGACCCTGCACAGGACACATATTTCTTGTTCCTGAAGTCAGGAGACGTCCTAACCACACAAGAGCAGGAAACGCTCCTTGGAGGCCAAAGCGGAGTTATGTCAAGGGATGTTCTACTCAGATGCCTTTTCAGTAAAATCCATCTCTGCTAAGAGATGCGTGTGCATACATGGGAGGATCCTGAGATATACCAAATATGGACTGTGAACCAGGTAAATCAAAATGTTTGGCCAAAGGAAGCCAGGAAGAAATACCCCAAAAAAGTAATTCTAACTGTCTCGTGGGCACGACTCAGTGACACACTCTCTCTCTCTGAGTCGACCCTTGTGTTTATCCACAGGTACTGTATTCTTTGTTCCTCTTATACACTTCACTTGTTTCACTGCTTTCCATCTTTGTGGGAATTCTTTCCTGCAAAGCCAAAGGATCTGGTACTTTCACCACTGTGACCCGGCCCAGTTTTCAGCTGGGACCCCAAGCCCCGTTCCAAGCCACTGCAGGCCGAGGCCACCCGAGATCACTATCAAAATCCCAATGACATAGTCTGCAGAAATATTAATAGAAAAATTTAAATTTTAAATGAAATCTCCAGAAATCTCAAACAGCCAAAACAAATGGGCGGGGGGTGGAGGGACTGAAAGGCTCATAGTTCTGTTAGGTAGTTTGAATAGGAAAAAGGAGTCTAGAATGGTGGTGGCTAAAAGACAAGGAAGGGAAAAGCCTACGAAAATAGAACAAAGGAAGGTACAAGGACCAGAGTGAGAACCTCAGGTAGAACAAACAGCACTCCTGGCTAGCCCAGTGTACACAGCGCAGGCCCGGGAGGTGGGGGGGTGGCATATAAAACGAGGCGCCAGAGGGCCGGGGTAGCTCTCTCTCCTGCGCGTGCGTGCTCTCTGTCTCTCTCTTTCTCTCTCCTGCGCGCACGTGCTCTATCTCTCTTTCTCTCTCCTCTCCTTGTGTCTTTTGGGTCGGCATGCCCTCACACCTTGAGGATGTATTTTCCTTTATTTTTAAATAAAACTGAGCAGTAACACGGAGCTGTAACACTGTCCAAGAGTTGTGATGCGCTGAGGCCTTTAACATCTGTCGCTTCAAATTTTTGTTGTGATGAGACAGAACCAAGGAAATTACACACTCCCCTAACAGTTCTTAATATCAAAACTTATTACAAAGCTAGAATAATTCAAACAGTGCAGCACTGGCATAAAAACAGCTATATAAACCAACAGAATAGAATAGAAAGCCCAGAAATAAACTGTCACATAGGATGTCAAATTTTTGACAAATGTGCCAAGACCATTCAATGGGAAAAAGGACAAGTCTTTTTAACAAGTGGTTCTGGCAAAACAAGATATTTATGGGCAAAAGAATGAAGTTGGACCCTTACTTAAAACCATATATAAAAACTAATTCAAAATGGATTGAGGAGTTAAATCTAAGAGACCTAAAACAATAAAAGTCTTAGAAAAAATACACAGGCAAAAGTTTCACAACGTTGGACCTGGCAACAATTTCTCTGATATGATGGCAATGGCACAGAAAACAGATAACTTGAAGTTAATGAAAATTTTTAAATTGGGGGCATCGAAGGACACTATCCTTAATAAAATAACACATTACTTTAAAAAAATCATCCATTAATACATGATCCATTCAATGTGCAAAACAGGCCTATAGATTTTAATGTAACAGAATAGGAAATATTCAATGATATTTTTTCCGGTTACATTTTGCAAATAATCTTTGAGAAACTACCACTTGTATAGTTTTAACTTAGTATCAAATATGAATATTACCTGAAACAGTTATTTAAAATACTATGCCTTAAAAAAAGAAAAGAAAAGAAAAAAAGCTAACTGTCCAGAGATCTACAGAGTAAAAAGGCAACCCATACAACTGGAGCAAATATTCACAAACCATATATCTGATAAGGCATTAAAACAGAGAATATACAGAGACTGTCTCTTATACACATCTAGATGTGTATAAGAGACAGGGGTTACCATTTCCTTNATCCCTGGGATTTCTTTTGAGGAATGATGCTGAGGCTGAAACTCCAGTACTTTGGCCATCTCATGTGAAGTGTTGACTCATTGGAAAAGACTCTGATGCTGGGAGGGATTAGGGACAGGAGAAGAAGATGATGACAGAGGATGAGATGGCTGGATGGGATCACTGACTCGATGGACATGAGTCTGAATGAACTCCCGGAGTTGGTGGTGGACAGGGAGGCCTGGCTTGCTGCAATTCATGGGGTCACAAAGAGTCAGACACGACTGAGTGACTGAACTGAGCTGATGGGACTGGATGCCATGATCATTTTTTTTTGAATGTTGAGTTTTAAACTAGCTTTTTCCATTCTCTTCTTTCACCTTCTGCTTCTTGACTGTGTGGATCCCAACAAACCATGGAAAATTCTTAAAGAGATGGAAATACCAGACCACCTTACCTGTCTCCTAAGAAACAGCATGCAGGTCAAGAAGCAACAGTTAGTACCGGGTATGGAGTAATCAGTTCAGTTACTCAGTCGTGTCCTACTCTGGTAAGAGGACGATGTGGTTGGATTACACCACCAACTCAATGGACATGAGTTTTAGCAAGTTTCAGGAGATGCTGAAGGGTGGGATAGCCTGGTGTGCTGCAGTCCAATGGGTTGAAAAGAATCAGACAAAACTGAACAACTACAGAGTCAAAGGCTCTGTACAGTCATAGTTAATGTAGCAGAAAATGAAGTCTCTCAGTCTTGTCTGACTCTTTGCGACCCCATGGACTATAGCCAATAAGGCTTCTTGGTCCATGGGATTTTCCAGGCAAGAGTACTGGAGTGGATTGCCATTTTCTTCTCCAGAGGATCTTCCCAACCCAGGGATCAAAACTGAGTATCCTGCATTATAGGCAGACACTTTACCATCTGAGCCATGTTGGCTCAGACCAGTGAATCAGAAGCATTTGCTTTTCTGGAATCCCCTTGCTTTCTCCATGATCCCACAAGTGTTGGCAATTTGATTTCTTGTTCCTCTGCCTTTTCTAAACCCAGCTTGTACACTGGAAGTTCTCAGATAATTCATTGCTAAAGCCTAGCTAGAAAGATTTTGAACAAACCTTGCTAGCATGTAAAATGAGCACAATTGTACAGTAGTTTGAATATTTGAACATACTTTTCCACTGTGTTTCTTAGAGATACTGCATAAGGAAATGGAGGGGAAATTGGAAGTTTGACATATACACATTAGTTATATAAATGATAAATAAGAATCTAATATATATAACAGGGAACTCTACTTAATACTCTGTGACCTATATTGGAAAACAATCTAAAAAAGATTTGAGATATGTATATTGATACACTTTGCAGTACACCTGAAACTAACACAACATTGTAAATCAACACTCCCATAAAAATTTAAAAATATGTTAGGGGAAAAGGATAGCTCATAGGTTGTAAGAGTTCAACAGTGATGACAAACTGCCCCCTCCTTTATAATCTTCCACCAGTCAAATCAAGACACAATGGAGTCATCAAAGTTATTGATTCAATTTTCTGCTATTATAAAATTATTCCAAAGAGGCTCATAAGTCTATAAATAAACTTTAGAGCCAATGGATAAAAACTGACATATGATAATGAAAACATGATATTCAAAACTGATTATTCTACTTTGCAAAATGTCACATTTTTACAGACTCATTTTCTTTCAAAGAATCAGGAATTAATGTAATTTCAACCAATTGAAAACTATTGTTTTATACCTGGATGATACTGTGTTTTTCAATTCTGACATTAACTTAATTAAAGATATATAAATACATATACATAAAAAAATCAAATGATCACTCAAAGAAGTCAAAACAATTTCTGACCATCAAACATAGATAACCTTTCTTTAATGCTCTTATATAAACAATGAAATACTCATACTGGATTTATAGTTAAAAACATACTTTGAACCTGAAACTATAATCATAAAATAGGGCTAAAATTATCTGAGAGGAATGCAAGATTTTTTGAACCTATGAGTCTTTTTGCATTATCATGGAAAAACATAAGGGTATATTTCATACCTTTACTAGATAAGTCATTATTTACATTATCACTTATTGAGAGTCTATTAAGAAGGTGATGCTTGCCTTCAAAGTGGCTCTCGATTTACTGACACATAATCCCTAATTTGTGTTTTTCTGTAGTACATAGTTAGTCTATGTAAGTTTTGTTGTTTCAGTTGACACATTCAATTGCTTAGAGAAGATTTTGAAATGCAATGATCTGCTGCATATTGGACCAACACCAGCATTCCATATGTTTGTATAGGGAGTAATTATGTCTTCATTTTCCTTAAATTATTTTCCATTTTTCATTTTAGATTTGTTAGACATCGATTGCCTTAAATAAAAATTCATGTTTTTCATTTTGTAAATCTAAAAAATGACATAATATTGTCTAGTGTGCTTTAGTGTTAAAGAGAAGTATCACTACTAGTTGATATTTTCAGTATAATTTTGAAATTATGGGATTACATTCATATTATTTCTAGCTTTCTGCTTTCATCTAGTTATCATAACATCTTCCAAGGTATAGATATTCATTTATGACCTTTCCTGATCAAATTTGCTTTCCCTTACCTCCATTTTCTATATCTTTCAGTTGTATTAGTATTTTGAGATAAAATTGTTCTATGGTAACCACTTTATTATGAAACTTCAAGGAGAGAAAAATGTAAATTTTGCCTTTATAAGTCAAGAAACACCTGGAATAACAAGCAAATTTGGCCTTGGAGTACAGAAAGAAGCAGGGCAAAGGCTAACAGAGTTCTACCAAGAGAATGCACTGGTCATAGCAAGCATCCTTTTCTAATACCACAAGAGAGGCTCTACACAAGGACATCACGAGATGGTTGACACCAAAATCAGATTGATTATATTATTTGAAGCCAAAGATGGAGAAGCTCTATACAGTCAGCAAAAACAAGACCATGAGCTGATTGTGGCTCAGATAATGAACTCCTTACTGCCAAATTCACACGGAAATTGAAGAAAGTGGAGAAAACCACTAGACCATTAAGGTATGACCTAAATCAAATCCCTTATGACTACACAGTGGAAGTGAGAAATAGATTTAAGGGACTAATATGATAGACAGAATGCCTGATGAACTATGGATGGAGGTTCGTGACACTTTACAGGAGATATGAATCAAGGTAATCCCCAAGAAAAAGATATGCAAAAAGAGCAAAATGGCTGTCTGAGGAGGCCTTACAAATAGCTATCAAAAAAAGGGAAGTGAAAAACAAAACAGAAAAGGAAAGATATACCCATTTGAATGCAGAGATCCAAAGAATAGCAAGGAGAGATAATAAAGCCTACCTCAGTAATCAGTGCAAAGAAATAGAGGAAAAGAACAGAATGGGAAAGACTACAGATTTCTGCAAGAAAATTAGAGATTCCAAGGGAATATTTCATGCAAAGATGGGCACAATACAGGAGAGAAATTGTAGGGACCTAATAGAAGCAGAAGATAAGAAGAGGTAGAAATAATAAACAGAAAAACTGTACGAAAAAGATCTTCATGACCCTGATAATCACGATGGTGTGATCACTCACCTAGAGCCAGATATCCTGGAGTGTGAAGTCAAGTAGGCCTTAGAAAGCATCACTACGAGCAAAGCTAGTGGAGGTGATGGAATTCCAGTGGAGCTATTTCAAATCCTGAAAGACGATGCTGTGAAATTGCTACACTCAATATGACAGCAAATTTGGAAAACTCAGCAATGGCCACAGGACTGGAAAATATCAGTTTTCATTCCATTCCCAAAGAAAGGCAATGCCAAAGAATGCTCAACGTACTGCACAATTAAACTCATCTCACACCCTAGTAAAGTAATGCCTAAAATTCTGCAAGACAGGCTTCAGCAGTATGTGAACCTTGAACTCCCAGATGTTCACGTTGGTTTTAGAAAAGGCAGAGGAACCAGAGATCAAATTTCCAACATCTGCTGAATCATGGAAAAAGCAAGAGAGTTCCAGAAAAACATCTATTTCTGCTTTATTGACTATGCCAAAGCCTTTGACTGTGTGGATCACAATAAACTGTGGCAAATTCTGAAAGAGCTGGNACCTAGTCCTCTCCCCCTGCACTTCCTCTTTCCTTTCCTCTGGGCCTGAGCTTGGTAAAAGAGCCATCATCATTGGACGATTCTGTCCTCCGCCACTCGGTTGCTTCCCATTCCTGACTCTGGACCTGTCCCGACCAGTCTACTGTAGCTAGTCACAGAAGTCTCCAGGGACTTCCAGATTATCCAGCCCACTGGAGACAATTCAGTCCTTATCTTCCCGGGCTGCTTTAATGTGACATGGTGACCATACTCTCATTTTTCAGACTTCTCACTTCTTTGGCTTCCAAGAAAGTTTCTCACCTGCTCAGTCAATCACTTCCTCTAAGACTCTCTGATTGAGGGTGTTAAGACCCTAGTCTTGCCCCTTGGAGTTCTGTGTTCAGTGTGGGGCTCTTTCCTCTCCTCCTCTGTGTCATTTCTCATTCATCTTAGAATTCCCATCGTTTCTATGCTGCTGATTCTCTGATACACATCGTCAGTCCTGATATTGCCTCTAAGGCTGAAACTTTTTTTTTTTCAGTTGTCTATGGATTGCTCCTCCATGAAGACGGTGGACCACCCGGTCCAAGCTCCTGGGGGTGTGTACCCTGAGGTCTCAGCTCCTGCTCCTTCTTCAAGTCTGACTTCCTGTCTAGTCACGGCAGACTCCTTGGAATGCCAGTACACATCATGATGGCTCACATCTTTTGAATTTTTACACATGCAGCTTGAAAATCCCTTCCACTCCTTTCTTCTCCGCCTCATTCTTAACTCATCCTCAGTGCTCATGTTAGGCATCACCTCTCTGCCAGGAAGCTTTGCCAGTCTGGCATCTTCAGGCAGAGACACGTGCTGGTCTTGTGGGCATGCCTTCCACCACTGCATACATCGCAGCCCGTCAGACCCAGCCTCTCTCTACCTCTCCATCTCTCTGTCTCTCTCTCCTGCATCCCCCACCCCTCTGCACACTTGTGCGACTCTCCCCTAGCCAGCTGGGGAGGCTTTGTCTTTGCATGGGGCACTGACTCCAATCTACTATGTCACCTCCCAGCTACAGCATCCCCAGGCCAGCCTCTAGGCCGGGCACTCCTGGGACTTGGGATTCACTTCCATATCCCCAGGAATGTCAGGGAGACAGTGAATGAATGATGACGACTTCAACCTGACTCCTCGTCTCGGCTGGGCTGCCCTGCTCCTGCCACTGGAGATGCTGCTGGGGAAGCGCTCCCTGCAGAAGAAGGCCTCCTTGTTCTCACTTGGGATGGTGCCCTTGCTCCACTTTTAGCCCAGACGACAGAGGCATCCCACCCTCAGCTTCAGAGGTACAGATTTTCACTTGATAGCCTCCATCTCTGGAGGTTAATCCCATTCCACAGGCTGAGCCCCACATGCTAAGCCTTTCAGTTGAAACTGGGTCCTGAGTTGGTCACCCCCTCTCTTGATGGTGAACTCCCCTTCTCAGGCCCTTGCTGTCACCAGTCTCTCATTGGGGACAACCTCGGGGCATCATGGACAGAGAGGATCCCGGCGGGCTTTAGTCCAGAGGGTCGCGAAGAGTCAGACACGACTGAGCACACACACAGCTCATCAGAGACGCCCTGTACAACGCTGAAGGTCAACAGACCCTGTGGCCAGGGTCAGGCTTACTCTGGTTCAGGGAGGTTCCTTGGCCCTGTGCGAATGTGCCTGCTGTCCCCGGGCCAGCTCTGCAGAACAAGGGCACGGGGCAGTGACGCTGAATGCTGTCTCTGTTACAGTCTCAGAAACCATTCTGTGGCCTGCAGCCCTCCCAGGCGTGTCACACCACAGTTGGCCCACCCAGCTCCGACTGGGGCAAGAGGCCCCTTTGAGGTCAGCCTGCTGCCTGCACTCGGTTCCTAGTTAGCAGTTCGCTTAACTGCTACACCATAACTCCCCCGCTGTGATGGCCCCTCTAGAAAGTGCCCCATCTAGACCCACAGCTCCTTCAAAGTCCAGCCCATGACCTCAGGATTCAAGGGTGGCTCTTGTTCAGTCGCTAAATCGTGTCCAACTCTTTGGGACCCCATGGACTGCAGCACACCAGGCTTCCCTGTCCTTCACCATCTTCCTGGAGCTTGTTCAAACTCAGGTCCATTGAATCGCTGATGCCATCCATCCATCTCATCCTCTGTCGTCCCCTTCTCCTCCTGCCTTCAATCTTTCCCAGCATCAGGGTCTTTTCCAGTGAGTTGACTCTTTGCATCAGCTGGCCTAAGTGTTGGAGCTTCAGCTTCAGCATCAGTCCTTCCAATGAATTTTCAAGGTTGATTTCTTTTGGCATTGACTGGTTTGATCTCCTGCTTTCCAAGGGACTCTCAAGAGGCTTCTCCAACACCACAGTTGGAAAGTGGCTCTGGTCAAGCTCAAATGTGGAGAGGGGCTAGGCTAATCGAGATGCCCCCTCAGGTTGGCATGGAGATGGCTGCATCCCAGGTAGGCATAAGCAGCCTCTTCC
This sequence comes from Neotragus pygmaeus, assembly GCA_006410875.1. Classification (NCBI taxonomy): domain Eukaryota; kingdom Metazoa; phylum Chordata; class Mammalia; order Artiodactyla; family Bovidae; genus Neotragus; species Neotragus pygmaeus. The sequence goes on from SJYV01011254.1 coordinate 1,151,483, forward strand.
CAGAGACTGAACAGGGAGTAAGAGTGGGAGAGGGTGGCAGGAGAGGAAGGATCCCTTCTACCCTCCAGCTGGCTCTATTTTATATCCTATCTGCCTCCCACAGACTGGGGTACACACTGAATTGCTTTGCTCCCCTGCCCTCTGCCCTCTGCTAAGCTCTTTTCTGTCTCCTGAGCTGGCTCCTCCCTTGCTTCCACACAAAACATTTTGCTAAAAAGCTCACTTAGAGGCTTGGAGGGTGGAGTGTGGGGCTGGATTAAATAATTTAGAATTCTTTATCAAGGCAATAGTCTAACTTGCAAGGCTATTTACTTTTCTCTATGGAAGTTGAATAGCACCTAGACTTTTTTTTTAACTTTGGTAACAAATCTTAATATTTCCTCAGGTAGACAGAGCACAGATGAAGGTGGAGGTTCAAAGTCTCACCAATATTTTTCAAAACCATTGCACACTTTACTCATCTGTTCATCACATACAAAGTTCTTGCTCCTCGCCAAATAAATTAATTGAAAAGTTTTGTTTGGCTGCTTGAGGAAAAGAACTGAGATCCGCCCTTTGTTTTCTGTTTCATATTTTCTGGATAATGAATGAGTCAAAAGATGAATAAAAGGCTGGGGGCAGCCCTTTATTCTCATGTCTCCAGTCCCACCATCCCGGCTCCATATCTGGCCTCCCTTGTCACCCGCACAGCTGCCCTACATATTTCAGAAGAATGTGGGGTCTCTCCCTGTCTCTGGTTGTGGAGAAACCGTTCCCCAGGAGACGATGGCAGGATGTCAGGACACAACGGGACCTGTGGAGGGGGTGACCTGCAGTTGTCAAGGGGACGCCAATGGAGGTCACGGCTCCCCTTGCACTCTGCCATCTGGACATTTGCTCAGGAAGTGGTGGAGGGGGGAGGGTGGTGATAAAAGAAAAATAAGTCACATTTCTTCATACCTGCCTGGGATTACAGAGTATTTAGGGAGCACCTGTTGTGTGACATCCCAGGGTTAGACAGGAAGAGACAATTGTGTCCCTGGCTCCATGGGCCTCTTTCTGTAGAAGGATGCAAAGCTCGCCCTGGAAATAGAACCACAGTAGCACCAGCTCAGCAGCACCACCCCTGCAGCCTCAATCTTCCTCTCCCTCACCCTCTCCACCCCACTCTGCATGGGAACCCTAATGGCCCCTTTGCCAGCATCCCATCTCTGGTACCCAGCGGTTAAAAACCCGGGTCTTGGTTTCTGAGCAACCAGTTCAGGTCCTGTCCCTGCTACTTACTAGTTGTGTGACTTCTGCTGATCTCTCTGAGCCTCAATTCCCCATCTGTAAATTAAGGATCAAACTAGGACTGTCATCATAGGGTTTTGTGAAGATTAAATGAGATTGGGAATTGGCGTGCCAGGAGTCAGGGATACTGTGATTCATCACCTGCCTGGAGCCTGTAGCAAATTCTGCCTGGGAGCTCCAAGCTGCTGCAGAAAGAGGAGGGGCTGTGCCTCTAGTTGGGGAAATAAGACCAGTCCATGAGAGAAAATAGAGGGCAAATTAAGAGCTACATTGTGATGCAGGCCACAAACAGTTTAGGATTTATTTGAAATAATGGATGACTTGGATGGTTAAGGAGGTCTCAGAGCATGCAGAGCTGCTGACTGATGGGACCAGAAGAATCTTAAAAAAAAAAAAAAAAAGCTAAAAGCTTTTAAAACTTTTGTATTGGGATATAGCTGATTAATGGGGCTTCCCATGTGGCACTGGCGGTGAAGAACCCGCCTGCCAGTGCAGGAGACATAAGAGACACGGGTTTGATCCCTGGGTTGGGAAAACCCCCTAGAGAAGGGCATGACAACCCACTCCAGTATTCCTGCCTGAAGAATCTCACGGACAGAGGAGCCTGGCGAGTTACAGTCCATAGTGTCACAAAGAGTTGGACATGACTGAAGCAACTTAGCACACATAGCTGGTTAATAATGTTATGATAGTTTCAGGTGGACAGCAAAAGGACTCAGCCACACACACACATGTATCCATTCTCCTCCAAACTCCCTTCCCATTCAGGCTGCCATATAACATTGAGAAGAGTTCCCTGTGCCATACAGTAGGTCCTTGTTGGTACTCCATTTTAAATATAGCAGTGTGTACTTGTCCATCTCAGACTCCCTAACTATCCCTTCCCCCATCCTTCCTCCTGGCAACCATAAACTCATTCTCAGTTTGTGAGTCTATTTCTGTTTATCATTTTTTTTGTAGATTTCACATATAAGGGATGTCATATGATGTTTCTCCTCTGTCTGACATATTTCACTCAGTATGACAATCTCGAGGTCCATCCATATTGTTGCAAATGGTACTATTTCATTCTTTTTAATGTCTGAGTCTTCACTTTCACTTTTCACTTTGATGCATTGGAGAGGGAAATGGCAACCCACTCCAGTGTTCTTGCCTGGAGAATCCCAGGGATGGGGTAGCCTGGTGGGCTGCTGTCTATGGGGTCACACAGAGTTGGACACGACTGAAGTGACTTAGCAGTAGCAGCAGTAATGTCTGAGTAATATTCCATCAGAGATATGAACCACCTTGGGGACCACAGGAATCTTTGGTTAAGTGAAGATCATTCTTGCAAGGCGAAGTTAGGGCAGATTCAGGCTGGTTCAGCTCTGTGCAGCCCACCTGGTAGGCTCTGAAGAACTTCTACTGTCCCAGGGCAGTTTGCCCTTGGGTTTATTAAGCACCTAGTCTGTGATAAGCTTCCTTGGTGNGCAAGGCGAAGTTAGGGCAGATTCAGGCTGGTCCAGCTCTGTGCAGCCCACCTGGTAGGCTCTGAAGAACTTCTACTGCCCCAGGGCAGTTTGCCCTTGGGTTTATTAAGCACCTAGTCTGTGATAAGCTTCCTTGGTGGCTCAGTGGTATAGAATCTGCCTGCCAGTGTAGGAGATGTGGGTTCAATCCCTGGGCTGGGAAGATCCCCTGAAGGAAATGACAGCTCATTCCAATATTCTTGCCTTGGAATCCCATGGCAGGCTACAGCCCATGGGGTTGCAAAAGAGGCAGACGCAACTTAGCTACTAAACAACAGCAACAAAAAAAATGTGATAAGCATACATTTACGGAACAGCTTTAGTTTCACAAAACATTATTTAGGGAAATATATGATTTGGAGACTTGCTGTTAAATATATATAACCTAGATGCTTCTTGGGTAGATGTTTGGCAGAACTGAAAAGCTCACTTGCTTTTTTGTGATGAGAACCCAATTTAGAAGTCTTTCAGAACAAACCTAGGCTTGGTTCAGTATGATTTTACTCTAATCCCTGGCCTTCCTTTGCTTTTCCANTGCTTCTTGGGTAGATGTTTGGCAGAACTGAAAAGCTCACTTGCTTTTTTGTGATGAGAACCCAATTTAGAAGTCTTTCAGAACAAACCTAGGCTTGGTTCGGTATGATTTTACTCTAATCCCTGGCCTTCCTTTGTTTTTCTAGTTATGCAAAGCTTCCTTATTTAGAAAAAAATATTAGTTACAGGTTGCTTTTTTTTTTTTTTAATCCAAATACCCAGTGCACTTGGTTTTGTGGTTATGTAGGAGAATGGACCGGAGAAGGCAATGGCACCCCACTCCAGTACTTTTGCCTGGAAATCCCATGGACGGAAGAGCCTGGTGGGCTGCTGTCTATGGGTCGCACAGAGTCAGACACGACTGAGCGCCTTCACTTTCACTTTTCACCTTCATGCATTAGAGAAGAAAATGGCAACCCACTCCAGTATTCTTGCCTGGAGAATCCCAGGGACAGGGGAGCCTGGTGGGCTGGCGTCTATGGGGTCACACAGAGTTGGACACGACTAAAGCGACTTAGCAGCGGCAGCAGGAGAATGGACCAGTCTTAGGAGATGCAGCTAAAACATTTAGGGCTGATGTATCACTATGTGTAAACTCACTCCCAAATGTTTCAAAGACAGATAGATTGATAGAAAACAGGGGGAAATAGTAGCAATTGTCCAGCCTAGACGGAGGGTTCCTGAGTGTTCTTTGTCCTATTTTTCCATTTTTCTCTGTGTTTGAAAATTGTCAAATGAAAAGGTAGAGAAAACTCATTGAATTATAGGGGGAAAATGAAATGAGAGGAATGGCTGTGCTTTCTTGGCTGGTAGTTTTAGGATCTAGCCTAGGGCACTTCCCTTTTCATGCCTGGAGTTGAGCAATGTTTCCCTCACACTTCAGGGTTCTTCAAAGCTTGGGCCGTTCCCACAGGCCTCTGATTTCTGCTCTCTGCCTCTCACTGGCTCCATCCTCAGCCTGCTGGTCTTTCTCAGGATTTGCCAGACCCTGCCCTGGCTGCCATGGCAACAGAGCAGACCCTGGAGGAGGCTGAGAGAGGACGGAGAGCCTCTTACTTTGAAGACTTCTAGATGTGGCTTCTTTTAGGGATAGGTTGTATGAACCTCAGGAATCCCTGAGCAAGCACCTGTCAGCTTCAAGTCTTGGGCAAAGGGCTGGGGTTGGGGTAGGGGGAGTGGACCGAGAACCCCTCCTCTGGTTGGGGTTGGGGTAGGGGGCAGGTCTTATGGAGGAAATACATTGCACTGAGCTTATTGAGAGATTTATGTCTTCCTGATGGGGCTTCAAGGGGGATTTAGAATCTGAGCTCTTTTGACCTTATTTGCTAACTTTAGATCTAACCTCTACACAGCACGTGATACCCTGGGGAATAGTGTTCATTCATTCCCTCCACCCATACTGACCAAGTGCTTATTTTGGCCCTCCTAGCCCCCCTCCACCCCCGCACTGCGCCAGCGCTGGGGACACAGGGCCTCAACTGTGCCATCACACTGCAGTTGCCCCAGGGGATGGGAGAGGAGGTAGCGGGTCAGGGCAGATTTGTTCGGAAGGGTGGGGACCAGAGGAGGTAAACCAGGGCTTGAAGTGAGACAAAGGGAGGTACGTTCTTGGTGGCTCGGGCCCAGTGAGTGAAGGCACCATCTGATGTGCGCATTCTCTGGGCGAATGGAGACGAGGGGGCCTTGGTCAAGCCGGGAAAAACCTAAAATTAGCCTGACCAGCTGGGTCCGGACGGTGTGGCACTCCCCCCTTACCGCCCTGGCCGCCTCCTCAGGTTTCAGAGAGCAGGAACGT
>SJYV01011254.1:1158124-1201393 GCA_006410875.1 Neotragus pygmaeus
GGTGCTGTCATCAAGCCTTACAAGTTGTCTGAGAAGCTAATCTTGCCTTAGAAGGCCCTGGAGCTGGTGTGAGCCAGTGAGGAGTAGCAAGGAGGCGGGGTAGGGAGGTGAGAAGGAGAGGGCCCAGACTGGGGAGCTGGGTAGCCTCTTTGGTGTCCTCTACCGCTTGCCCCGTGCAGGGCCACCCCCCACATCAGACATCACCATGTGCTTCCTCTTATATTACATCTCCACCCCCACCCCAGCTCATCTGTGGAAGCCCTCACCATCGCCCCGTCCTGTACCTCTGAATGTGATGTTGGGAGATAAGATCTTTAGAGAGGTAATTCAGTTAAAATGAGGGTGCGCCCGAATCCAAAGTGTGTGCTGTTTGCTTTGTCGCTCAGTCATGTCCAAGGCTTTGGGACCCCATGGACTGTAGCCCGCCAGGCTCCTCTGTCCATAGAATTCTCCAGGCAAGAGTCCTGGAGCGGGTTGCCATTTGCTACTCCAGGGGATCTTCCTGACCCAGGGATCAAACTCACATCTTTTGCATTGGCAGGTGGGTTCCTTACCACCAAGCCATCAGGGAAGCCCAATCCAATGTGACCAGTGTCCTTATAAGAAGAGGCAGTCAGGACACAGACACACACAGAGACGACCACATGAGGACATGTGGAGAAGACACCACCTGCAAGCCCAGGAGAGAGGCCTTGGAAGGAACCAGCCCTGCCAACTCCATTTTGAACGTCTACCTTCAGGACTATGAGAAGATAAATGTTGGTTGCGGAAGCCCCCTCGTCTGTGGTGCTTATCATGCGGCCCAGGTGGACCAGCAGTCTCTCTCCCCAGAATGCCCTGCCTCGTGCCCTCTGTCCATTCATCTTCTTCCCATCTTTCCTCCTGAGTCACCCACCCCAGCTTTCACATGGCTCTAATTTGCAAATGCCATCTGTGGACGTGAGGTCTCCTTGTCTGCTGCTGCGCTGGAAACTTCTGGAGAACCGAGCACAGGCTGGAGGGCCCAGGAAGGCTTCCAGAGAAGGTGTGATCGCAAGCCCCATCGCAAACTGCTCACTCTAAGCTAATGATAACAAGAGCCATTCTGTGCAGAGTCGTCAGAGCTCTGCTGTGTCCCCTGGACCTGCTAAGCATCCCACATGCCTGGAAGCAGAATTTACTGAAATATTACCTTGAGGTTCCTCCCTCCACCTGTCTGCCTGCACCCCCTTCCCAGCACAACACCATGTTTGTATGTCCTGGCCTCGGGAAATAGTGGCACTTAGAATGGCCCGTCCACCAAAGACTTCAGCAGATGACAAATTAGCTGCGATTTCCTAAAAATAATATTATTACTGGTACACAAGCCCCACTCCCCAGCTTCACATCCTTTCTTTGGCAGACTGGAAGGGGAAAATACCTCTAAGAAGCAGTGATACGAAGCCGTGGCCACCTCTTCCCCTCACCTCCAACTGCCCCCTGCCCGGCTGCCATGGGTATCATGCTCACAGTGTCGGGGAGACCCCAGGGTGAGGGGTAAAAATGGAAGCTGCAGGATGCTGGTGCACAGGGCTCCCACGTGTGTGAATGAGACAGGAGGGTACATTGTTGGAGAAGCAAAATTCACCCCTCTAGATCCATAGCCCGAGGTCCCACCTCTACCAGTTCTGGACTCTCCTGCCAGCCTTGGTGGTGCTGCTGGTGGGTGTGGTCTTGGGCCAGGCTCTTGGCGACACCTGACATCACCAGGGGTCTGATGTGTCACCCACCCTCCCTGTACTGAGCTCTGCTGAGAGCGGTGCTCTAGGCACCTACCCAATGTCTAGTTTCCCTTCTTTATACCCAGTTAAAATACTCCCTAGGATTCTCTGTAGCTAGTGGTGACCATGTTGACCTACTTCTGTCCAATAGAATAAGAGGATAAGTCAGCAAGTAGATACTGAAAAAGGATCTGACTCAAGAGCTGACACATTTGTCAGCTCTTTACCTCTGATTCACTCTTTCCCCTTTCAACCTTCCTGGAAGACAATTTGGATGCCTGGAGGTGCAGCAACCACCTTTCACCCAAGAGGACAAAAACTGGGTGCTGAGTGTGGAAGAGGAGAGATATAGAAGGAATCTGGCTGATGTTTCTAAGTGTCAACACTGACCCTTTTACTGCCAACTCTGAACTTATTTTTTTGCAAGAGGTTAAAAAGNCTCTGAGGAATAGTTAGGAAAGGGATGAAATCCAAGAATCAACCCCTGGGCCATGTCTTCATGTAGAGGCCAGGGAGATGTGGAGAAACCAGCAAGAGACTGTGAGAAAGCAGTCCTGGAGGAAGTCCAGGAGAGAGTCAAGTCTCTGAAGCCAAGAGCAAGTGTAGTAAGGAGGGAGTGGCGGGTTGTGTCAAACGCTGCCAGAAGTTTCAGTTAGATTAAGAATGAAGGTTGAGCACTGGATTCAGCAACGTAAAGTTGCCTCATGACCCTGACAATGAGCCATGTTGGCAAGTGGTGGGAATAAGACCCCTGCTACACTGGTTCAAGAGAAAAGGGAGGGGAGGAAGTGGAGAGAGTGAACAGAGGCCTCTCTGGAGCATTTTGCTGTAAAGGCAGACAGAAATGTGGCAGTGGCGGAGGGGCTAATGGAACAGGAAACGGTGATCTCAGGAAGAGAGATAATAGTGAGAGTCGCTTGGGCTGCAAGGAGATCCAACAGTCCCTNAGAGTGAACAGAGGCCTCTCTGGAGCATTTTGCTGTAAAGGCAGACAGAAATGTGGCAGTGGCGGAGGGGCTAATGGAACAGGAAACGGTGATTTCAGGAAGAGAGATAATAGTGAGAGTCGCTTGGGCTGCAAGGAGATCCAACAGTCCCTCCTAAAGGAGATCAGTCCTGAATATACACTGGAAGGACTGATGCTGAAGCTGAAACTCCAATACTTTGGCCACCTGATGCGAAGAACTGACTCCTTGGAAAAGACCCTGATGCTGGGAAAGATTAAAGGCAGGAGGAGAAGGGGACGACGGAGGATGAGATGGCTGGATGGCATCACCAACTCGATGGACATGAGTTTGAGCAAGCTCTGGGAGTTGGTGATGGACAGGCAGGCCTGGTGTGCTGCGGTTCATGGGGTCGCAAAGAGTGAGTGACTGTCCTGTGACCGAGTGACTGAACCGAACTGAACTGAACTGATAATAGTGTGTTCCTATGCTGCTGGGAAAGAGCCAGAAATAGTGGAAAACCTGACGATGCAGTAGGTGGAGGGTAGGATTGCAGAAGAGATGCCCTTGAGGAGGTAAACAGGGTCCAGTGTGCCAGTAAGGGATGTAGCCTTAGTTGAGGCACACGTGACTCATCCATGGTAACTCTGTAGGCAGGAGAACGAAGTATTACATGTGACAGCCCCATGGTAGACAGTACAACAGAGTGCCTATAAGGGGCTGAAGGGGTTATCAGAACCCTTCCCTCCATGGATGACTCCACTGCATCTGGATGATTTTGTACCTGAAAACTTAGGTCACAGGACAAGTGTTCCCTCCTTACAGGGCTGGGCTGTGTGTATTCAGTTGTATACGACTCTTTTGTGATCCCATGGACTTTAGCCTGCCAGGTTCTTTCGTCCATGGGATTTTTCCAGGCAAGAATACCGGAGTTGCCATTTCTTACGCCAGGGGAACTTCCTGACCCAGGGATGGAACTCGTGTCTCCAGAGTCTCCTGCACTGGCAGGCAGATTCTTTTCCACTGCGCCACCTAAGCTCCCAGTCTATAAAATCACTCTGTTCTATTGTCCTCATAGTTTATTCCTTGTTCTCCGTAACAACTTTTATTTCATTGATTAGCAACCACTGAGACTGCTTCTTTAAAAATTATTTACATGGAGAATTATTTATAAGAGTTAGCCAGTGTCGTAGAAGGTATTTATCATTTTCATAATTGATAAAATTATACATATAATAATTTACAACATTGTACATTAGGTGTACAGCTAAATGATTCGGTTATATACACATATAACTGTTATGTACATACATACTGGCTTCCCAGATGGTGCAGTGGTAAAAAGTCCGCCTGCCAATACAGGAGATGTAAGAGATTGGGTTCGATCCCTGGATCCAGAAGATCCCCTGGAGAAGGAAATGGCAACCAGATCCAGTATTCTTGCTTGGAAAATTCCCTGGACATAGGAGCCTGGTTGGATACAGTCTATGGGGTTTCAAAGTATCAGATAGGACTAAGCTCCGGCACACACACACACACACACACACACACACACACACACACACACACACACACATTGGTATTCAGTCGCTCAGTAATGTCTGATTCTTTGCAACCCCGTGGACCGCAGCACTCCAGGATTTCTTGTCCTTCACTATCTCCCAGAGCTTGCTCAGACTCATGTCCATTGGATCAGTGATGCCATCCAACCATCTCATTCTCTGTTGCCTTCTTCTCTTCCTGCCTTCCATCTTTCCCAGCATCAGGGTGTTTTCCAATGAGTCGGCGCTTCGCAACATGTGTTCAAAGTATTGGAGCTTCAGCATCAGTCCTTACAATGAATATTCAAGACTGATTTCCTTTACGATTGACTGGTTTGATCTCATCACGGCTCAAGGGACTCTCAAGAGTCTTCTCCAGCACCACAATTCAAAAGCGTCACTTCTTCGGTGTTCAGTCTTCTTTATGGTCCAACTCTCACATCCATACCTGACTACTGGAAAAATCATAGCTTTGAATATACAGACCTTTGTCAGCAAAGTAATGTCTCTGCTTTATAATATGCTGTCTAAGTTTGTCATAGCTTTTCTACCAAGAAGCAAATGTCTTCTAATTTCATGGTTGCAGTGATTTTGGAGCCCAAGAAAATAAAGTCTGTCACTGCTTCCATTTTTCCCCCATGTATTTGTCATGAAGTGATGGGACTGGATGCCACGATTTTAGTTTTTTGAAAGTTGAGTTTTAAGCCAGCCTTTTCACTCTCCTCTTTCACCTTCATCATGAGGCTCTTTAGTTTCTCTTCACTTTCTGCTATTAGGGTGGTATCATCTGCATATCTGAGATTATTGATATTTCTCCTGGCAATCTTGATTCCAGCTTATGATTCATCCTGCCTGGGATTTTTCATGATGTACTCTACATATAAGTTAAATAAGCAGGGTGACTATACAGTGTTGACTCACTCCTGTCTAAATTTAACCCATCCTTTGTTCAAAGTAAGGTTCTAATCGTTGCTTCTTATCCTGCATACAGGTTTCTCAAAGGCAGGTAAGGTGGTCTGGTATTCCCATCTCTTGAAGAATTTTCCAGTGTGTTGTGATCCACACAGTCAAATGCTTTAGCATAGTCAATGAAGCAAAAGTAGATGTTTTTCTGGAATTCCCTTGCTTTTTTCGGAGGTTGGCAATTTGATCTCCGGTTCCTCTAAATTCAGCTTGTATATCTGGAAGTTCTCAGTTCACATCCTGTTGAACAGACTTTATTTTTATTTTATTTCACCTTTCAGGACTTGTGATGTGAAGCTCTTTTGCTTATGGGAACTGTTTTCCTTGTCACGAGACTGGGAAACACTGATCTCTGGGCATGTTGCTCCTGCTTCAGTGTCTGCTGCACCTGCCTGATGCTTTTTGTGGATACAATTTCCTGGGGCTGGAGCCATGACGCCATCTTAGTTATGACTGTCAGTTTGAGAAAACCCACTCTGTTCTCTGTGTGGGACTCCTCATAAATGCACGAAGAGTTTGGTTCCATCTGCCAACCACACACGTCATAGAGGGAGCTCCTACTGGAACATGACCTCTGGTGTGAAGCCACTTCTCTACACACATCGCCTCCAGAGGTCACATCCTTCACATGAACTCATGCTGGACAACAGTTATGACTGTTGGAGACAGTTATGACGGATGGAGCCCTCCCCAAGATGATGTCCACCCACAGCAACCCACTTTTCGTCTCCCCTTAAAAGACAGCTGTCAGCCGCGGTGATGCTCACCTTAATACCCAGATCTTTCTTCTCTGTGCAAGCCACCATGAGACTCCTCTTATAAGAAGCATTCTCAGATTCAAAATCTGTAAGGCAAGCCAGTGGAGGTCACCAGGCTCGGTGCTGAGGTGGAGGCTGTCAGACGAATGGGCAGCACCGTGTCGCTGCCCTGTAGCTTCAGATAGCCCTTGGCCCCTGCGGGAGTCCTCTGAAGGAAGCTCACCTCGTAGCATTGTCACCTAAGGGGGAGGTCCAGAGGGCAAGGATGTCTGGTCCTTGAGGACTTCTACGCCCAAGGACATTCTCGGGGACAGCTCAGCAGTGGGAGTGGAAAAAATTCAAAGACATAGGATCCTCACAATTTGAACTAAGATCTTTCTGTCTAGGTCATGAATCCAATTATGGGGATATGAACTTCCAGACAGGAAAACTATCTCAGGCACCAATTTCTTATATTATTTCACTCCCTTTTACTTAGAGGGAAATAATATCACTTCTGGGCTCCCCTGATAGCTCAGTTGGTAAATAATCCACCTGCAATTCAGGAGACCCCTGAATGGGGAAGAGAGACCCCTGGATGGGGAAGATCTGCTGAAGCAGGGATAAGCTACCCCCTCCATTCTTGGGCTTCCCTTGTAGCTCAGCTGGTAAAGAATCCATCTGCAGTGCGGAAGACCTGGGTTTGATCCCTGGGTTGGAAAGATCCTCTGGAGAAGGGAAAGGCTATCCACTCCAGTATTCTGGCCTGGAGAATTCCATGGACTGTATAGTCCATGGGATTGCAAAGAGTTGGACACGACTGAGTGACTTTCACAGTGTCATTTCTAGGGCTTCCCAGGTAGCTCACTGGTAAAGAATCCACCTGNGTATTCTGGCCTGGAGAATTCCATGGACTGTATAGTCCATGGGATTGCAAAGAGTTGGACACGACTGAGTGACTTTCACAATGTCATTTCTAGGGCTTCCCAGGTAGCTCACTGGTAAAGAATCCACCTGCCCAGTAGGAGACACGGGAGATGTGGGTTCCATCCCTGGGTGGGGAAGATCTCCTGGAGAAAGAAGTGGCAACCCAGTCCAGTACTCTTGCCTGGGAAACCCCATGGACAGAGGAGCCTGGTGGGCTATAGCCCATGGGGGTGGCAAAAGATTCAGACAGGCTTTGCAACTAAAAAGCAATATCACTTCTAACCTTGATTTTGAGATTTTTGTTAAGAGGATTAAAAAATGAGTCCTACTTTTTCAGGACTGAGAACAGNAGGAGCCTGGTGGGCTATAGCCCATGGGGGTGGCAAAAGATTCAGACAGGCTTTGCAACTAAAAAGCAATATCACTTCTAACCTTGATTTTGAGATTTTTGTTAAGAGGATTAAAAAATGAGTCCTACTTTTTCAGGACTGAGAACAGGATGAATTAGGAGAGGAAAAGTTTTAAGACGTTTCTAAAGGCGATTCATGGGGTCCGCAGAGTCGGACTCGACTGAGCGACTGAACTGAACTGAAAGGGGACTGATCAATAACAACATTCAGCCACCAGAGGGCAGTGTAGACGTCCTGAAGGTTCTGGAGCCGGGAAGGGGGTAGAGGAAGAACCCTAAAATATGAAAAAAAATTTTTTTTAATTTATTTTTTTAATCAAAAGATAATTGTTTTACAGCATTGTGTTGGTTTCTACCACACATCAACATGAATCAGCCATAGGTCTACCCATGTCCCCTGCCACTTGAACATCCCTCTTACGTCCCTGCATCCCATCCTGAAAAATGCAGATTTAAAGCGAAGTTTCATCTGCTAAAATTAGAATTTTAAAAAAGTGACCCCGGTAGTATGCCTTTCCTTTCATCTTGCTCTGTGTGCTCCGGATGAAAACTGACGCCGGCCGCAGTTTGCAGCAGGTTCTTGGAGGATCCCGGACTGATTGGTTGCTGATTGGAGAGGTCTTGGGGTGGGGTGGCGGGGGTAGTGGTGTTTGGGTATAAGATGAATGACAAGAGCAACAGGGAGTGGAGGGAGGTCCTTGAAGGGGCTCAGGGCAGCGGCTATTTACCCACTGCGTCAAAACCACGTTTAATAATGTGCATCGCTTTAGAAGATCTTTTTGGCTGACTTCTGCCCTACAAGGGGAGGGTGCTTTGGGAAAGCGTGGCTGGCTCCCAGAGGGCTGAGCTTGCGTCAGCGGCTGACTTCCAGTAAGCGACCTTGGGCCCCGAGGGGAAGTCCCGACCGGTCCCCGACATCCGGTGTTTGGTGGGCGAAAACCGCTCCTGCCTGATCTTCCGTTCCCCAAGCGCGGCCTCAGTCGCTCGTCCCTTGTCTGGATCCGATCATGATTCCTCCCGTTGGGGACAGGAGTTCTTCCTCATCCTGAAGGTCTTCACCTTTGCCATTAAGTCCACCTTGGCCAAACCTAGTTCACTCCAGGATGAAATTTAGGGAAAAGAGGAGGAGAGCCCCTGGAAGGCTCCCTTCAAGCGGAGACCCAGTGCTTTCTTCCGGTGCTTGTTTGGAGTTTGTTGAAACTAGCAGAATAGGAAGCTCAGGTGTAGCTCTGAGCTACAGAGCTGAGTGATCTGTTAGGATCTCACTCTTCACTCTCTCTGAGACCTTGCTGGGTGCCTCCCACCCTTCGGCCAGTTTCTGCTAGTACAGCTGTTGTCTAAACGGAGAGACAGAGTTTGGAGCTTGACATTTTGCCATCTTTCCTGACTCCCTCTCCCATAATTAAGCCCCATAGGAGAAGGCAATGGCACCCCACTCCAGTACTCTTGCCTGGAAAATCCCATGGACAGAGGAGCCTGGTAGGCTGCGGTCCATGGGGTGGAGAAGAGTCAGACACGACTGAGCGACTTCCCTTTCACTTTTCACTTTTCACTTTCATGCATTGGAGAAAGAAATGGCAAGCCACTCCAGTGTTCTTGCCTGGAGAATCCCAGGGCCGGGGGAGCCTGGGGGGCTGCCATCTATGGGGTCGCACAGAGTCGGACACGACTGAAGTGACTTAGCAGCAGCAGTAAAATTGTTGTTATTCAGTTGCTCAGTCATGCCCAACTCTTTGCATGGACTGTGGCATGCCAGGCTTCCCTGTCCTTCACTATCTCCTGGAGTTTGCTCAAATTCATGTCCATTGAGTCAATGATGCCATTCCACCATCTCATCCTCAGTCGTCCCCTTCTCTTCCTGCCCTCAGTCTTTCTCAGCATCGGGGTCTTTTCCAATAAGTCAGCTTTTCACATCAGGTGGTCAAAGTGTTGAAACTTCAGCTTCAGCCTCAGTCCTCCCAGTGAATATTCAGGGTTGATTTCCTTTAGGATTGACTGGTTTGATCTCCTTGCACTCTAAGGGACTCTCAAGAGTCTTCTCCAGCACCACATTTCGAAAGCATCAATTCTTTGGTGCTCAGCATTCTTTATGGTCCAACTCTCACCTCTGTACACAACTACTAGAAAACGCATAGCTCTGACTATATTTACCTTGTCAGCAAAGTGATGTCTCTGCTTTTTAATACACTGTCCAGGTTTGTCAAAGCTTTTCTTCCAAGGAGCAAGCATCTTTTAATTTCATGCCTGCAGTCACCAGGGACCCAAATAAAATCTCTCCTGTTTTGTAAGATGACACCACCCTTATGGCAGAAAGTGAAGAAGAACTAAAGAGCCTCTTAATAAAAGTGAAAGAGGAGAATGAAAAAGTTGGCTTAAAGCTCAACATTCAGAAAACTAAGATCATGGCATCCAGTCCCATCACTTCATGGCAAATAGATGGATAAACAGTGGAAACGGTGGCTGACTTCATTTTTTCTGGGCTCCAAAATCATTGCAGATGGTGATTACAGCCATGAAATTAAAAGATGCGTACTCCTTGGAAGGAAAGTTATGACCAACCTAGACAGCATATTAAAAAGCAGAGACATTACTTGCCAATAAAGGTCTGTCTAGTCAAGGCTATGGTTTTTCCAGTAGTCATGTATGGATGTGAGAGTTGGACTATAAAGAAAGCTGAACACCGAAGAATTGATGCTTTTGAACTGTGGTATTGGAGAAGACTCTTGAGAGTCCCCTGGACTGCAAGGAGATCCAACCAGTCCATCCTAAAGGAGATCAGTCCTGGGTGTTCAAATTGGAAAGACTGATGCTGAAACTCCAATACTTTGGCCACATGTGAAGAGCTGACTCATTTGAAAAGACCCTGATGCTGGGAAAGATTGAAGGCAGGAGGAGAAGGGGACAGAGGATGAGATGGTTGGATGGCATCACTGACTCAATGGACGTGGGTTTGGGTGGACTCCGGGAGTTGGTGATGGACAGGGAGGCCTGGTGTGCTGTGGTTCATGGGGTCGCAAAGAATCGGACACGAATGAGAGACTGAATTGAACTGAACTGTTTTGTAAGTTAAGCTCCCAAAGGGGTTATAGCCCAAAGTGTTCTGGGCTGACGTCCTTGCTCTGCTCAGACCTAGTTGCAGAGGACGAGGTATAGTCTAGACTCTCAGTGTCCTGGCTGCAGCAGCTATGCCTCTTGGAAGATGTGGCTCTTTTAGCGCTGCCAACCCAGTGTCGTCGATGCCTTGGTCTTTTACGTGTCCTATGCTTCTTGAGTCCCTGGAGCAAGAGGGTTACCAGAACTAACAAGAATGTCACCAGGCTGGTTCCACCCCACAGAATTAAACAAAGAAATCAAAACAAACAAACAAAACAACCCAAGAAAACTTGAAGCCAACCTAGAAATGTGTAATCTGATCCCAGGACACCAATGGCTATACACTAGTAAAAACTTCCTCTTATCTGGGGTGTGAGCAACAAACAGATCAAACCACAGAGGGGAGAAAAGTTGCTGGTCACTGTCTAGAGTCCATTGTGGAACTTAATTTTAACCTGGGTTACTTTCCACCTGAAGGTCAAATGTGGCACTATGTGCTAGGGAAAATCTACTTATCCGCGTGCCCTAGAGAGTGGCATCTGTCTTGTAAACTTTGTAAATTTTCAGGGAGTGCATCATCAGTTCCAAGGCTTCCAGTGGTTCCCTTCTCCTCCATGGTGTCCACCTTGGATATTTAAAACCTATTGATTTTCACTGGCCCTTTGAACCCTGTGCTCTGGCCACACCACTGATAAATCAGTGTTGGACCTGTCTAGGAAGGCATCTTCGTTTATAACAGGCACCTCTCCAAGCAAAGGCTATAGCTGTGTGTCTCTCTTGGTTTCTGTGGGGATTTGAGGAGACTTCATAATAACACACATTTTACTTGCTTGAGTTCAGATCCAGTTAAGGAAAAGATATAGAGTCAACCATTTGGAGATTGTAACCTCAGCTTTAGTACTAATCAAAACTGGATTGGCAGAATTCCCAGATGGTCCAGTGGTTAAGACTGAGCTTCCGAGGCAGGGGGCATGGGCTTCCATCCCTGGTCCAGAAACTAAGATCCCACATTCCATATGGTGTGGCCAAAAAAAAAAAAAAAAGAAAGAAAGAAAATAAAAGGAAAAAACCAACCCCCAAGAAACTGGATTGGGGGACATAAAAAACCCTCAAGAAACTAGACTGGGGGACATGGCTTAGATATGAGACACCAACAGTGTTCCTCATAATGGGAGCCACGATCAAGGAACTGTTGTAGCTAGGCGGGCTTCCCAGGGGACTCATTGGGCAAGGATTTGCCTGCCGTCAGGAGAGCTGGGTTCAATCCCTGAGTCAGGAATATCCCCTGGGGAAGAAAAGGGCAACCTCCTCCAGTATTTTGACCTGAAAAATCCCATGGACAGAGGAGCCTGGCAGGCTCCTGGGGTCACAAAAGAGTTGGAGACGATTTATTGACTAAATAACAACTTTGACTTAAATTGGCCCCTGTAGCTCAAGCAGTTAAGAATATGCCTGTGAAGAAGGAGACCAGGGTTCGATCCCTGGGCTGGGAAGTTTCTCTGGAGGAGGGAATGGCAATCCACTCCAGTATTCTTGCCTGGAGAATTCCATGGACAGAGAAGCCTGACAGGCTACAGTCCATGCAGTCGCAAAGAGTCAGACACGACTGAGTGACTAACACACATATCTGATATATAAAATATTTTATTGAGGTGTAGTTGACTTACAGTAGTATATTAGTTTTAAGTGTACAATATAGTGATTTAATATTTTTATGGATTATATTCAACTTTAAGTTATTGTAAAATATTGGCTGTATTCCCTGTGCTGTATAATATACACTTGTAGCTTGTTTATTTTATACATAGTAGTTTGTATCCCTTAATCCCCTACTCCTATCTTGTGTTTCCCCCCTCTCCATGCTGGTGAACACTAGTTTGTTCTCTTTATCTGTGAGTCTGTTTCTGTTTTGTTATACTCAATCATTTGTTTTATTTTTTATATTGAAACATATAAGTGATAACATACACTCAAACGTCTTTCTCTGTCTGACTTATTTCACTAACCTTAATATCCTTCAGATCCATCCATGATGTTGCAAATGGCAGGATCAAATTCTTTTTTATGGCTGAGTAGTATTCCATTATATACACACCACATCTTCTTTATTCATTCATCTGTTGATGGACACTTAGACTGCTTCAATATTGTGGCTATTTTAAACAATGCTGCTTTGAACATGGGGATGCATGTATCTTTTTGAATTAGTGTTTTCATTTTCTTTGGATATATACCCAGGAGTGAAGCTGCTAGGTCACATGCTAGTTCTATTTTCAGTTTTTTGAGGAATCTAATAAAAATTAATAAAAAAGAATAAAATGCCTAAGAATAAACTTAACCAAAGAAGTGAAATATCTATACCCTTTGCCGTTTGACTGCAGCATTTGGCACATCCATTGACATAAATTAATTATTAATAGATATGTACTTATTACCATTTTCTTGTTTTCTGGTTGTTTTTGTAGTTTGTCTCTGTTCTTTTCTCTTTTAGTTTCTGTTCTTGTGGTTTTATAATTTCCTTTAGTGGTGTATTTTTGTTTCTCTCTTTTTTGTGTATCTATTGTTGGCTTTTTATTTGTGGTTACTGTGATGTTCATCTATGTTGTCCTGTAATTACATCTACTTGCTTTAAATTGGTAGTAATTTAAGTTCAAACACATTCTAAAAGCAAGATAATGCTCAAAGTCTTTCAAACTAGGCTTCAACAGTACATGAACTGAGAACATCCAGATGTAGAAGCTGGATTTAGAAAAGGAAGATGAAAAAGAGATCAAATTGATAACATCTGTTGGATCACAGAAAAAGCAAGGGAATTCCCAAAAAATCTACTTCTGCTTCATTGACTATGCTAAATCCTTTGACTGTGTGGATCACAACACACTGGGGAAAATTCTTGAAGAGACAGAATTGCCAGATCACTTTACCTGTCTCCTTAGAAAACTGTTTGCAGGACAAGAATCAACAGTTAGAACCCAACATGGAACAAAGTACAGGTTCCAAATTTGGAAAGGAGTACATCAAGGCTGTATATCATCACCCTACTTATTTAACTGATATGCAGGCTACATCATGAAAAATGCAGGGCTGGATGAATCACAAGCTGGAATCAAGATTGCCAGGAGAAATATCAATAGCCTCAGATATGCTGATGATACTACTCTAAAGGCAGAAAATGAAGAGGAACTAAAGAGCCTTGAGATGAGGGTGAAAGAGGGGAGTGAAAAAACTGGCTTAAAACTCAACATTAAAAAAACTAAGATCATGGCGTATCAGGTCCCATCACTTCATGGCAAATAGATGGGGAAACAATGGAAACAGTGACAGATTTTATTTTCTTGGGCTCCAAAAATCACTGCAGACTGTTACAGCAGCCATGAAATTAGAAGACATTTGCTCCTTGGAAGAAAAGCTATGACAAACCTAGACACAGGAAAGCAGAGACATCCCCTTGCTGACGGAGGTCCGTCTAGTCAAAGCTATGGTTTTGCCGGTAGTCATGTACAGATGTGAGAGTTGGATGTGAAGAGGGCTGATGCTTTCAAATTATGGTTCTGGAGAAGACTCTTGAGAGTCCCTTGAACAGCAAGGAGATCAAACCAGTCAATCCTAAAGGAAATCAACCCTGAATATTCATTGGAAGGACTGATGCTGACGCTGAAGCTCCAATACTTTGACATCTGATGCAAAGAGCTGACTCATTGGAAAAGCCCCTGATTCTGGGAGGGATTGAGGGCAGGAGGAGACAATGGTAGCAGAGAATGAGATGCTTGGATGGCATCACTGACTCAATGGAGTTGAGAAAACTCTAGGAGATAGTGAAGGACAGACAGTGAAGTCTGGCGTGCTGTAGTCCATGGGGTTGCAAAGAGTCAGGCATAATTTAGCAACTGAACAACAGCAGTACATTCTAAAAGGTCTATATTTTTTACTATCCCCATTTATGTTTTCTATGTTATATTTTGCACTTTCATGTTTATCCCTTAACTGTTTATTATAGTTATAGTTAATTTGACAATTTTTGGATTTTTCATCTTTATTTAGCTCATTTAAGTGGTTGATCCACAGTTTTTGCTAGTAGGATTTTTTTCTTTCCTTTAGATTTTTACTTAAGGTTGTAGTATTTTCTTTATATACTTAGAGAAGACCTTTTAAAATTTCTTTTAGGGTAGGTTTAGTATTGATGAACTCTTCTAGTTTTTGCTTGGGTTAAATTGGATTAAAGATTTATTGAGCATGACTCTGCCCATCAGAACAAGATCCAGATTCCCCCATATCAGTCTCTCCCATCAGGAAGCTTCCACAAGCCTCTTATTCTTAACCATCAGAGGGCAGACAGAATGAAAACCACAATCACAGAAAATTAATGAGACTGATCGCATGGATCACAGCCTTGTCTAACTCAGTGAAACTATGAGCCGTGCCATGTAGGGCCACTCAAGGCGGACAGGTCATGGTGGAGAGTTCTGACAAAATGTGGTCCACTGGAGAAGCGGATGACAGACCACTTCACTATTCTTGCCCTGAGAACCCCATGAATAGTATGAAAGGCAAAAAGATATGACACTGAAAGATGAACTCCCCAGGTCAGCAGGTGCCCAGTATGCTACTGGAGAAGAGAGGAGAAATAGCTCCAGAAAGAATGAAGAGACAGAGTCAAAGCAAAAGCAACACCCAGCTGTGGATGTGACTGGTGATGGAAGTAAAGTCCGATGCTGTAAAGGGCAATATTGCATAGGAACCTGGAATGTTAGGTCCATGAATCAAGGTAAATTGGAAGTGGTCAAACAGGAGATGGCAAGAGTGAACATCAACATTTTAGGAATCAGTGAACTAAAATGGACTGGAATGGGGAAATTTAATTCAGATGACCATTATAGCTACTACTGTGGGCAAGAATCCCTTGAAAGAAATGGAGTAGCCTTCATAGTCAACAAAAGAGTCTGAAATGCAGTACTTAGGTGCAATCTCAAAAATGACAGAATGATTTCTGTTCATTTCCAAGGCAAACCATTCAATATCACGGTGATCCAAGTCTGTGCCCCAACCAGTAATGCTGAAGAAGAGATGTGTATAAGAGACAGGTAAAGAGGACGTGCACGTTTCCACTCGAGACGTGCCCTGACTCCCCTGAGGAGCCTCTAGAGGCACCCCACAATCTATGTCAGGACTGGAGAGGAAACCTCAGGTTCTGACCTCGGCTCCAGTCGAGGACTTAGGAGCCGTTCCTGACTGAGCAGGAATTCCGAGAGGCCTCTCGCAACTTGCGTGGTGACTGGCCTTTCCTGAGGCCACTGGGGCGGGTCAGTAAGGTCCCCATTGTAATTTGAGAGGAACTTGCAGCAACTCGAGTAAAACCAGGGGGTTCTCCCCTCCAGGCGAGTTGATGCCCTTGTCCGTTGCAGCGTTTTGCCGGAAGTCACAGCTTTTTTCTGGAACCTCGAAGGGTTCTTTCACACCCTTGTAGCGACTCAAGAAGTACCCCGACATACCATTCTCTACTCGAGAGGAACACCGAGGGTTCCACATAAATTAAGAGAAGCTCCGTTTCCCACTCCTCAGCTCGAGATGAGGGATCCTTTCCCTGCTACATCTGGAAAGGATTCTTGTTGTTCCCGACAAATCTCCAGGAAGCACTTCAACAGGAGTTTCTAGAGGAACTCCAGGTGTTGTGCCACCATTCCAACAGACCTGCACAAGTCTCTATCCACTCCAGAGTAACCTGATTTCCCTGCACTGCCTTGACTGTCACCCCACATGTGGACTCACACCCCAGTGGCATGTGTTTCAGCCCTGTGGGAAAGCCTTGAGGTAAAGCCACATACATCTGTGTTAACTAGATGGGAAGCCTGACCCTGCTGCTACAGCTCTGGAGGAAAGAGGACGTGCATGTCTCCACATAAGATGAGGCCTGACACACCTGTGAAGCCTCCAGTGGGACCCAAAGGTCCATGTCAGCAATGGAGAGGAAACCTCAGTTTCCTCGGGTCCAGATGAGGACTTAGGAAACAGCCCTACTGCACAGGAATCCTGGGAGGCCCCCCTGCAAACTGCGTGCAGACTGGCCTTTTCTGAGGGTACAGGGGCGGGTCCCTGAGATCCCCATCATGACTTTAGAGGAACATGCGGCAACTCGAGAAATACCAGGAGGTCCTCCCCTCCGGGCGAGTTGAGGACCTTGTCCTCTGCAGTGTCTCGGGGGAAGTCACCGTTCACTCTTGAACCTTGAAGAGGTTATTCACACCCTTGCAGCGACTGAAGAAGTACCCAGACATGGCATTCTCCACTCAAGAGCAACACCGAGCGTCCTGTCACAACTCAAGAGGAGCCCCGTTTTCCCCTCCTCTGCTGCAGATGAGAGTTATTTTCCCATGCTTCTTTGGAAAAGGATTCCCGGGATCCCAATGAAACTCAAGAGGAGGTACTCTCAACAGGAAAGTGGAGAGGAACTCCAGTGTTCATGCCACCATTCCAAAAGACTCCCAAATGTCTCATTCTACTCCAGAGTACCCTGATTTCCCTACACTTCCTCGACTGTCAACCCGAATATGGAACGAGTTTCAGCCCTGTTGGAAAGCCTCGAGAGAAAGCCTCAGACCACTGTTTCAAACTGATGAAAATCTGACCCTGCTGCTACAGCTCGAGAANAGAGGGTAGAGAGTTTGAAAAGTATAAAAAGATAAATACACCAAAATGCAAGTCTCCCTCCACTCCCTTCCCCAGATACCCATTTCTTTCTGGAAATGGCCATTGTTACAAGTTTATTATACATGGATCTAAAAATGAAGTAATAATAATAGCCATCATCTATTGAGTATTCAATTCTGCACCCAGATTCCTCACAAAAATCTTATGAGATAACTATTATTAACCTTACTTTACAAATAAGAAAACTGAGTCATACAAACATTGATTTTTTTTTTAGGGTCATGCTTTGTAAGTAGGAGAATTTGGGTTCAAACAAGGGCCACTACTCATATTTGTACAGGTTGTACTCAAACAGATACTATACTAGAGAAGACAGTTAAGAAGACGCTCGCTGAACAAGAGGTCTTCCCTGATGGACTAGAGGTTAGGATTTTNTAGGGTCATGCTTTGTAAGTAGGAGAATTTGGGTTCAAACAAGGGCCACTACTCATATTTGTACAGGTTGTACTCAAACAGATACTATACTAGAGAAGACAGTTAAGAAGACGCTCGCTGAACAAGAGGTCTTCCCTGATGGACTAGAGGTTAGGATTTTGCCTGCCCATGCAGGGGACGTGGGTTGGATCCCTGGTTCAGGAAGACCCCACATGCTGTGGAGCTACTAAATCCGTGCCCCACAGCTCCTGAACCCTCCATCTAGAGCCCGTGCCCCACAACTAGAGAAGCCACCACAAGGAGAAGCCCGCCCACTGCAAGGAAGAGTNAGTCTGCCACTGTTTCCCCATCTATCTGCCATGAAGTGATTGGACCAGATGCCATGATCTTAGGTCTTCTGAATGTTGAGTTTTAAGCCAACTTTTTCACTCTCCTCTTACACTTTCATCAAGTGGCTCTTTAGTTCTTCTTCACTTTCTGCCATAAGTGTGGTGTCATCTGCATGTCTAGGCTATTGATATTTCTCCTGGCAATCTTGATTTCAGCTTGTGCTTCATCCAGACTGGCATTTCACATGATGTACTCTGCATATAAGTTAAATAAGCAGGGTGACAATATACAGCCTTAACGTACTCCTTTTCCTATTTGGAACCAGTCTATTGTTCCATGTCCAGTTTTAACTGTTGCTTCCTGATGTGCACATAGGTTTCTCAAGAGGCAGGTCAGGTAGTCTGGTATTCCCATCTCTTGAAGAATTTTCCACGGTTTGTTGTGATCCATACAGTCAAAGGATTTGGCTTAATCAATAAAGCAGAAATAGGACATTTTTCTGAAAGTCTCTTGCTTTTTCAGTGATCCAACAGATGTTGGCAATTTGATCTCTGCTTCCCCTGACTTTTCTAAAACCAACTTGAACATCTGGAAGTTCACGGTTCATGTATTGTTGAAGTCTTGCTTGGAGAATTTTGAGCACTACTTTACTAGCGTGTGAGATGAATGCAATTGTGCGGTAGTTTGATCATTCTTTGGCATTGCTCTCTTTACTGAATTCCTGAGGTGGCACATCTCTGGGAGCTTCATGGGAGCAGATGAGCTACATTAGACTCCTCCCGTTTTGGAGGAAAAGTGCTCTGTCCTCATAGGGATGGACATAATCCTGGTAGAGATTCTCCTCCTTGGCCACAGGAATTCTACTACTTCTAGAATGCCTTCTCTTTCTGTGTGTTATCTACATATCATCACCTCTGACCAAAGATACACTTTATCACAAAGGAAATACAGCAGTGGATTCACACCCACAGAATTCAGGCATCTTATCCTGAACCGTGATATTCAAGATCAGCTGACTTGATAAAACTGTGATGATCATCTTCTGAAGACTCAGAACAGTCCCAGCTTTGTCAGCTTTGTGATATTCCCATTTTGTTGTTGTTGATCAGTCGCTCAGTCGTGTCCAACTCTTTATGACCCCATGGACTGTTGCATGCTGGGCTCCTCTGTCCATCACTATCTCCTGGAATTTTCTCAAATTCATGTTCACTGAGTTGGTGATACCATCTAACCAACTCATCCTCTGTCATCCCTTTCTCCTCCTGCCTTTAATCTTTCCCAGAATCAGGGTCTTTTCCAATGAATTGGCTCTTTGCATCAGGTGGCCAAAGTATTGGAGCTTCAGCTTCAGCATCAGTCCTTGCAATGAATATTCAGGACTGATTTCCTTTAGGATGGACTGGTTTGATCTCCTTTCAGTCCAAGGAACTCTCAGGAGTCTTCTCCAGCACCATGATTCAAAAGAATCAATTCTTTGATGCTCAGTTTTCTTTATGGTTCAACTCTCACATCTGTACATGATTAAAGACAAAATCATAATTTTGACTATATGGACCTTTGTCAGCAAAGTGATGTCTCTGCTTTTTAATATGATGTCTAGGTTTGTCATAGCTTTTCTTTCAAGGAGCAAGCATCTTTTAATTTCGTGGCTGCAGTCACTGTCTGCAGTGATTTTGGAGCCCAAGAAAATAAAATCTGTCACTATTTCCACTTTTCCCCCATCTATTTGCCATGAAGTGATGGGACCAGATGCCGTGATCTTAGTTTTATGAATGTTAGGTTTTAAATCACCTTTTCCACTCTCTTCTTTCCCCCTCATCAAGAGGCTCTTTACTTCCTCTTCGATTTCTGCCATTAGAGTGATATCATCTGCATATCTGAGGTTGTTGATATTTCTCCTAGCAATCTTGATTCCAGCTTGTGGTTTATCCAGTCCAGCATTTTCCATATGTACTCTTCATACAAGTTAAATAAAAAGAGTGACAATATACAACCTTGTAGGAATCCTTTCCCAATTTTAAACCAGTCAGTTTTTCCATGTCCAGTTCTAACTGTTGCTTCTTGACTCCCATACTGGTTTCTCAGAAGACAGATAAGGTGGTGGTCTGGTATTCCCATCTCTTTGAGAATTTTCCTTTTTTTTTTTTGGTGATCCACACAGTCAAAGGCTTTCATGTCATCAGTGAAGCAGAAGCAAATGCTTTTTCCTGGAACTCTCTTGCTTTTCCCATGATCCAATGAATGTTGGCAACTTGATTTCTTTTTCCTCTGCCTTTTCTAAATCCAGCTTGTACATGTGGAAGTTCTTGATTTACGTACTGCTAAAGCCTAGCTTGAAGTATTTTGAGTGTTACCTTGCTGGCATGTGAAATGAGCACAGTTGTACAGTAGTTTGAACATTCTTTGGCACTGGAATGAAAACTGACATTTTCCAGTCCTTGTGGCCACTGCTGGATTTTCCTGCTGGCCATGTTGAGTGCAGCAGTTTCACAGCATCATCTTTCAGGATTTGAAATAGCTCATATGGAATTCCATCACCTTCACTAGCTTTTTTCATATTAATGCTTCCTAAGGCCCACTTGACTTCACACTCTAAGATGTTTGGCTCTAGGTGAGTGACCACACCATGGCAGTTATTTGGTCATTAAGATCTTCTTTGTATAGTTCTTCTGTGTATTCCTGCCACCTCTTTTTAATCTCTCCTCTTCTGTTAGGTCCTTACCATTTCTGTCCTTTATCGTGCCCAGCCTTGCATGAAATGTTCCCTTAATATCTCCAATTTATTTGAAGAAATCTCTAAGCCTTTCCATTCTATTGTTTTCCTCTATTTCTTTGCATTGTTCATTGAAGAAGACCTTCTTAGCCCTCATTGCTATTCTCTGAAACTGCTTTCAGTTGGGTTTATTGTTCCCTTTCTCCTTTGCCTTTCACTTTTCTTCTTTCCCCAGCTGTTTGTAAGGCCTCCTCAGACAACCATTTTGCCTTTTTGCATTTCTTTTTCTTTGGGATGATTTTGGCCACTGCCTCCTGTATAGTGTTACAAACCTTTGTCCATAGTTCTTTGTCCATAGTAGGCACTCTGCATTCTGGATCTAATCCCTTGAATCAATTTGTCACCTCCACTGTATATTTGTAAGGAGTTTTATTTAGGTCATACCTGAATGTCTAGTGGTTTTCCCTACTTTTTAAAATTTAAGCCCAAATTTATTCAGATGACCATTATATCTACCACTGTGAGCAAAGTTCCCTTACAAGAAATGGAGTGGGACTCATAGTCAATCAAAGGGTACAGAATACGATATTTGGTGTGATCTCAAAAACAACAGAATGTTCTTGGCTTGTTTCCAAAGCAAGCCATTCAGTATCATAGTAATCCAAGTCTATGCCCCAACCACTGATGCCAAAGAATCTGAAGCTGATTAGTTCTATGAAGACCTATGACATCTAGAATGAACACCAAAAAGGGATGTCCTTTTCATCATAGTGGATTGGAATGCAAAATTAGGAGGTCAAGAGATACCCAGAATAACAGGCAAGTTTGGTCTTGGAGTACAAAATGAAGCACAGCAAAACCTAACAGTCTGGTCAAGAGAACATGCTGGTCAAAGCAAGCACCGTTTTCCAACAACCCAGGAGATGATTGCACCCGGACATCACCAGATGGTCAATACTGAAATCAGATTATGTTCTTGCAGCCAAAGATGGAGAAGCTCTTATTATATCATCAGCAAAAGCAAGAGCTGGAGCTGACTGTGGCTCAGATCATCAGTTCTTTATTGCAAAATTAAGTCTCAGATTGATGTTTCCATAGCAGGTGGTATATGTTTTAAACCAGCAGCTAATATACGGTGTCATCACCCCATCAAAATGCACGGGTCTGGGAATCAAGAGAGGGAAATGAGGGTTATTCCTTTCTCCATTATACCTAATCACCACTTGAAAGGTTTTCTTTTAATTAATCTACTGCTACTAGCACTGTTAAACAGCTATGTATCTTATTTCTGAATCTGGATACGTAAGGACTCTGCTTCTGAATCAAGACACATACAATAAGAGACAACTTTGCAGTCTGAGTGTGCATGATGGGAGAAACACAAGAAGGAAGGGCAGGAGGGAGCCAGGTCTCACTCACTTGGTAGCAAGTTTAGGTGGAATGTGGCAGTTCCCATGAAAGAACCTTGGACACGTATCACAGGATAACGGCGCCTTCTCTCTCCTGCACACCTCGCATTTATTTGAGTCTTCTGGCTAGAAGGGGAAATGATGTAGACATCATTGGGATCAGCAAGACTCTGGAAAATCAACCCTGTGGTTGGCACTGTAGACACACAGCCTTTACTCATACCCAAGCGATGCTTGGAAACCATTCTCAAAATGGTTTATGAGAGTTCAGGGAGAAGACAGTCTGGTCTGCAGTGAAGTTCAGGAGGAAGTGGCTGTGTGTTAAACTTTCAAAGTTTTATTTATAGAGACAGATATCCTGATAAGTCTTTCAACAACCACAGAAAAGGATAAATTAAAGATAACCTGAGAATTGTATTATTCTGAAGGCAAAATCTGTCTGAGGAATACAGTGTCTCATCTAGTTGTCTACACTGCATCATTTACATTGACTCATTGAAGAGTGATTTACTGCGTTTTTGTTTTTATTTTTGTCTTTTGGTCGTGTTGCACGGCATGTGGGAATCTTAGTTCTCTGACCAGAGGCTGAACCTGCACCGCCTGCACTGGTAGCAGTGTTGTAACCATTGGGCCACCGGGAAAGTCCCTACTGAGACTTTACATGCTAAGATAAACCATCTGAGAGATCATTGCATTCCATTTTCCTTGCTGCCAGTTCTCTGTGAATTGAAGGACCTGGGGAGGTATTCCTGGACTATGGATTTTGTGCCGGAGAGCCCCTGAGCCTGCAACAGTGCCTCTGGGTGGAAAGGTGATGGGTACAGGTAATCAGGGGTATGCCAGGGCAGACAGACCTCTCTGGTTCTGAAGCCTGGGGAAAGCCATCCCAGGACTTGGCTTGGCATCTAGGTGTGGAAGTGCCATCTCTCAATGGCTGGGAACTGTGATAATGGCAGTCACTGGAGTTGAAGGCCAAGGTCTTACCCTAATTTTTTGAGCCCATGAAAGACCTGGTGCTTTGCCTGTGTAAGGAAGATGGAAGGGTCCACAAAGTCAGCTGGTATGGGATTTTTCACCAGGCTCAACATGTGGGGCCTTTAGCCAGATTTTATTTCATTCAGTGACATACTAAAGGGGTGGGATGGAGTGGGAAGTGAGAGGGAGAGTCAAGAGGGAGGGGACATGTGTATACCTATCAGTTCAGTTCAGTCGCTCAGTCGTGTCTGACTCTTTGCGACCCCATGAATCGCAGCACGCCAGGCCTCCCTGTTCATCACCATCTCCCGGAGTTCACTCAGACTCACATCCATCAAGTCNTTTTTTTTTTCCTTTTCATTGCTTAGTCTTAGTCACATAAAACGTTTTTATCTTTAAGCCTAAAACTGATGCCTACACAACAAACTCAGTTTGAACTCTGTACTAAGGATTATATAACAACAATGTATCCTGCTTGAGGACAGTTTCTCCTTCCTGAAAACCTTCTGGCTAATCCTGTTATTTTAAAATGTAAATTATGGACTTTTACTCGAGGTTACAATGTTGAATTACAAAAATGGTCAAGAGACAGTGGGAAACTCTCATGACTTCTAGTTTTTATCTATTTGAATTGTTTTGATATGAGTGGAAATGTGTCTCGTGTTTTCCACTTACTTTGAGGCTTTGGAATATCATATCTTCAGTTTATACTGATGTTTTGGCTTTTGTATAGTGGAGGAATAGGATGGGGAGGCCACTTTCTCCCCCACAAATTCATCAAAAGAACATTTGAACCCTGAGTAAATTCCACAAAACAACTGCTGAATGCTGGCAGAGGACATCAGGCACCCAGAAAAGCAGCCCATTGTCTTCAAAAGGAGCGTTCCTCCCTCCCCACAGCATGACTGAAAAAGTGAGCCTAAAAAAGTGTCCACCACTGCCCCCTTGTGTCAGGGCAGAAATTAGACACTGAAGAGACCAGCAAACAGAAGTTAAAGCCTTGGAAGTGACAGGTACAATAGATTAAAACCCTGTAGTTAGTACTGACTACATAGGAAGGGGCCTATAGATTTTGAGAAATATAAACCAGCTCAAGGAATTATCTGTAAATGAACTGACCCCACCCCACACTGTCCACAACATCAGAGAAAGTCCTAGATATATTTTATTATAATCAGTTTTTATTTCTTTATTATTTTATTTTACTTTTATTTTAAGCCCTCTATTATTCCTTTAATTTACAATTACTTTGCAAAAAATCACCTTATTTTTAAAATCAACTTCATATATATATTATAATTTTGGTGACTTTTTTTCCTTAATACTGTATTTTTGAAAATCCAACCTCTACTCTAGGTTTTTAGTCTTTGCTTTTTGGTATTTGTTATCAATTTTATACCTTTAAGAACCCAGTCTTCAGTACCCATTTTTACTTGGGCAAGAGATTAGTGGCTTGACTGCTATCTCCCCCTTTGGACTCTCTTTTTTCTCCACCAGGTCGCCTCTATCTCCTACCTCCACCTTCTCTTCTATACCCAACTCTGTGAATCTCTTTGTGTGTTCCAGACAGTGGAGAACACTTAGGTAACTGATTACTGGCTGGATCTGTCTCTCTCCTTTTGATTCCCCCCTTTTTCCTCCTGGCCACCTCTATCTCCTTCCTCCCTCTTCTCTTCTCTGTATAACTCCGTGAACATCTCTGAATGGTCCAGACTGTGGAGTGCACATAAGGAAGTGATTATTGGCTAGCTTGCTGTCTTCTTTTGATTCCACCTCATTTCATTCGGGTCACCTCTATCTCCCTCCTCCCTCTTCTCCTCTCCATGTAACTCTGTGAACCTCTCTGGGTGTCCCTTACTGTGGAGAAACTTTTCATCTTTAACCTAGATGTTTTATCATTGGTGCTGTATAGATGGAGAAATCTTGAGGCTACTGTAAAAATAAGACTGAAAACAAGAAGCAGGAGACTTTAGTCCAAATCCTGAGAACACCAAATAACTCCTGACTCCAGGGAACATTAACCAACAGGGGCTCATCAAACACCTCCATACCTACACTGAAGCCAAGCATTATCCAAGGGCCAAAAGTTCAGAGCAAGATATACCACTCAAATTCTCTAGCAATACAGGAACACAGCCCTGAACTTCAATATACAGGCTGCCCAAAGTCACTCCAAACCCATTGGCATCTCATAACTCATTTCTGGATAATTCCTTGCACTCCAGACAGAAGAAATCCAGCTCCACCCACCAGAACACCGACACAAGCTTCCCTAACCAGGAAACCTTGACAAGCCACCCATACAACCCACCCACAGTGAGGAAACTCCATAATAAAAAGAACTCCACAAACTGCCAGAATAAAGAAAGGCCACTGCAAACACAGAAATATAAACAAGATGAAGGGACAGAGGAATACCCAGCAGGTAAAGGAACAGAATAAACACCCACCAATCCAAACAAAAAAAGAAGAGATAGAGAATCTCCCTGATTCCGAATAATGGTAGTAAAAATGATCCAAAATCTTGAAAACAAATGGAACCACAGATAAATAGCCTAGAGACAAGGATTGAAAAGATGCAAGAAAGATTTAACAAAAAGAAATAAAAAAGAGTCTATATATAATGAATAATGCAATAAATCAGATGAAAAACACTCTGGAGGGAACAAATAGTAGAATAATGGAGGCAGAAGATAGGATCAGTGAGGTAGACGATAGAATGGTAGAAATAAATGACTCAGAAAGGAAAAAAGAAAAACGAATTAAAAGAAATGAGGACAATCTCAGAGACCTCTGGGACAATGTAAAATGCCTTAACATTCGAATCATAGGAGTCCCAGAAGAAAAAAACAAAAAAGAAAGACCATGAGAAAATACTTGAGGAGATAATAGTTGAAAACTTCCCTAAAATAGGGAAGGAAATAATCACCCAAATTCAAGAAACCCAGAGAGTCCCAAACAGGATAAACCCAAGGTGGAACACCCCAGTTCAGTTCAGTTCAGCTCAGTGGCTCAGTCGTGTACAACTCTTTGCGATCCCATGAATTGCAACACGTCAGGCCTCCCTGTTCATCACCATCTCTCTGAATTCACACAGACACATGTCCATCGAGTCCGTGATGCCATCAAGCCATCTCATCCTTGTTTGTCCCTTTCTCTTCCTGCCTCCAATCCCTCCCAGCATCAGAGTCTTTTCTAATGAGTCAACTCTTCTCATGAGGTGGCCAAAGTACTGGAGTTTCAGCTTTAGCATCATTCCTTCCAAAGAAATCCCAGGATTGATCTCCTTCAGAATGGACTGGTTGGATCTTCTTGCAGTCCAAGGGACTCTCAAGAGTCTTCTCCAACACCACAGTTCAAAAGCATCAATTCTTCGGTGCTCAGCCTTCTTCACAGTCCAAATCTCACATCCATACATGACCACTAGAAAAACCATAGCCTTGACTAGACGGACCTTAGTCAGCAAAGTAATGTCTCTGCTTTTGAATATGCTATATATGTCGGTCATAACTTTTCTTCCAAGGACTAAGCGTCTTCTAATTTCATGGCTGCNTTCTCACATCCATACATGATCACTGGAAAAACCATAGCCTTGACTAGACAGACCTTAGTCGGCAAAGTAATGTCTCTGCTTTTGAATATGCTATCTAGGTTGGTCATAACTTTTCTTCCAAGGAGTAGGTGTCTTCTAATTTCATGGCTGCAGTCACCATCTGCAGTGATTTTTGAGCCCCAAAATATAAAGTCTGACACTGTTTCCACTGTTTCCCCATCTATTTCCCATGGAGTGATGGGACCGGATGCCATGATCTTCATTTTCTGAATTTTGAGCTTTAAGCCAACTTTTTCGCTCTCCTCTTTCACTTTCATCAAGGGGCTTTTTAGCTCCTCTTCACTTTCTGCCATAAGGGTGGTGTCATCTGCATATCTGAGGTTATATAGACCTATGACTGACTCATGCTGATGTATGGCAGAAACTAACACAATATTGTAAAGCAATTATCCTTCAATTAAAAATAAATAAAATTTATTTTTTAAAAGAAAAAAATCGACAGTGTTTGCATCTAAGTATTGTGGAGTAACAAGCAGCACATGTTAAAACTACAGAATTTATGGGGACTTCCCTGGCATCCTAGTGGTTAAGACTTCCCCTTCCAATGGAGGGGGTGCAGGTTCAATCCCTGGTTGAGGAACTAAGATCCCCTATGCCTCTCGGTCAAAATATCAAAACATAAAACAGAAGCAATATTGTAACACACTCAATAAAGACTTTAAAAATGGTTCACATTAAAAAAAAATCTTAAAAAACCCTATAGAATTTATAGACCAAAATAAGAATGATCAAGGAAGGAGCCCATTGGTGGGCAAGAAGAATTAAATTTCTTCCTTTTTATTTTTGGTGATAATCTATGTGGCAATAACATGTGAATCTCTATATACTATGATTTCTATGTATGAGGGTCATGTGTCTGTTCTGCAGAAATGCCCAGAGAATGGGCACCTGGTCCCTCTCCTGGGCCACCTGAGTGGAAATATAACCATGTAGTGAGAAACAGCTCATCTAATGGATAGCAGCTCTTCATCTAGATGAAGCCACCCTTTCTATACCACAGGCTAGAAGAAATTCACATGACTGTGCTTGCATGACAGTCTAGGTACAAAACAGTCACAGATTTGAGGGCCAGCCCACCTGGTGATGAGTAGCTGGGATTCTGGTGGGTGTTGAGGAAGTGGGGAGGTGGTGGGGAGGGCCATTCAACAGTTCTCTTCCTTCTAGAAACACTCTTTATGCCTTGTTCCGTGACACCCCATTCTCTTTGACTTTTCTAACATGTTTCTTCTTTCTTTTCAGCTTCCAAACCTGGAATGTTGGAATTCTGTAGGCCCATTTTCCTCTCCTGCTGCTGCTAAGTTGCTTCAGTCGTGTCCTACTCTGTGCAACCCCATAGACAGCAGCCCACCAGGCTCCCCTGTCCCTGGGACTCTCCAGGCAAGAACACTAGAGTGGGGTGCCATTTCCTTCTCCAATACATGAGAGTGAAAAGTGAAAGTGAAGTTGCCCAGTTGTGTCCGACTCTTAGCGACCCCATGGACTGCAGTCCACCAGACTCCGTCCATGGGATTTTCCAGGCAAGGGTACTGGAGTGGGGTGCCATTGCCTCTCCTAGATGACCACAACTACCCCCATGACCTGCCACATGCATCCCTGAGCTTTCAGACCTGTGTTTCTGGTCTCCTTGTCTTCTTTTGAGTACCCAAGCATCCAAGTGCTACTTTTTAAAAATCATATAAAATTATATGTCTTTCATCATGTCTAAAACCCACTGTGCCCCAGACCACAGTCCTTGTCTTTCTGTCTTGAATGTGCTCCTATTCTGGTGCCCCCTTACCTCATTAAGAACCCAGGAGACTGGAAATGAACATGGATTCCTTCCCTTACCCCATCCCAGACATCCAACTCATTACCAGTCCTGCTGATCTGAATTTTTAAATACTTCATCTCATTCTCAGTGCTTCTGTGAGTTCTGTTGCTAGAAGAATGCAGAGCCTCTACTTGTAATATAGTATTATGAGCCAAAGCAAAATGGCTTGATATTTCCAAAGCATAATAGTCAGAATATTACCCTTGAGCCCGATGATCTGAGGTGAATTGGAACACACGTTGATCGGTAGATTCTTTGCGTCTGTAACTTCAATATAAGAAAAAGAGACACAAAATCCACACATAGGAAATTCTAGGCTGCAAGGTATGTCTTGACCACATGCTCCCTGTCAATAGGAGAGCTTGAGGAATGGCCTGTTAGGGAGATCCTTGGGGACATCCCTACCTGTGTTTGAGAGGTCCTGGCTTGGGACCATGTAACTGCATTTCCTTCTTCTCACCCTCATGGATGCTGACCACTATTTTTAGGCTACTGGGTCAGGCTTTCTTGTGCCATATGGTGCTGAGAAGACACAAGCAGCAGAAGCCAGGGGCTAGAGAAGGAAGAGATGCTGTAGAGAGACCCTTCAAGAACCGAGGCGGTGACACCTTATGAGCTGTCAGCCCAGAGGAAACCAAGAGAAGGCATCCGTGATGAAGGGTGGGAGAAGACCAACTAACTGATTAACCCAGACTGAACTACCCTTGACCCCCTAGGACTAGAGTTTCCTGAGTGGCTTAGTGGTAAAGAATCTGCTGGCCAGTGCAGGAGCCAAGGAGACACGGGTTCGACCCCGTGATCAGGAAGATCCCCTGGAGGAGGAAATGGCAACCCACTGCAATATTCTTGCCTGGGATAATCCCATGGGCAGGGAGGCCAGGTGGGCTGTTGTCCACTGGGTTGCAAAAAGTCTGACACAACTGAGCTGAGCATGCATGCATAGCCT
Organism: Neotragus pygmaeus; assembly: GCA_006410875.1. Lineage (NCBI taxonomy): Eukaryota > Metazoa > Chordata > Mammalia > Artiodactyla > Bovidae > Neotragus > Neotragus pygmaeus. The sequence goes on from SJYV01011254.1 coordinate 1,187,354, forward strand.
AGCATTCACTCCCTAGGACTAGGTGGAAGCATTTGGTCTTAATGAACAGTGCAAATAGCATCTCTTTCTCCAGAAAACCTAGTGGATGCAGATCCTAGTTACTGAATCTTTAGCATATAGTCAGTGGAGCAGGTATCCCCAGAAACCAGCTTTGTGAAGATCATGACTTCCTGGTTTGGCAGAGATGGCCAAGGTTACCTCTGCTGGAAGTTAGAAAAATGGAAGCTTTTCTACTTCCTTTTTTCACCTCATAGCTTCTCTCTCACACACTGTCTTGGAGAGGAAGACATCAACTATCTGACGCCTTCCCCGGAATCCACACAACACAGGCAGTGCTGGTCCATGAATGCCACATGTTACTTTGAAGGAGAGAATTTGCCTTCATCGGTGGCACTAAGGTCTGCAAAGCCCCTCTGATGGGGTTGAGAGGCAACTTCACAAATGAAAAGATTTTCCAAGTTAGCAGCTTCTTCTACAGGGCACCCCTGCTTCCCAATCACTCTATTCTTTAAAGTGTCATCTCCATGAAGGAAATAAAATTAACCTTGAAAACAGACCCCCTGAGGCAGGACTCAGTGTGAGTGGCTGTGTGCATGTGAAGAAGAGGTTTTGTTTTGTTTTTGCTTTACCAGGTGACATACGGCTATATATTCGTTCCGAAGGGGATTTCTACATTATGTCTATACTAGGTCAGCTAGAGTGACCATGAGATGTTTCCATTTTGCTCAATCCTCATTTCATTAAAGTCAGAACCCAGAAAAGCCAATGAAAATACAGTCAGTGTTGCAAAAGCAACCATCATTAAACACACTTTTTTTGTGCCTTCCCAAATCATGCTTTTCCAGCTCTAGCTCCATCTTTTATTTCTAATTTTAAGACAGTATGCCCACTGCAGTGGCCTATATGGGAAAAGAATCTAAAAAAAAAAAAAAGAGTGGATATATGTATATATATAACTGACTCACTTTGCTGTATACCTGAAACTAATACAACATTTAAGTCGACTGTACTCTAATAAAAACTTTTTCAAGAAAGACAGTACAGAAACTCACCCACCTTCTAATGAGCTCCACTTCGAGAGCATGTTGAAAGTCCAGTTTGTTGGTTAGTCCAACCAAGTTAGCCTAGGTACCCAGCTAACACTATCAACTCTATGGTACTGTACTATAATAAACTTGTCACACTTTTCACACAAATAATACAGAAAAAGCAAACAAACACAAAGAGTAAAGAAAACATTTTTAATGTCCAGTTAGAGTACCTTGAGAAGTGCAGGAGCACAGTACAACAGCTGGCATCGAGTGAACAGGCAAGGAGGGTTACTGACTGGAGGAGGGACAGGAGGTGGAAGATGGTAGAGCTGAAGGATCGTCAACAATAGGAGACGGAGGGCAAGCTGCAATTTCACTCACACCTTACATTGATGACACAGGTTCCCGTTCTTTTCTGGATTCAATTCTGTCTACTCTCTTTAAAAAATGATCCAGTGATGTCTGGGTAGCGGCTCTTCTTTTCTCATCATGGATGACACGGTAGCACTGGACTGCACTCTGAACGGCTGCAGCAACCTTCATGTACTGTTCTATGTCCGAGTCATGGGCCTCAGACACTAAGGCTGCCTCTTCAGATAAACAAAATCCCCTTGCCACTTCCTGCCTCGTGAATCTCTTCAGTTCTGCAGTTACTTCCTCTTGTCTCTCTTCATCCTTCCTCTGGGCCTCCAATTCCTGGAGTTTCTTAGCCATACCAGCTACATCACTGCTGCTTTTACAGTTGCTTCCAGACATCCTGGACTTGAAATAAAGACACTGTACTACTGTGCTCTATACTGCACTGTACAGTAAAGTACACAAAGGCACGATCAGCTGTGGAGGATTCACATACATGATAACACAAGCCAGACATGTGAACTAAATTATGTGATTGAACATGCGAATGCACGTTCACATCTTTGAAAGCTTGCAACTTTAACGTTCATATACAGGGGACTTACTCATCTATTTTTCTAAAACAAATGTACAAGATCAGTTCTGCCTTGTTATCTATTTTTAAGGATTATCTCCATCCTCTATCTCAAATATTTTAAAACTCAAAGAAGTCCCGGCTTCACACACATAAATGTTTGAAAGTAGCAAAAGCACCATACTATAAAGTCAAGCTTCATCATAATTGGTTAATTTAGAAACTATGAAATAAAGCCAGAGAGATGGAAAATCAACAATATGGTAGGTGAGACAGAAGATAATAGTTACCTTTTTCCTTTTTCTTGATGGGTTTGGTAGGAATCCTCTCTGAAAGAAAAATGAGATTCATGCTGTGCTGGGTCCTTGTTTCTACTTTGTGAGCTCAGTAATTCCAACTGCCTTTCATTCATGTTCCACTCTCAACACAAATTCGAGGGATCTTCATGGGAAATAACCTCCCTCTCCAAGTCTGTAACACACTGCTCTCTGTTACCCAGCTTCAGATTTAAAGTCAGCTTTAAAAACTGCATCCTCACTCTTGCTCTCCTTATAAAGTCTTGCCAGAATTTCCTTTACCACCCCTTCCTTCCCATCGCCCAGTACCCCTCTAAATTGTGTGTTTATACTTCGAGTACTATGGCTACTCCATTGGTACATACCTAGTGAGTGACTGACAGGTGGCAGGCCTTATCAGTGGCCTTGGACACACACTCTCTTTGGGGAGACAAGTGGGAAAAAGCTGGCACAGAATTGGTAAGAATGATAAAGTTTAAACTGTATTCTCAGAATATTTCAGGATCCAGAGATGGGTAAGTATAGTAGGCTAAATAATGTCCGTTGTTCCCCACATTGCCACATCCCCACCAAGATGTTCACATCCCAATCCCCAGACCCATGAGTGTGCTAAGTTATACAGTAAAAGGGACTTTGGTCCCTATTAGAGGGGACAGGAGGACTAGAGTCAGCAGTAGGAGATGTGATGACAGAACAAGAGATGGAGCGGGGTGAGGAAGGGGCCACAAGCCAAGGAATAAAGGCTGCTTCCAAAAGCTGAAAAAAGCAAGGGGCAGATTCTCCCTGGAAGGCTCCAGGAGGAACCAGCCCTGCTGAACCTTGACTTGAGTCCTGTGAAACTGATCTCATGCTTCTGGCCAGCAGAACTGTGTGATAATAGATTTACGTTGTCTTAAGGCAGGCCAGGAAGCAACAGTTAGAACTGGACATGGAACAACAGACTGGTTCCGAATAGGAAAAGGAGTGCGTCAAGGCTGTATATTGTCACCCTGCTTATTTAACTTTTATGCAGAGTACCTCATTAGAAACGCTGGACTGGAAGAAACACAAGCTGGAATCAAGATTGCCAGGAGAAATATCAATCACCTCAGATATGCAGATGACACCACCCTTATGGCAGAAAGTGAAGAGGAACTAAAAAGCCTCTTGATGAAAGTGAAAGAGGAGAGTGAAAAAGTTGGCTTAAAGCTCAACATTCAGAAAACAAAGATGATGGCANTAAGTGTAAAAGTTTACACACTTAGAGGATTGAGTTGTAATGAAAACCAGCGAAGATAGCACCTACATGAACTATTAGGGATAATATATGCATTGTGACTTACGTATGGTGATTTTCTGGAAGTGTTCTGCTAAAGCTTGAAACCAATGACCCATGGCACAAAACCCTTGATTGCAGCTCTTTGACGCTAGAATACCTGAATCAAGATTTTCAGGGGCCATCCTCCGCAGCGCACACTCTGCTTCCAGTTCTTGGACGCTTTGCGGTCTCCTTCATCTTCAAACTCCTTGAGAGTGAACCACTTTCCATTCTTATCCTTTATACACTTTTCTGAGGAGCCTGTGAGACCAAGCCAAGGTGAGCTCCCTTTCTTGCCAGGGCATGCTCCAGACTGTGAAAACCCCAAGACTTGACCTCCCACCGCATGAATCTGGGCCACCCGTTTTGGGTTCAGAATCAGCAACAGGGAAGCAGGGTCCCCTCTTGGAGACCCAGAGCAGTCTGGAAGGCAAGGGTAGGAGCCAACTTCCTGTCCAGTGTGCATACTTCGACCTTCATGCAATGAGAAGGACAGTAATTACTACCTGGGAGCGCATTCTAACTCACTTCAGTCGTGTCCGACTCTTTGGGACCCTATGGATGTAGCCTGCCAGGCTCCTCTGTCCATGGGATTCTCCGGGCAAGACTACTGGAGTGGGTTTCCATTCCCTCCTCCAGGGGATCTTTCTGACCCAGGGATTGAACCCTCAGCTCTTATGTCTCCTGCATTGGCAGGCAGGTTCTTTACCACTAGTGCCAGCTGGGAAGCCCCCAGTCACTACCCACATTTACGTAAAAAAATATTATGTTTGAAAGAGAAAAAAAAATGAATGAATCTAAAGATGAGTAGGGAAGATTCTTTCTCTTCCCTTCTCTGAGACCTGAGATAGAACCAGGCTGAGTTTCTGAGGGGGCAAGTGAGGTCACATGGGGGTCACCACAGGTACATCTGCCTTGTCTTGTACAAAAGTTGATCATTTCAGCTAATGGCAAGCAACTATTTCTCATATTTTGAACTCAAGCTATTTTATGTTAAAAGAAATTAGGAAATGCTGTAAAGTGGGAAAAGTTAAATTATATATGTGCTATGGCCCCCTGACGCGAAGAACCGACTCTTTGGAAAAGACCCCAATGCTGGAAAAGATTGAAGAGGGAGGAGAAGGGGACAACAGAGGATGAGATGGTTGGATGGCATCACTGACTCAATGGACGTGAGTTTGAGTAAACTCTGGGAGTTGGTGATGGACAGGGAGGCCTGGCGTGCTGCAGTCCATGGGGTCACAAAGAGTCGGGCACAACCGAGCTACTGAACTGAACTGATATAGTCATTAGGCAAACATTTATATATGGACTTCCCTGGTGGTTCAGATGGTAAAGAATCTCCCTGCAATGAGGGAGACCCAGATCTGATCCCGGGGTCAGGAAGATTCTGTGGAGAAGGGAATGGTTTACCTACCTTGCCTGATAAATCCCACAGACAGTGGAATCTGCCAGGCTACAGTCCATAGGGTGGCAAACAGTCGGACATGACTGAGCAACTAACATACACACAAAAGCAAAAACCCATTTATACTGGATTAGCCAAAAAGCTCATTTGGAGTTTTCTGTAAGATATGGAAAACTTGAACAAAGTTTTTGCCCAACCCAATACTTGTTGGTATTGAATGAACTATACTTTGGGAGGAGGGAATCAGTTATGATAGATGAGCAAGATGAGCATTTGTACTAGAACAATTATAATTTCCAAGCTTTTACATCTATTATCTCACTTTTTTCTCATAATATGGTGAGGCAAGTTTTATTATTATTCCCATTTGGGTGAAGACTAAATTCAGTATGAGAGATACTACATTGACCCACACAAAATAGACACTCTTGGTACGGCTGAAAGTTAAATCCAGGTCTTCTGAGCCTAAAGGCTGTGCTGTTTTTCAGTGAGCCAAAGGCCAGACAGACATTACAGGGAGTCAATTGTGAAGGCTGTTGTTGGGTTTCTCAAATGTGTGCGTCTCCATCCTGTTATTGAAGCACTCGTTCTTGTATTGGGTGCAGATGGGAACCCATGGACACTTTCCAAGGCAGGAGAGGAGACGACCTGGTTAGCTAATGTTCATTAATTTAAAAAGTGTGGAAATGCCATTTTTCCTCCAGCCTCTCTGGGATGTTATGTGGAAAAGAGCTAGCAGAGAAGAATTGAGCCTGCTTTCTTCAGAAAGTCTGTTTACCAGATGGCCCTTGGCTGGCATCTGGGAAGGTGGTCTTGGGAAGGGGTCTCACTATTCCCAGGACTTAAGAGTGGCTCACTGTCCCTGAACTGTGGGTATAAATGATATAGTGTGTGTGGAATGCCTGCTTTCCTTCCGAGAGTTTGGAATTTTGGCATGTGCTAGTCAGAGGGTACTTCTGTAACTAACCCCTGATAAAAGCCCTGGACTCTCAAGGCTCAGGGCAGCTTTCCTGGTAGACAACACTGCATCTCGCTGCTGGAGAAATAAGTGCGTCACGGTTACCCCTCTGGGAGAGGATTTTGGAAACTGACTTCTGTACCATGTGCTTTTTCCCCTTTCTGATTTTTTTGGTGTGCCTTTTCAATAGAATAAATAACAGCCTTGAGTTCAACAAAATGCTGAGTCCTTTCAGTCTTCCTAGTGAACCACCAGACCTGGGGACAGTGTTAGAAACATGTCCCTCCCCCCAACAAGGGTCCACAATGCGTATAATACATCATTCACATGGGAGTTTTCTAACTGAAAAGTGTAAAATATTGTGAAGCCCACCTTTTATCATTTTCTCCTTATATAAAATCCCCATCGCCTCACCACAAGTCACGGGAAGCTGATCACGTCGAAAATCCATATTTGTATCTCTGGGAACTCTTGGACCTGAAAGGAAGCATGCGTTTTTTTTTTTCATTCCATCTTGTTCTAAAATGGTCTCTCCTCCCCCATCTTGAGATCCTTCTTTAAAACTTAAAATGTAATGGGAGGCTTTATCCCATGAATTAGATACATATCTAGGTCTTTCTTTTATGGCAGGTTAGGTCCATAAAGCTAATGTCACTTTATATCCCAATCCTCTGAAATCCTAAATACACACCTCTTGAAGAAGGATCTGAATTCCCAAGCTTGCCAGCCCCAGCTACCTATTTCACGATCATTTTCTTCCTGCTGTCTTGAAGGAAGATTTATAGTCATATCATTGCTTTGAAATTATACAGATGGAGAAAATCCTCAATTTTTCATTTTTTCTCCCTGTTTGAGGGCTCAACTGGGGCAACAAAGCAGGATTGCAAAGGGCCCCCAGCGGGTCAGTTCCACCTTCCCACCTTGCTTTCTGCTTTGCTTCACTTCTCTTTCATGAGAGCTTTCTCTGTGGCTAGAATGTAACTTGCTCTAAAAGAACCACAAATTTCTCAGGGAGATGGCCTCTGTATACCCCTGGGTGCTGAGGTCTGATTCCTCTGAAGCAGGTGCTGAAAATCTTAGAAAGAATGTCAGTAGTGGGAACACTTTCTCTTGCCCTTCTGGCCAGTATTGAAGTAGAGCCACTAAAGACCAATGTTGGGGCTTCTCTCTTGATGGGGAGGGTAGGCTGTGGACAGTCCTTCCAGAGTCAGTTCTATTAGAGTTGGGTGGGTGGAGGAGGCCATTCAAATTCACCTGCCACCCACCAATTTACAGAGGAGGAAATTGAGGGCAAAAAAATGAGTGACAAGCCAAAGTTATACAATCAAAGAAATTTTAGGAATTTCTTTGATAACAGGTCCCGTTCCCACTCAGAGTCCCCTTCGGTGGCTAGCCTGTGGCTCTCTATATAGGCAAGAGAAGAATGAGCTATATCACGTGAGTCACACTCTTTAGATACATTTCTTCATATTTCCTTCCTCAAAAGTTATCACCGTGGTGAGGGGAGACCTGCTCAGGAGGCCTGGGGATCTCTAACAGATCAATTGACTAATCAATGCAGCGGGTGCCTGTCGTGTTGTTGAAACTGACCAGGACCAGGGACTATCCTAACATTTGTTACTGGCTCTAAAAGTCAATTAAGAAAAATTGATTGATCACTAAAAACATGAATTATAAAATAGAAATTTGCATTATTTTAGTTAAAAATGCATTAATCATTTATTTTTTACCTCTTTTTCTGCCTCTTTTCAAAGACTCAGTGCAGACTCTTTCTATCCCTGAGAGAAAGTAGAAAAATAACATAAATGTGTCTTTTTACAACATTATGTTGCAAACAGTGTTTTCAAAAATATCATTCAAATGTCACTTTTCAGGAGTCTGTCTAGTACATCAAGAAAAATGTCAAATGCCTTGATAAGGAGTTAGGGGTTTTTTCTGTAAAGGGCCAGAGAGGAAAATATTTAAGGTGCTATGGACCACAATTCCTTTTGTTATTACTCAGCTCTACTGTTTTAGTGTGAGGGCATCCATAGACAATCCATAAATGGTAAGATGTGGCTCTGGCTGTGTTCCACTAAAAATTTATTTATGAAACAGCTCATGGATTGAATTTGCCCTGTGGACCTTAGTTTGTGGAACCGTGGTCTAGACTTAGTTACAAAGATGACGAGTATCTGAGATATACCCTGTATTTCTTTTACTAACATTTCCCAGTCATCCCAAATAAAATTGAAACCATGTCTTACACATTTCCCAAGTAACAGAGCAGCAACGCGAGCAGAGTAATGAAGTTGGACATCTGTCAAATCTTTATTGTGCGCCAGGAACGATCCTTAGAACCTGTCTCTATTGATTTACTTTATCCTTAGAGCAAATTTATCAAATAAAAGCTAATACTATCCTCATCTTACAGATGAGAAAATTGATGTGCACAGCTAAAAATACAAATTAAATAAAAGCACTGAAGATTTTACTTTTATAAAGAGGCAGCGATTAAAGGCAGTACTACTAGGTCTCAAGGAAAACTTCATGCTCAATTCTGTAGGTCAGATAACTGCCACAAAACTAAATTTGAAAGCTTTTTGATAAAAAATGGCGGCAAAAATGAGCAAGGACTGACAACAACAACAAAAAAAACACAAAAAAACCCCAACTAGTTCAATGGCCCAAAAAATGGAAGCTTATAAAATTGATTATTGTTTTCGTTGCTGTTTTTCCATCACTAGGTCATGTCTGACTTTGTGACCTCATGGACTGTAGCATGCCAGGCTCCTCTGTCCTCCACTATCTCCCAGAGTTTGCTCAAAATCATGTCCATTGAATCACTGATGGTATCTAACCATCTCATCCTCTGCTGCCCCCTTCTCCTTTTGCCTTCAATGTAAAATTGATGCCTAAGTTCCTAGTTGTAGGTAGGGTTAGAGATAGCACAAAATGTCGACTTAGATATTTCAGAAAAATGTAGTATCTGATTCAATTGCTGATTGCATTCAAAAAGATCAGGCATGTCCATATGCATGTGTAGGTCTGCCATCATTCAGCAGTGAGTGTCTGAATGTTGAGGTCAGGGATGCTTTCTAGCTAAAGGTCTGTGCCCATCATTCAGTTCCCACGGCTAGAATCCTAGAGTACTAATTTGGTAATGCTGGTTCCAGGAGGAAACAGCTCATATATGAAGCTGAGGTGGGCCTTGCTGGCCAGTTAGTCTCTTTATTATTATTTCACTTTACAGAGGAATAAACTCAGGCAGAAGAGGCAATGTGACAGACCCAAGTCCACAGGACTACCTCAAGGGGGTGGGATGTGGGGCAGGGCAGTTTCATCACTTGTGAGTTACACAGTGTTTGATAGCTACAACTATTTCTAGCCTCAAAAGTTATCAGTTCAGCACTGAAGAAGTCCTTGGGCCTAGGGTTCTGGTTGCAGATCCCACCACCATGCTACTTGTTTGAGATATCATCTTTGTCTCCCTGTCATGTTTTAGAAGTTGACTAAATCTGGTATATTTCTCAATGGTTAGTAGCTACAGAAAATAATTAGAGAAATAAGTCTATTAATAAAAGTGTAGAATAAAACACAAAAATTTAGACGTTTAATTATTAAACATTTATTTATATATTTATTTCCTCTTGGTTTGCCTCTTTGAGGCTCTATTACTCAGAATCTCAATTCTATGTCTTTCCCCTCTTTCTGAGAAAATAGAAAAATATAAAACAGATGCTGCTGAAAAGTTGCATTGCATGTAAAAATACTTTTTAAAAATTCCATTTTACTGTAAATTGTCAAGATCCTACTGCATAAAGAAAAATAAATGCTCCATAGCCTTGCACTTATTAAGCCTTTGATGGTTAACCTCGGTTCCTAGATTTCATGTTGTTTACTCTCACACTAATCCAAATACATTTACATCTACATTTAAAAGAACCTAAGGCAAGTCTTATTTCTTGTATCTAAAGGAACACTTTGAGAATGATAATAATGAAAGCTAAAAATGAAGGAGAGTAAAAAAGCTGGCTTAAAACTCCACATTCAAAAAACTAAAATCATGGCACCCAGTCTCATTACTTCATGGCAAATAGATGCAGAAACAATGGAAACAGTGAGAGACTTTATGTTTTTGGGCTCCAAAATCACTGCAGATCGTGACTGCAGCCATGAAATTAAATGATGCTTGCTCCTTGGAAGAAAAGCTATGACCAACCCAGATGGCATATTAAAAAGTAGAGACACTACTTTGCCAGCAAAGGTCCCTCTAGTCAAAGCTATGGTTTTTCCAGTAGTCATGTATGGATGTGAGAGTTGGACTATAAAAAAAAGCTGAGCCCCAGAGAACTGATGCTTTTGAACTGTGGTGTTGGAGAAGACTCTTTAGAGTCCCTTGGACAGCAAGGAGTTCAAACCACTCAATCCTAAAGGAAATCAATCTTGAATATTCATTGGAAGGACTGATGCTGAAGCTGAAACTCCCATACTTTGGCCACCTGATGCAAAGAGCTGACTAATTGGAAAAGACCCTGATTCTGGGAAAGACTGAAGGCAGGAGGAGAAGGAGACAACAGAGGATGAGATGGTTGGATGGCATCACTGACTCAATGGACATGAGTTTGATCAAACTCTGAGAGTTGGTGATGGACAGGGAAGCCTGGTGTGCTGCAGTCCACGGGGTCGCAAAGAGTTGGACATGACTGAGCCACTGAACTGAACAGTTGTTACATGCTTATTATATGCTAGACATGAATTAAGACCTTACATTGACTAATTTATCTTAGGGAGTTTTACTATTCCCATTACCTATAAAGAAACTGAAGCTTCCTGAAATTACAAAAATTAAGTTTATTAATCCAGATTTCCTTTGCTTGAGAGGCAGAATCAATGCAGAAATGCAAGAATTTGGATTATCTAGGGATATGTGATGGTGACCGACACAAATAATACATTGGCCATCCTCTTAACCCTGAATGAAGGCTTTTGGGCTGAAAATATGAAAGAGACAAAAGAGCTCGTTCACATGGATTTGGACAAAAAAAGATATNAATCAGAAAAAGATCCCTGGCATTCTGATTTCCTCATATGCAAATAGGCAATAAAATGACCATAGATTTCCTACTTAAAAATATTTTGAGATTTTTATCTCATTTAAATTTATCCCAGCTCTTTTGTAATGGGAGAAAGATATTCATAGATGGAAACAAATGTGTACAGTATATAAATTTTTTTAAAGTGTAAGAAAATTCTTGGTGGAAGAACATTAAATAAGACATAAACAAATGGATATGTCTCTATTCTCCCTAAATCATTCTGCAAAATCAATGTATTTTTAATTAGAGTTTCCAAAGAACTTGGGAAGGAGATGGGGAGGACATCTTCTTGAGCAAATTCTAAAATTCACCCCTAGCATCAGTCTGTTGCCACTTCTGAGCTCTCTCTTTTCTCCTGCAATGTTTTCATAAAAGAAAAACTAATATTCAGACAAGTAAATGTGCTGTGTGATCAAAGTGCCTATATACAAATAGGCAAAACTCATGGGATTTTGATGAAAATATTAAAAATTATCAGGTATTTCAAATATTCTAGAATCAAATATAGAGCAATATTTTAAAAAATCTAGAAATGACTATTATAAATATGATAGGAAACCAAAGAACTAGAGAGAAAAAGGCTAACAAATTTGACCTCCTAAAAATTTATAACTTCTTTAAGACAAAATATTCCGTTAACAAACCTAAAAGAAAAACAACAAATGGGACAAAATATTAGGAACATACAGGACCAAGATTTAGTGTGCATGTATCTGATACAAAGATTTCTATAGCCATGCAGTATAGTAATAAAAAGAAAACCATCACAACAGGAAACACTGATCGAGCATTCCACGACAAAGCATTCTATGAAGAAGGAAAACAAATGGGAAGTACTCAACCACACTAAAAATGAAAAGAGAGCATGTTAAAGCATCCTTTAAAAAAGATTTTTAGTAGTTCAATTTAAAATGCTATGTATTTTAATTTTCTAGGTATGATATAATTTTTAAGAGAGAGAGTATGCATAGAATTACACTATTTAGATAAATAAAACTGTATTACAAAAGGTGTTAACACATGCATAGAACAATTGTGGAAATGTATATGTTAATATTTATAAGAAACATTTTAAAGTAAGAATAAAAAGCAAGATATTCACATGAAGATATGAGCATTTTGAAAAATAATTACTTTAAAAAGCATTAATCTTTTTCTTATTAAAGGTATAGAAAATATAATCAACGTCATGATGATGTATGGCAAAACCAATACAATATTGTAAAGTAATTAACCTCCAATTAAAATAAATTAAAAAAAATTGTTCATTTGTAACATGAAAATTGAGTAAATTCTTATATAGTCTTACTTCTTTTCCCACCGTGTTTTCCCAAAGTAGAATTGCTTCCAATATCCGTGGAATCTAGAAAGTAACAGGTGGTGGTCAGAAACTTTAAAAAACTGTAAACCTGAAAAATCTCTTCNAAAATAAATTAAAAAAAATTGTTCATTTGTAACATGAAAATTGAGTAAATTCTTATATAGTCTTACTTCTTTTCCCACCGTGTTTTCCCAAAGTAGAATTGCTTCCAATATCCGTGGAATCTAGAAAGTAACAGGTGGTGGTCAGAAACTTTAAAAAACTGTAAACCTAAAAAATCTCTTCACTACTTATGTGCATCAGTTTCCTCATTTATGAAATAGGGATAGCAACAGGTATGCCACTCAGGTTTTACAGTTTTTATAAAGATTAAATAAGATTTTATTTGCAAAAGCTAATGAGAAATCACTATATAAATCAATAATATGTTAGAAGGCCTCCTACAAAACTATCTGATGAGTTTACAAATAGTTGTCTGAGGTCTTTTTTTTCTGATAGGGTAAAGGATTGTTTGTCTTTTGAGGTCTTTCCAAGGTTGTGACAAAATGGCATTATCTTCCAGCAGAAGAACACATTTATTTCTTTGCCCCATGATATTGTCGATTTCACCAGTGTATTTCAACTATATCATCCAGGTATAATCAGTTGGGCCCATTCTGTTAAACAGAATTCTTTCCTCCCTGCAGTTCCCCAAAGGGTCAGGTCAAGTAAGTGCAGAGAATAGAGTTGTGATGTGGACTGAGTGCATTCCCTGTCAAAGTGTGTTTAGACTCAAGTGCATCAGGAGTGGGAGCTCTGATTTCAGACTCTTGACATCCTGCAGCCCAAGGTCCTGTGACCCTCACCTTCCGTAACTGGTCCACCCCTGCTGGGAGCTGCTTGGAAGTTCTCCTTGAACACTGATCACCTTCTACAGCTCCTCCTGGGTCTGGAGTATCTATTCAGCCACCTCTACCCTGACCTTGGGTAGCCTTCCTCATCCTATCAATGCTTGGTGACTTTCAGTCATTGCTTCTTGGCCTCTTGGAACACTTTTTGAAGCATACATGACACAGGAGCACTTCTAAGTCTTTGAAGCTCTGCCCCTAAGCTATGGCTTGTAAAGAAATTTTCACTCACACCTCCTCCCCTCCTCTTTCCCTGACTCCTACATCACAGGGTGACTCTGCCTCTGACATCTTTCTCTTGTTGCTGCTCCTCACTGTCCTTGTCTCTTCCTTTTAATCTGTTTTTACTCTTCATCCAAAATGTGCATTTTTATTTTTCTATTTTTTTCTTTATATACTTCTCCAATCCACTCATTGATGACATTTTTACATACATTTTTACTTTTATATAACATTATTCTTTTCCAAACATACTGTTTGCTATATTTATATGTTTTCTGTTCAGTTCAGTTCAGTCACTCAGTCATGTCCGACTCTTTGCGACCCCATGAATCACAGCATGCCAGGCCCGCCTGTCCATCACCAACTCCTGGATGGCATCACCAACTTCACTCAAACTCACATCCATCAAGTTGGTGATGCCATCCAGCCACCTCATCCTCGGTCATCCACTTCTTCTCCTGCCCCCAGTCCCTCCCAGCATCAGAGTCTTTTCCAATGAGTCAACTCTTCGCATGAGGTGGCCAAAGTACTGGAGTTTCAGCTTTAGCATCATTCCTTCCAAAGAAATCCCAGAGCTGATCTCCTTCAGAATGGACTGGTTGGATCTCCTT
>SJYV01011254.1:1204006-1258642 GCA_006410875.1 Neotragus pygmaeus
TTCTTCACAGTCTGACTCTCACATCCGTACATGACCACAGGAAAAACCATAGCCTTGACTGGACGGAACTTTGTTGGCAAATTAATGTCTCTGCTTTTGAATATGCTATCTAGGTTGGTCATAACTTTCCTTCCAAGGAGTAAGCGTCTTTTAATTTCATGGCTGCAGTCACCATCTGCAGTGATTTTGGAGCCCCCCAAAATAAAGTCTGCCACTGTTTCCACTGTTTCCCTATCTATTTGCCATGAAGTGATGGGACCAGATGCCATGATCTTCGTTTTCTGAATGTTGAGCTTTAAGCCAACTTTTTCACTCTCCTCTTTCACTTTTATCAAGAGGCTTTTTAGTTCCTCTATACACATATTCAATCATTAAAGCAACTTTAGTAGATATTCTCATATAAATACTGTAATAAATGAATTTTTGCCAGACAAATTCCCAAATGTTGAAACACAGAAGGTAGACTTTTTTTTCTAGTCATTCAACAAGGTTGCTGAGCATCTCTCACATGTCGGGTGCTGAGGTGAATGATGGTGGTGATGCAGGGCAGAAGATTACTGAAGCATCAGTGCTTATCAATCCTATGCGCAACCAGGGAACTGATGCATAAAGAGAGATGCATGTTGAAACATGGAGACTGTTAAGACACACTGTACAGTCTACTCTGGGGATGCAGAAGGCAGGAAGAACTAGCCTGGTTTGAAATGAAGGACCTTTTCTAGTGGAAGAATCATGGAAGCAAGAGGTAAATAGATTAGGGAGAAAGGTGACTAAGATGACAGCCCCAAATGGATGGGAGTGCACATACAAAAGTCTGGATTCAGCAAATGCAGGAAACCAAGAAGAGTTCAGTGGGTCTGAACACTGAGTGAGACAAGGAGAGGCAATGAAGAGGATGGAGAAAGATGCAGGGGCCTCAGGTAGGGAGTTTGGAAGTCACTCAAAGAAGAATTAATTTATTCCAAAGGAAAATTAAAGGACATTCGGCTATTACATAGGAGAGCAGTATGAACACATTCGCATTTTTGAAAGATCAGCTTAGCTAAATCACTTAGACTGTGTTTTGTGGGAACAATGTTAGAAGGAGAACAAACAGGAGCCTGTAGAACTAGGTCAAGTGAAAAGTGATACAGTCATGGATAAGGGTACTGACATGGAGATGGAAACAAGTGGACAGGCTGGAGACATTTAAAAGGATAGAGTTAGGTGACTAGTGTTTAGCTGCTAAGTCATGTCTGATTGTTTTGTGACCCCTATGGACTGTAGCCCACCAGCCCTGTCTGTCCATGGGATTTCCCAGGCAAGAATACTGAAGTGGGTTGCCATTTCCTTCTCCAGGGTATCTTCTCGACCCAGAGATGGAACCTGCATCTCCTGTCCTGGCAGGCGAATTCTTTATCCCTGAGCCACCAGGGAAGCTCAGGTGACAGACGGATTATGTCAACTGAGATGTCTCTGTCATGGATGACTGAGAAGTTCAAGTTGAAAGAATGAGTCAGTTAGTATGTGTTTTAGAGATAGAGAACATTGGAGGAGCAGATTCTGGTTTTCAGGGGAAAGATGATGTGCTCAGTTTTGAAAGTGTTGCGTTTGAAGGTCTTTGAGAGATATCTAAGTGGAGAAGTCTAAAACCTTAGGACCTTGGCCAGGTCTTTCTGATATTTGTATAATTGAGTTTGAAAGCACAGAAGACAGAATCAGGCTGGGCTGGAAATGTGGGTTTAGGAACAATTTGATTGTAGATGGTTATTGAAGCTGTGAGAGTGCATGAAACTCCACTGGTGACGTCTCTTATGAACTGGGTGAGTTACAGGAGCCATTTTGACACCTGGGGACACCTTACCCTGAAAACTCACTGCCATTGTGAACCATGTTGCTTTGGTCTCATGAGCATCTCAGATCAACAACTTCTCCATTTCTCTCCTCTCTTTCTTTTGCATTGCCCCACTTCTCTCTCTACCATTTTTTTTCTCATCTTTTAACCATTTATCTCTCTGTTCACTTCAGTTCAGTCACTCAGTCATGTCTGACTCTTTGTGACCCCATGGACTACAGCACACCAGGCTTGCCTGTCTATCACTAACTCCTGGAGCTTACTCAGACACATGCCCATGGAGTCAGTGATGCCATCCAACCATTTCTCTGTGCCTCATCTTTATCCCCTCCACTGATTACTTCCTGTATGTATCTCATTCCATCTGGTTTTCTATGCTTCTGTCTCTGGAGCTAGTGTTATTATTGAAGTGATCCTCTCTATACTGTCACATCCCTTTCTAACTTTTCTTTTCTTTCAATTTTACCTTGATCTTTTGGCTTTAAAATATTAGTCTTTGCAATTATCTATTTTTTCTTCAATGATATTTAGCTTCATCTCACAGTTTATTTCATTGTCACCATTTGCTTGTTCTTTTGACACTGGCCACTCTATTGATTATTATTACTTCTGCCAATTTTCTATGAGTTTCCTACATCATAGGCCTATCAATCACAGACTTTATTATCATGTTTATGGGAAAGTTCGTAGAGATACCTTGAAAATTACCCATCTTCCTCTATAAAACTTCCCAATCTAGTGACATTTGGATCTTGTGAAACTTGAAACATACTCAAACATCCACAACTCCGATGGACTGAGGAGAAATACATCTGCTCCAATGACCGCTGTTCATATCCAACGGAGAATTGCTGTCTTTCTACCTAGCCACACCTCCTCCTTCTCTTCCTCTTTTTGGTCTTGGAAAATTTATCTCCATCACTTTGATTCTGTGAGATTCTCTTCCCTGATTTCTCTTGTCTTCTGTGTTGATTTCTCTCATTTCATCAGTTATACTCTTTTTTTTTTTAAGAATTATTCATTGTTTATTTGAAACTCAAATTTAATTGTAGGTCCTATAGTTTTAATGTTTATTTATTTGGCTGCATTGGGTGTTAACTGTGGCACATGGGCTCCAGAGTGCCTGGGTTCAGTAGTTACAGCACGCAGACTTGGTTGCTCCACGTCAGGTGGGATCTTCCCAGATCAGGGATCGAGCCTGTGTCTCTTGCATTGCAAAGCAAACTCTTAACCACTGGACGACCAGGAAACACCAGTTACATTGTTAACATCTTTTTTGTTGTTGTTTTAATTTCTCTGTTCATCCTTTTTCGTCTTATCTTTTAAAGTGTTTTGTACGCCATATAGCTGGTTCCATTCTCACCCTCTTTGTTTATGGTTTTTGCTTTTTCCCTCTCAATCTGGATATATATATTTCACTATTCACACTAATACTAGTGGTTAAATATATTCATCAATATATACACATATATATGCATATATGTGTGTATGTCACATATACACACATACATATATACATATACATTTATTTGTTGTTCAGTTGCTCAGTCATGTCTGACTCTGCAACCCCATGGACTGCAGCACGCCAGGCTTCCCTGTCCATCAGCAACTCTCAGAGTTTGCTCAAACTCTTGTCCATCGAGTCAGTGATGCCATCCAACCATCTCATCCTCTGTCACCCCCTTCTCCTCTTGCCTTCAATCTTTTCCAGCATTGGAGTCTTTTCTAATGAGCCAGATCTTCACATCAGGTGGCCTAAGTATCAGAGCTTCAGGTTCAGCATCAGTCCTTCCAATGAACATTCAGGGTTGATTTCCTTTTGGATTGACTGGTTGATCTCCTTGCAGTCCAAAGGACTCTCAAAGAGTCTTCTCCAACACCACAGTTCAAAAGCATCAGTCCTTCGGTGCTCAGCCTTCTTTATGGTCCAACTTTCACATACATACATAACTACTGAAAAATCATAGCTTTGACTATATGGACCTTTGCTGGCAAATTAATGTCTCTGCTTTTTAATATGCTGTCTAGGTTTGTCATAGCTTTTCTTCCAAGGAGCAAGTGTCATTTAATTTCATGGCTGCAGTCATCATCTGCAGTGATTTTGGAGTCCAAGAAAATAAAGTCTCTCACTGTTTCCATTCCTCATCTATTTGCCATGAAGTAATGGGACTAGATGACATGCATTTATTACGGTTAAATATACTTTCTTGTATCAGACACTGATACATTCCCCTGTGACTATGCCAGATCCCTGTATCTCCTCTTTGGACTCTGATCATGCAACACAGCTCTTGTCTTCCTGTTACATAAAATAGTTACTGCTTTTTATCCTTAAATATTTGTAAATCCATTAATATTTCCTCATCCCCAAATGGGGAAGCAATAGCTAGCCTGCTTAAGTCTTAAAGACTTTGTGATGACTGAGTAAGATCTTATTTGCCAAAGGAATTTAAAATACCATCAGACAATCTAAACACAATACGTTGAACATCTGACAAAATCTATGCTAAAGTTTTAGAATGGTTGATCTGAAGCTTTTATTTCTGTCTATAATTACACAGCAGGACCAGTTGTCTTTTGATGTTTTTATAATTACAAATGGTATTAATGTCAACCAGTATACCACTATAGAAATCTAGGATCTTGGTGTTAGTAGACATGACAGTAAGTGCTTAAAAACATACCATCATTGTGGTAATTCTTTCCCCTAAAATAGGAATATAAAAGTACACATTTAGTTACTAGGGCTTCCCAGGTGGTGCAGTGGGAAAGAATCCACATGCCATTGCAGGAAATATGGGTTCAATCCCTGAATGGGGAAGTTCCCTTGGAGTAGGAAAAGGCAAACCAGTCCAGTATTCTTGCCTGGGAAATTCCATGGACAGAGGAACGTGGCAGGCTACAGTTCATGGGGTCGCAAAGAGTTGGACATGACTGAGTATATTATTATACTCATTTTGTTAAGCGTGAATTTATAATAATTTCCTGCCTCCTTCCATTTTCTAAAATTCCCAGAAGTAGTTCCCAGGATTAACTGGATACAAGGTAGTCAGGGAGCTCAGAATGAAATGGATCTGGAAGCAGTAACTTTAAATTCAGACTCCTGACATGCTGCAGGCCAAGGCTGGACATCCTAATCTTCTTTACCTGACCCATTTCTTAGGGCTGAACTAGATGTTGCCTGAGGCTCTCCTTCGTTACTCAAGTCTGAAGAGTCACCACCACTCATCCCTGCAGAAAGAAATAAAAGTCCTTTACAATCTCAGTCTGTGTCCTAGGACCAATACAACATGGAATTATTTAAAAGGAAATTTGGAAAAGGGAAGCTTGTGTAAAAGGGTTAAGATTAATTCTTCCACCAGGCCACCCCATGGCTCCATCTGACCTGGTGGTCAAAATTGCTCCAGGAACCACCCCCAAGGCTGGAAGTGGGCACGACTTTGCTATGGAAGGCACTCCCTTTGGTCACTAGCTTTTACCTTTTTCTCTTGTCTATACATATTAATATTCCTTCTTCCACTCTATCTCTTATCCAAAGAGACCATGGAAGCAACAATTTCAACATCAGAGCCTCCATCAGCTGGGCCCTCAATGAGCACCCCTCCAACCTGGGAACTACTTTATCCTTTTATGTGAGTGAAGAATAAACTTGTATTGCACTGCAACACTCAACTTCTTGAGGTCTATGTTTTACATCAATTAGCCCAGCTCACCTAATTCAAAATAAATGTGAATCATCTAAATACTTATAAATCTATCACTTCATTTTCAATGATATAACCAAAAAGTTGAAGAGGGGTTTTGTAGCAAAGAAAGATATTTGTTACTGCAAGAGTTTTAATTGTTCTTACGTCTCTTCCTACTGCTCGTTCTGAAAATAGACGTGCTTCCAATGGCTGACGGATCTAGTAAGCAAAGGAAAATACAACCAGTAATCTATATCAAAAAGAATTATTAACTTATGAATACCCACATTACAGACAGGACGTAGGCTATAAAGATGCAATGATGGACATTACAGTCTCATCTCATCTAAGGGAAAAAGATCACTACCAAATGGAGTGAAGACCCCCAATCCTTCAATCTTAGTTCCAAAGTCAAAGAAGTTTTGAAAACCAGTATTTTTTCATAGGCTTGCAGCTAACTAATTTGGCAACGAACCTAGACTTCGGTAGTCATGAGTTCAATAAAATATTTATCACAGTTGATGTGAATTCACGCAATTTGTTGCAGGAACACCAACACAGTCTATTTGAGAATGAGATTCTGTCCCAAACTTATTGGGTTGTCTTGTAATCTATAGGATATACACCACACTGCTTTTCTAAAATAATAAAGCATTATTATTTTACATCTGGCTTTAAAATTTTTATCAATTTTTATTTGGGTATAGTTGCTTTATAATGTGTGTTAAAGATTTTGAATAAAGGATTACAAATGTTTCCTAAGAGAACAGACTGTTAGTTCTATTGTTAGTTCTGTCTCTTCTGGTGAGTTTCTGTAAGTTTCCATATGTGATGTGTAATGGGCTTCCCTGGTGGCTCAGATGGTAAAGAATCCACCTGCCAAGGAGGAGATGTGGATTCAATCCTTGGGTTGAGAAGATCCCCTGGGGAAGCGAATGGCTATACTTCAGCATTCTTGAGGCTTCTCTGGTGGCTGAGGATGATAAAGAATCTGCCTGCAATGTGGTAGACCTGGGTATGATCCCTAGGTCAGGAAGATCCCCTGGAGAAGGGAATGGCCACCCACTCCAATATTCTTGCCTGGAGAATTCCATGAAGTGAGGAGCCTGCTGGGCTACAGTCCTTGGGTTCATAAAGAGTTGCACATGACTGAGCGACTAACACTTTTACTTTTATCAATATGATGTATAAAAGACCCTTAAATGTTTATGTGCTGGAGTTTTCTCATCTGTGAAATGAGGGAACAACAGTCTTATGACTGACATTTTAGGCTGTTATGAACATAAAAGGATACTTTATTTATGAAGATATTTTTGAACATGACTATAGGTCCGTGTCATGTTGCAGGTGGGTCATGTTGGAGTCCTACCCAGTACTGCCTTGTACTCTCCATGTGAATCCATAAAAAATACTCGTGAGTGCTTGCATGCGTGCTGAGTCACTTCAGCCTTGTCTGACTCTATGTGACCCTGTGGACCAGAGCCCACAAGGCTCCTCTGTCCATGGCATTCTCCAGGCAAGAATGCTGGCGTGGGTTGCCATGCCCTCCTCCAGGAGACCTTTCCTGACACAGCGATTGAACCTGAGTCTCTCACATCTCCCCCACTAGCACGTGGGTCCTTTACCACGAGGGCCAACTGGGAAGACCAAAACACCCTCAAACCTGGAAAGATCAAAAGACCCTCAAACATTACCAATTCCAATTTCCTCACCTATAAACCTGGGAGAACCTGGTTACCCTCACTCCCTGTTAAGGTTTTTGTAAAAACAAGATGAAATTTTATTTACAAAAACCCTATGAAAAATCACTGTTAGCCAACGGTTTAATTATAATTAGGGTTTGAGAGTATTTAGTCTGAAGCCATTTTCCATCAATAATTTAACAGAAGCACAAATTACTCTGTGAAGACTTTCTAAAGTAGGGACTAAAGATAATATTAACAATGAATAGAGGAATACTTTGCTTAGTATGCTCTATAGAATAAAAGCATGCTGGAGAATACTATTTCCACTCTTTAGCATTAGTAGCTGTGACAGTGTGTACTAAAAATATCATTTTACTAGCATATTTTTACTATAGTTTCAATATAGCAACTGACTGGGCTCACCCAGTTAAACAACAGTTTATATATAACACCTTCTTGCCTCTTTCCACTTCCCAACATGGCCAGAGAAGCTAAATGTGGAAAATGATATCCTAGAAGTAATTAAATCAAGACATATAGAGAATGGTCAGAATAAGATTCATCAGGAAAACAGAACTCTGGATTTAGACTCTGGATATTTGTGGTCCAGGGCTGCAATCCTGATCTTCCTACTTGAACCATCTGGGATGGAGAGACGGTGGCTTCTTGGGCCTCTCCTCCCTCACTTGATCCCAAACAGTCAAGGTTATTAGCCTCTGCACAAAGGCACTTCTTGAGGAGTTTGGGTGTGTGACCAAGGGACCCACTGAGCAGGAAATTCCCTAATAATAAAACTCACAAAGTCTTGAAAAGCCAAGGAAAGTGTGGTCTGTTCATCTAAGTCACCTGCCATTTAGGTTAGGGATGCTCCATCCCTTATCCCCACAGCAGAGACAGTTCAAATGCAAGGGGAGACTTTGCACTACTTGAAACTTAACCATCCTACCCTTTTCTGTCTTCTACGAAACTTAACCATCCTACCCTTCTCTGTCTTCTACTTCTGACCCCTTCTGTTGTCTTTTTCACACGTCATTCATCTGTTGTTTCTCCTGTAGGGTACCTTGGAAACCTGTTCAAGACTGAGTCTCCTTTTCCCACCTCCTCCCACCCCCTGCCAACCTGGTGCCCTTGAACTATTTGCAAGCCTGGAAAATAATCTTCTCATGTGTCTGAACCATAGATATGTTTGGGGACTATCTTTTAAAGCCATTTACCTACTCAACTGAGATGAAAGTAGGAGGTGGACTTCCCCAAAACTGAAGCAAATTTATATTTTACTTGGGGCTTCCCTGGTGGCTCAGATGATAAAGACTCTGCCTGCAGTGTGGGAGACACAGGTTTGATTCCTGAGTTGGAAAGATTCCCTGGAGAAGAGCATGGCAACCCACTCCAGTATTCTTGCCTAGAGAATTCCATGGACAGAGGAGCCTGGCAGGCTACAGTCCATAGACTCACACAGAGTTGGACACAACTGAGCAACTAACATATACTTGGTAAATCTAGTGAGTAAGTAGATTGAATGTTTTATTTAAAATATTACTCTTTTGTAGCATCAAGATCAAGGACTATTTTTGCTTCTTTTTAGGACTTTTCCTAGTGTGTTTCTATAAATAGGTATGTTTCTAATATTGTCTGGGTCTAGAAAGTAGAAAGGGAGGAAAAAAATCACCAATTTGTACACTACAGAGATACAGATCACATGGCAAATCTGGCTCCCGCAAGGACTGAGGAAAAAACATTTAGATAATCATTTGGAGATTCAATTTTACAAAAGAAATAATGTAGAATCCAGAATGCCAGCTTTGTTATTCCCTTTCATCTCTCATGAGACTTATTAGAGACCTTGAAACGTTTATGTGATTGTGTTTTCTCATCTAGAAACGATGATAGCAATGTCTGTCCTGCTTACCCTTTAAGGTTGTTAAGACTGTTTGTAAAAGTCTTTAGGAAAATCACTATATATGCCATGACTTGCTGAAGAATTGTCAAAAACACTTTGGGTTTCAGAATACCTTATCTGAAGTCTTTATTTCTGGTAATAATAGATAGCTAGATGAGTTATCTTGTGACATGATTCAAGTTTGTGATCAGATAATAATATGAAAGTGAAAGTGAAGTCGCTCAGTCATGTCCGACTCTTTGTGACCCCATGGACTATCAGGTTCCTCCATCCATGGGATTTTCTAGGCAAGAATACTGGAGTGGGTTCCCATTTCCTTATCCAGATAATAATATGACTTTCCAGTAAAGGAATACAGTTCACACTTGAACAATATGGATTTGAGCTACACAGGTCCAGATGAGACTCAGATTTTTTTTTCCATAGTAAAGACTACATCACTAGACAATCCACACTTGGTGGAATTCATGGATTGAGAAACTGAAACTTGAAGACTTTGGCCCCCTGATGTGAAGACTGACTCATTGGAAAAGGCCCTGAAGTTGAGAAAGATTGAAGACAGGAGGAGAAGGGGATGACAGAGGATGAGATGATTTGATGGCATCACCACTGACTCAATGGACATGAGTTTGAGCAAGCTCTGGGACTTGGTGATGGACAGGGAAGCCTGGTGTGCTGCAGTCCAAGGGGTCGAAAAGAGTTGGACACGACTGAGAAACTGAACAACAATGTGGATGCGGACCTGTGTATACGGAGGCTGAGTATAGTGATAAGCAGATTTTCAACTGTACTGAGAGTTGGTGCACTTAACCCCTACATTGCCAAACATATTTAATTTTCTGTTCTTGGTAGAAATCACCATATAAATCCAAGATTTTGGGGCTTCCCTGGTGGCTCAATGGTAAAGAATCCATCTGCCAAGAAGGAGACTCGGGTTCAATCCCTGATCCAGAAAGATCCCAAATGCAGCAGAGCAACTGAGCCCATGTGCTTCAGTTGCTGAGCCCTTGCTCTAGAGGAGCCTTAACTGCTGAGCCCATGGGGCACAATTACTGAACCCCACGTGGCCTAGAGCCTGTGCTCCCCAACAAGAGAAGCCCCTGCAATGAGAGAAGCCTAAGGACCATCACTAGAGAGTAGCCCCTGCTCGCTACAACTAGAGAAAAGCCAAGGCAGCAATGAAGACCCAGCACAGCCAGGAATAAATAAGTAAGTAAATAAAATCATTGAAAAAAATNTGTGTGTGTGTGTGTGTGTGTGTGTGCGTGAAAAAGAAAGCCCAAAGACTTTAAAGAGGGCTCTAGATAAGAGCAGGTTTGGGCTTAATTGTGTTGGAGAGGATGTTCAGTTTCCAAAGAGACAAACCAGAGGGGGTGGGGGGCATGCTGGGGTTGCTAGTCGGAGCTCCCAGAGTGGTCCAGATCCCACAAAAAAGGAAACTCTGAAGCTGCACACAGGGATTGCCTATTGCAGTACTGCAGGGCATCCCCACGACTCCTGGACCGTGGACCCAAGAGGCTGCCAACAAGAGGAGGCCAGGACACCAGTCCAGAGACCCTGCATGTAGGTAACTTAGCAGATGTAGGAGGAAGGAAATAAACCAAGGAGCCTAGTGGGTAGATCATTGCCAGGAGTCTAGGAAGGAGACATGGCGGGAGGCTGCCTCAGAGCTGATGGCAGGAGCGCCTCCTGGGAAAATGCCCACTAAGGGGTGAGATGGACGGGACTGTGGGAGCCATGGGTACTACTTTGTCTTCCCCAGAGCATGGGTAAAGTTCTAGCAAAATCAGATGGCAGGTATGAGGAGGACAGTGGCCCAAAGCCCAGAAAAGGTGAAGGAGGCCTAAGGGCAGAAGGACTTCAGCACATGAGACAGGGGTGAGGGGGGAACCTAGAAACAGGAGAGATACCATGCCTTGGACCACAGTCCCCATCCTCTGGAGTTTAGTCACTGACCCAAGCTCTTGTGGATAGCAGTGACCTCTGCCAGGGGCAGGGGGTTGGCAGCAAGTGTAGATGTGAGTCACTAGCATTTAAAAGGGATAAATTATACCTTCTCAGGAAAAAGTCAACATTTCGTTATATGTGGCACCAAAAATAAGCCCTGGAAAAGAATAGCCTTTGTGATTATTTGCAGAGAAAATATGATTAAAACCATTTTTCCTTTAAGGGAAAATTTGATATAAGTTAATTTTGTGCTAATTACTCTAGAAATCTGATGAAAGTGGTCCTCCTTTGTGTTACCAGGTCAACCCTGGCTTTGAGGGCTTAAAATGACATGGGACTGGGAGGGTCTACTTACGGACTGTTCTTGGGTCTTCTTTGAATCACCACATTCTTGGGCTGTGGTGATTTTTATAATCTGGCTTGTTCCTCTAAGGGTCCCTAAAAGCTATGATTCTGGAGTTGTTGACATACTGACCCTGTTGATCTGCTGTTCTAAGCCAGGATGGATCCTGTACCCACAGCTAAGCTTGAGATAGGTAATAATCAACTCAATGGACTGCTGTGTAGACCACTGCTAGCCTGTCATTTGTCCTTCTATCTAAATCATATGGCACTGTGGCTCTGGTCCTCCCGTGAGTCTAAGTGCCTAGTTAAGCAGACCTCCAGGTGGGTGTTGTACCATAGCCTTTATAACATGAGCTTTGAGAAGAACTTGGTGGCTCAGATGGTGAAGAATCTGCCTGAAATGTAGAAGACCTAGGTTCGACTTGAGAAGACTCAAGTGTGCTTTGTTAACTGTTATATCCCCGCCGCTCAGCACCAGTTATGGTACGTGACTGGAGCTCAATATATATTTGTTGAACAGAATTGACCTTGAACATCAAAAGGTAGGAAATAAGCTAATTACCATTTTCAAAGCTTTTACGAACATGACTTAAATCAGGATATTCCTGCATGTTGACGTCGCTGAACAATGCTTCCAGAAGCGACGGGTTAAATGTCTTCTCCAGCTCGCTGAGAACATTGTACACCACTTTTGGTACAGGGACCAGGTTTCTACAAGAATCTTGACAGTCCTTAAATACAATGAATGAAGAAAAGTATAAATACAGACTTCCAGGTTACAAGAGAGCCCTAGAAAGAGATGTCAAGTTAACGTATTCCAATTTCCATACATAGGTATCTTTTCAAGTAGAGGTTTAGTATTTCTGTATATTTGTATGACTACTAACTGAAACAATAATCCTCTTTTCTTAAAACTATCCATTTGTAAATCTGATCTCCTCTAACTTACATTAGATGTAAGAAGGCACAATTCTGAAGATTAAAAGTGGGTTCAAAGTTAATGAACATGTAGCTAAGAGCCTGGTCAACTCTTTGAGGAATAGACTTGGCAGGTGACGAGCCACTATTCTGTTGACTGGACAACTCCTGCCCCTTCACCAATCCTGACTTGGCCTGGAAGAGCTCAGNTTAATGAACATGTAGCTAAGAGCCTGGTCAACTCTTTGAGGAATAGACTTGGCAGGTGACGAGCCACTATTCTGTTGACTGGACAACTCCTGCCCCTTCACCAATCCTGACTTGGCCTGGAAGAGCTCAGGAAGCCAGGGGACACTGCTCCATTTTGTGAACTTGGCCACAAGGAAAGCATGTTCGGAGGACAAGCTGAAGACCTGCACCCCTGTATCTCCAACAATGCCTATCACTAAAGTTAACTCCAAGTCCCAGACTCCAGAAAGAGCACAAATAAATGCATAAATAAGGAAATAAATAAATGGAAAAAGAAAAACCCTTGTTGGAGAAAGAAAACTGTCAGAGAAAAAATAGTAAGCATCTACTCCCAAGTTTGTCCTAACAAGACATCAGTTCCCTGTGCGTTTTAATGTTCTCAGATCGAAATTGATTGCTTTAGTCACTAAGTCATGTCTGGCTCTTGTGACCCTGTGGACTGTAGACCACCAGGCTCCTCTGTCCATGGGATTCTCCAGGCAAGAATACTGGAGTGGGTTGTCATTTCCTTCTCCAGGGGATATTCCCAACCCAGGGATCAAACCCAGGTCTCCTGCATTGCAGGCATATTCTTTACCCACTGAGCTACGAGGGAAGCCCAGCTGTTTAAATTGATGTTCTTCAAAAAGAAATGCTGTGTTAATTATTATTTCACTAAATCATTTCATTTAAATTATTCATGAATTTATTACACTTACTTTTAATTCTTAGTTTATGCTGTACTGTGGTGTATTAAACATCTGTGGAATACAGCTGTTTTAGATCCAGCCTGCATGACTCCAGTGGCTG
The DNA here is from genome assembly GCA_006410875.1 of Neotragus pygmaeus. Lineage (NCBI taxonomy): Eukaryota > Metazoa > Chordata > Mammalia > Artiodactyla > Bovidae > Neotragus > Neotragus pygmaeus. The sequence goes on from SJYV01011254.1 coordinate 1,217,360, forward strand.
CCAAGAGCACCGTCCCTTCAATCAGAGAAAGGACTGTCTCCAGTGATGCCTGTTTCCACTCTTTTTCCCTTTCTACCTCACAAAAATACTTGAACATTTGCAACAATAGTAAGAAGTCTTCTATTCATAGGACACTCCTCAGTTAGCTAGCTGTGCTCAGGCTGGTTTACCAGATGGTGATATAAGAAACCTCACTTACTTCATACATTTTATTGGTGATGAGTTCGCGGTCACGAAGGCCCTCAAAGAAAGGAAATGTCTTTTTAATTGCAGTTGAAATCTCCACTTTATGTCTTTTGAAGTGCCTGAATGCAGTTTCAAAGACAAGCCTTTCTTCCATGTTCTGATTTTCTGTGGACATCCTAAGGAAGAAGAATATCATGTGAAAATTGTCATCAAGATTCTGAGATGCTTGTGAAGGCTGTAACAGTTTATATATAAAGGATAGATTGTGAAGAACCAACATATATAAAATAAGTGGTTTCAGTAAAGAAATAAAAGCAATGGAAACAACAAACAATGATATAGTTGAAGAAAAGTGTGGAAGTTAAGAAAGACTGAAGTACAGGACTAGAGTAGTCCATTCCAGTCTGTCCCAATCAAAACCATTATAAAGATATCCACCTTTGTCTGGTATATTTGGATACTTTTCAGTACCCAAAATGCATTGGGGAATAATCACTTTATTGCATCAACATCCTGTAAAAAATGTTTCTGGTTAAATACTGCCAATTAAAGAAAATCATTTATCTTCTTTTTATTATTGCCACCACCTCCCACTAAAAATGCTAATAAAGGGATTGGATTCACAATGACAAGGAGAATGGCAGGGGGCAATGAGCAGATAAGAGAGTTCTACCAAAATTTATGAGACAAAAAGTGATCAGAGGATCGCTGACCACTATTGTAGGTGGAAAATACTCCCAGAGGTCAGGAAAGCAACCAGTGAGTCCTGCAGGACCCTGGAGACCCAGTGGAGATCACAAGGGAGACATGTTGTGAAAAACTGATGTGTTATTTGAAAAATTAAGAACAGAACATCACACCTTCCACCCTCAGGTTGCATCCTGACCACTTGTACCCAGACAGCCACTCAGAGGGAAACAGTGCTATCCTTTTTGTAACCATATGTTAATTTTACTTGTTACTGAACTTCACACGGTCTTCCCAGGTGGCAGTAGGGTTAAAGAACCTGTCTGCCAGTGCAGGAGATGCAAGAGAAGTGGGTTTAATCCCTGGAGAAGGGCATGGCAACCCACTCCAATATTCTTGCCTGGAAAATTCCATTGACAGAGGAGCCTGGTGGGCTATTGTCCATAGGGTTGCAGAGTCAGACATGACTGAGCATGCAGGCATGATTGGACTTCATATTCCCTGGTGGCTCAGATGGTAAAGAATGTGCCTGCAATGCAGGAGACCTGGGTTGGGAAGATCCCCTGGAGAATGGAATGGCTGCCCACTTCAGTATTCTTGGCTAGGAAATTCCATGACAGAGAAACCTGGAGGGCCATAGTCCATGGGTTTGCAGAGTTGGACATGACTGAGTGACTAACACTTTAACACTGTATACATGAAAACAATACATCATGTGTGCTTTGTGTCGGACTTCTTTTGCTCATCATCCATGTTAGATGAACAGAAATTTGGTTCTTTCATTGTTGAAGATATTCCATTGTGTGGACCTACCACAGTCTACTTATTCATTTTCCTGTTTATGGACATTTGGGTGTATTCTAGTTTGGGACTAGTTTGAATAAAGCTGTGGTTCTTGTACAAGTTTTTTGGTGACAAGATATTTTAATTTCCCTTCAGCAAATAACTAGGAGTGGAACTGTTGGGTCATTGTGTAGGGGTATGTTTAATAGTTTTAGAATCTGTCAAACTATTCCAAAGTCTGTTAGAAATAGGCTTTCTAGTTTTAGCCATTTTTAGTCTATAATATATAATATGATATTTCATACAGTTTTAACCTGTATTTTTTTGATGACTGATAATATTGAGCACACTTTCATATGCTCATTGGCTATTCATAATCTTCTTTTTTGAAGTGCCTTTTCAAGCCTTTGGCCCATTTATATTACTGGGTTGTCTTTTATTATTTAGTGATGTGTAGGAGTTTGTATATATTATAAAAGAAATGTTTTGTTTAATATACGTACTGTGAGTGAAAAAACTGGCTTAAAACTCAACATTCAAAAACTAAGATCATGGCATCCAGTCCCATCACTTCATGGCAAATAGATAGGAAACAGTGGAAACAGTGACAGACTTTATTTTCTTGGGCTCCAAAATCATTGAGGACAATGACAGCAGCCACAAAATTAAAAGACATTTGCTCCTTGGAAGAAAATCTATGACTAACTTAGACAGTGTATTAAAAAAGCAGAGATATCACTTTACCAACAAAGGTCTTTATGGTCAAAACTACGGTTTTTCCAGTAGTCATGTATGGAGGTGAGAGTTGGACCATAAAGAAGGCTGAGCATCAGAGAATTGATGCTTTGAACTGTGGTGCTGGAGAAGACTCTTGAGAGTCTCTTGGGCTGCAAGGAAATCAAATCAGTCGATCTTAAAGGAAATCAACTCTGAATATTCATTGGAAAGACTGATGCTGAAGCTGAAGCTCAACACTTAGGCCACCTGATTTGAAGAGCCAACTGATTGGAAAAGACCCTGATGCTGGGAAAGATTGAGGAGGAGAAGGGGATGACAGAGGATGAGATGGTTGGATGGCATCATTGACTCAATGGACATGAGTTTGAGCAAATTCCAGGAGATCGTGAAGGACAGGGAATCCTAGCATGCTACAGTCCATGGGGTCACAGAGTCAGACACGACTGAGCAACTGAGCAGCAACAGAAATGTATTGTGAACATTTTCACCCATTTTGTGGTTTGCCTTCATTTTCTTAACCATATACTTTGACGAGGAGAAATTTTTAATTTTGACAAAGCCAAAGCTATCTTTTTTTCCCCCCCTGTGGCTAACAAATTTAGGGTACTATCTGAGAAATCTTTGCCTCCCCCAAGCTAATTAAAATATTCAAAAATTAATTTAAAGTGTAAACCTGGTTCTATTTCTAGATTTTCTACTCTGTGCCATTTGTCTGTTTGCCTACCCTTGTGCCAACAGTATATTGATCTGAATCTACAGTGTATAGAAAGACCAGAAGTCAATTAGGAAAATATTACCTTGGATTTTCTATGTCTTTTGGTTTTCCACATATCTTTTAAAATTATTTGTCAATTTTTACAAGAAAAGCCTTTTTGAGTTTTATAGGGTTTGCATCAAACTTTTGGATTCATTTGGTGAAAAGTAACATCTTAACGACACCATTTATTTAATTTTCCTTAATCTTTCCAGAAGTGTTTATAGCTTTCAGTATCAGGTGGTACAGTGGTAAAGGATCTGCTTGCCAAAGCAGGAGATGCAAGAGATGTGGGCTTGATCCCTGGGTCACGAAGATCTCCTGGAGTAAGAAAGGTCAATCTACTCCAGTATTCTTGCCTGGGAAATTCCATGGTCAGAGGAGCCTGGTGGGCTGCTGTTCATAGCGTTGCAAAGAGTCAAACATGGCTGAACACACACACACACACACACACACACACAGGAGTCATACACTTCTTTCCTTAAACTTATTCTTAGCTATTTTATTCTTTGTGGGGCTACTTTAAGTGATTCTGCTTTTTAAATTATTTCTAACAATTGTGTGAACATAGAATTGATTTTTAAGAAACAGTAACCATGTATTCATGATCTTTCTAAATTCATGTATTCTAGTAATATATTTGTAGACTACTTTTGGATTTTATAGAAAAAATAACCATGGCATCAGAAAATAAAACTCTTCTGCTTCTTCCTTTCCAAAAATTGTTTCTATTTCCTTAGAGAAAGTGCATTTAATGTATGCATCAAGTATGATATCATACACATACAGATACACACACGTGATAGAGGAAGTTTCTGTTAGTTACTAATTTACTGAGAGTTTTATCATGGTCAGATGTTGATTATTATGAAATGCATCTATTGAGGTATTCATATGCTTTTGTTAGGGGAAGCACACTGATTGAAACCTTCCACCCTGGCCAGGCACCATAGTAACCATTTACATAAGTTGTTTTATGACAGGAGGTTCTGGTAAGGAACACAAAACAAATAAGTCTCCACCAACCAGAAGAGTTCGGGAAAGGTCAAAAGGAGACACCACAGGTCCAACCACCTCCCAGAATCCTCTCTAGCATCCATCTTGGCTGAACAAGGCGTGCACCACCAGGAAGGACTCTGAGTCAGAATGATTGGCTAAAGACAACCCGGAAACTAATCCTATCACCATAAAACCCAAGACTGCGAGCCAGAGCAGTTCTCCTGGGTTCCCTTACCCTACTGCTCTCCACCCGGGTGCTCTTTCCCAATAAAATCTCTTGCTTTGTCAGAACATGTGTCTCCTCAGACAATTCATTTCCCAGTGTTAGACAAGAGGCCAGTTTCAGGCCCTGGAAGGGGTCCCCCTTCCTGCAACAGTTTTCCTTCTTTAATTTGGTGAGTCAGATGAACTGATTTTCAGAGCCTCCTCTTAAGTAGAAACAGATAACCACAGGTCAGCAGACTTTTGAGGAAATTCTCCAACTTCAGGAAGAAAGAATAACACTAAAAAGAGAAAAAGGTTACTCCAGGAGAAACAGAGATATTGTAGGAGAAACTTCCAAAACCTCTAAAATTTTTATAGAGATTTGAGAACACACATTGTACCCCTGTTTACAAAGAAAAAGGAAATAACAGAGAGAGAGATAGTGGTATTAGATGTTTTTAAAAAATTGATTTTTAGAAATTTACTAACTAAGATTTACTAAAATGGTTGTAAAATAAAGTTGGGGGAATTCCCCAGAAAATTAAATAGATTGTTGTTCTTGTTTAGTTGCTAAGTCACGTCTGACCCTTTTGTGACCCCGTGTATTGTAGCCCTCCAGGCCCTTCTCCCCATGGGATTTCCCAGGCAAGAACTCTAGAGTTGGTTGCCGTTTCCTTTTCCAGGGGATCTTCCTGACCCAACCTACATTGTAGGCAGATTCTTTACCACTGAGCCAGCAGGGAAGTCCAAAATAAAGAGATGAAAAGAACACAAACAAGCAAATTTGAGAGACAATACAGGAGTCTAAGGTTCCCAGTGTAACTCAGCTTTAAAGAATCCACCTACAATCCAGGATACCCTAGGTTTAATTCCTGGGTCAGGAAGATCCACTGGAGAATGGATAGTCTACCTATTCCAGTATTCTTGCCTGGAATATCCCCATGGGAGCATGGGGAGCTATAGTCCATGGAGTCACAAAAAGGCAGACAGGACCGAGCGACTAAGTGCAGCACAGCACATAGGAGTCCAGGAGACTTTAGAGGCCTCACAGCAGCCTTATTAGGGTCAAGGAAGACACTCAAGCAAATGCAGAGGAGGACCGTACCAGGAGAGCTATTTCAGGAGATATGATCTCTGCAGAGTAGAATAACATGGATTTCTTTAAAGGACTTAGAAAAATGAATTTTAAAAGAACCAAACCAGAAGCTACCAAGAAGCCCACACACCACAAAGAAGACCCAACACAGTTGAAAACAAATAAATAAATAAAATTTTAAGAAAGAAAACCAAACCCAGACACATCATGATGAAATCCCAACACCTAAAAAATCAGAGAAGAACTTAAAATATTCCAGAAGGAATTAAGAAATTGGTCAGTTATTGAGGATGATGGCAAGAATAACTTGAGACCTCTCATCAGTAACAGATCTAGGCCTTCAAAATGCAGAGTGAATCAGGACAACTCCAGCCATGCAGGGCTGAGAAATTTCACTCTACAAACATCCATTTTGAGTGTTGTTCCTAAAATTTTCTTTATTTCCTTTATGGTTATGTCAATATATAGATTTAAGGTTTAAAAAACACAATTTACACATGCTCTAAAATTTCTATACAATCATTATTTTCCTTTCCATTCACCACTGTGCCACCGGGGAAGCCAATACAGATAAGTGCCATGAATGACAACACTGTCATAAGCAAAGGGAGAAGGGAATTGCATATACTCTGCTATAAGGCACGTGTGCTACAGAGGAAATGCTATAAAATGTGTATTATAATCTCTAGACAACCATCCAAAACATTTTAGAAGAAGTATAACAAGTATGTTAATAGAAGACTAAGATGGAATCATATAAAATGTTAATTAAAATTAGAGAAGGCAGAAAAAGAGCAGGGAAAAAAAGAGACTCAGAACAAACAAATACAATAAGTAAAGAAGAGTTAAAACATGGTAATGTAATCTAGCATATCAATAATTACTTTCAGTGNCAGGGAAGCCTGGTGTGCTGCAGTAATGGGGTTGCAAAAAGTCGGACAGGACTGTGACTGAACTGAAATGAAGTTAACAAAATGCCACTCTTTTTCCACCACATCTGCAAAGTTTGGGTGTGGGGAGATGGCTAATTTTGGGTTGTTTTTTAGTTGATAAGTCATGTCTGACTCTTTTTCTACCCCATGGACTGTGGCCCTGAAGGCTCCTCTGTTCATGGGATTTTCCAGGCAAAAATACTGGAGTTGGTTGCCATTTCGTTCCTCCAGGGGATCTTCCTGACCCAAGAATTGAACCTGCGTATCCTGCATTAGCAGATGGATTCTTTACCACTGAGCCACCAGGGAAGCCTAACTTTGGTAGGAAGATGTTGGTTCAGCTACTTAAGCAGTTTGGCAGAATCTATAAACAATTAAATATGAGTGCCCTTTGCCTCAGCACTATAACTTTTTTGGTTATTGACACAACACAGACACTTGTATATGTGCAAAAAATATAAAGAAACAAATTATCTTTGTTATCATAGTTTGTTGACAAAAGTAAGCGATTGAAAATTACCTGAAGGTCTGTCAGTAGAGTGGTGGAGTGGTTTAAAAACTATGGTGTAAGTCATTCTGACCATCATCAAAAAGTCTACAAATAAATGCTGAAGAGGGTGTGGAGAAAAGGGAATCCTACTCTATTGATGGGAATGTAAATCGGTGCAGCTACTATGAAGAACAGTATGCTGCTGCTGGTGCTGCTGCTAAGTTGCTTCAGTCGTGTCCGACTCTATGCAACCCCATAGACGGCAAAAACCAAAAACAGAACTACCATATGATCCAGCAATCCCACTCTTGAGCATGTGTACAGAGAAAACCATACTTCACAAACATACATGCAACCCAGTATTCATTGCAGAATTACTTACAGTAGCCAGAATATGGAGACAACCTAAATATCTGTCAACAGAGGAATGGATAAAGGAGATGTGGTATATACACACAACAGAATATTACTCAGTCAGAAAAAAATACAATGCCATTTGCAACAACATAGATGAACCCAGAGATTATCATATTAAGTGAAGTAAGTCAGAGAAAGACAAATATCATATATCATTTATATGTGGGATATAAAAAACTGATACAAATAAACTTATTTACAAAACAGAAACTGACTCACAGACATAGAAAACAAACTTATAGTTTCCAAAGGGGACATGTGGAGGGGGGATAAATTAGGAATTTTGGAGTAGCATATACACACTACTATATAAAACAGACAAACAACAAAGAGCTACTTGTAGCAGAGGGAACTTTACTCACTATTTTGTAATAACATATATGGAAAAAGAATGAAAAAGAATATGTGTATATACATATATACGCATATATGTACAACTGAATTATTTTGCTGTACACTTGAAACTAACACAATATTGTAAAACTGTTATGCTTCAATTAAAGAAATAAACAAACAACAACAACACAAAACTATGGTGTGTCCATTCCATAGAATAGTATTATACATGGCTGTTAAAAGGAATAAGGCAAGCCTATGATTATTAAGAAGATCTCTATGATTTTCACTATTAAACTAAGTGAAAATGCAAAATGGCATTTACAATATAATTCCATGTTTTAAAAAACAGGGCTCACATTATGTATTTAGGAAAATCAATTATATACATAAATGCAAATCTGGAGGGTTATGCCTACAACTCTAACAGGACCGGGATTGGAAGCTGCGACGGGGTGGGTGGTGAACAGGACTTTTCCCCTCTCTCTACTTCCGTATTGTTTGAAATTTTATGAACCAGACTGCATATGTATTTCTTCTGTATTAAAAAAAATAAAAAATTTAAAATATTAAGTAATGTTATTTCTGACCCATTACTAGAGGAAGAAACACTACTTTTTTCCTTGTAGAGATGTAACCCGTTTCAGAACAGAAAATGAAACCAAACGTAAAATTAAGCAGCCTGTGCTAGCCCTGGGCAGTTCCGGGCATTTCTCTTCCTTTTGTTTATTTGCTCAGGATGGCTGGAGGAGGAGCCCAGGACCCCCAGTCAGAAATGTGATTAGTTCCAGAGCTGACAGAGGTGTCACCCACAGGACGTGAGCCCACACCACCCAGGGTTTCAAAATAAGTCAGGGGTTTACCCTGAATTTCATGTTTTCTAAACTACCTTCTTTGAAATGATCTATGCAAAGGTAGAACTGACATGAGGGAAATGAGAGTACTCTGGGGTCACGAGGAAATAAAGGCTCAAAAAGGACAAGGCGCCCTCAGGCAGACCGGCCAGCAGAGCAGTAGCTGCAAAACAAGCAGTCGTGTGTTGTGGCAGCAGGACTCAACCAGCAGGCGCCCTGCTGCAGTTTCAAACCCCATCTCCTCGTCACACATTTCTGTTCCGCCTTCTATGGTAGGCAAAGGTTCCCCTACACCAGGTGGAAAGCAAAGGTTCGGTGCAGAGTCCAAAGACAGCACTGAACAGCAGCGTGGCCCAGAAAAAGGCAGAAGGAAGCGGGAGAAAGACTGACCTGGTGCTGAGCTCTCTGCCCTCTCCAGCCATTTTCCCGCCCAGCCTGGCCTGGGCCTGGGCTTGGCCTCCGATTCTTCCAGTCTCCCCAGCCTGGGTCCAGAGAGGGCGCTGGAGCCCTGAGCGTTGAGCAGGAAGTCAGCTCTGGGTCTCATCCAGGGCTGGCGGCTCCGCCCATGGAGGGGAAAAGAGAAGTGAAAGTACTTGCCAGTGAGCTGTGCTGGGCAGACACCGGCTCCTTCCCTCCACCCGCAGCTCCCTGGTGCTTCCAGCCATCAAGACAAGTGGTCCCAGGGATGCAAGACAAGGAGTGACACTCAGGGAGTTGGGGGCAGGGTCAGCCCCCAGGGATCCAGCTGTTTGTGCAAAGGCAGCAATGATATCTGCGTGACTCCAACTGTCTGCAGGTTTCTGCCTTCTCAGGGCGGTTCAGAGTTTAGTATGGGGTCAAGAGGAAACTCAGGCATGCCCCTTCCCCTTTGCTGAGATGGTTGTCGGGGGAAGAGGGAAAGACAGAGACTTCAGATCCTCTCTCCAGCCTGTGGGAGAGCCTGGACCCACCGAGTCAGGCCCCAGCCTTTGGACACCCAGCAGGAGCAAGCCCAAGTGCTCAGCTTCATAAAGTGGGGAGAACATTTCTAGCATTCCTAGAAATCAGCCAGCGGTAGAAGAACCTCCAAGGCCCTGGGGCTGGAGAGTGGAGCCCAGTTGGTGATGAGGGTTGACATCTTAGGTGCAAGGGTCTAAGGTTCCCTGACTACAGGGTTGCTTCCGGGTTCGATCCCTGGATCGGGAGGACCCCCTGGAGAAGGCAATAACAACCCACTCCATTATTCTTGCCTGGGGAATCCCATGGACAGGGGAGCCTGGTGGGCTACAGTCCATGGGGTCACACAGAGTCGGACACATCTGAGTGAGTAACACAGTTTGAATTACGTGTACACCTGTATCACTTTGCTATAAGGTAGAAATTAGCACAACATATCCAGGGGTGACGCACAGAAACCTGGGACACTGTCATGGGAATGCAGGGGCAGAGGCTTCTCTCCAGACGGAAATGGAGGTTAGAACCCAGATCATGCAGAAATGAACAAGCAGGTAACCCCAGCTGAGGGGGTGACCCTTGGCCCTGGAGTTGTGTCTGTCCATAGATTTTTCACTCAGATTCTGTCATCCTTCCACAGAGGATCAGAAGTGACCAGATCGTGAGTCAGAATGAAACCAAATCATGTGTGAGGATAAGAGGAGGGCTTCTACTCTCTGCTCGCTTCTTTCTTCTCACTGTGGTCAGGACCGAGCCCAGGACTCCAGTGAGGACTTCTTTACCAGTGGGCAGGGTCTCAGTGGCACCAGGTCCTGCACACACGTGGACCCCTCTCTCGCCCCCCTCACTCCAGCAGGTAGCAGGACTACTGAGCTGAGCCTTGTCTGGGCAGGACTGTCCTCCACTCCTGACTCCGTGGGGCACGGGGTCCCCACAGGACTGGCACAGACCACACCTGCCTTGTCCAGTGTCCCCTCTCTCTCCTCTCTGTTCCTGGGCGGCTGGTGGACCAGGTCATCGCCATGCTGCATGTTAACATAAACCTGCCAGCTTTTCTGTGGGCTCGCGTGGGGCCACCAAGATGAGAACCTGGAGTCAGAGGCTGCTTAGCTGAGGCTGGACCATCCACAGGACAGACACTCCCAAGTTGGGGCTGCCTGCGGGTCAGAGAAAGCTGGGCCCGCACCACACCCATGAGAGCAGTTGTGTGTGGGGGGTCTGAAGCACCCCAAGTCCTCTGTGGAGAAAGCAGTTTCTTTGATCTGGAAATAACGTCAGACCTACTCAGGTTTGGGAAAGGACAGATTGCAGGTTGGTCCTATGATAAACCATATATACATATATGTGTGTGTGTGTGTGTGTGTGTGTGAGAATATATATATAAACAGGCGTCCCTGATGGCTCTGATGGTAAAGAATCTGCCTGCAATGCAGGGGACGTGGGTTCGATCCCTGGGTCAGGAGGATCCCCTGGAGAAGGCAATAACAACCCACTCCACTATTCTTGCCAGGAGAATCCCATGGACAGAGGAACCTGGTGGGCTACAGTCCATGGGGTCACACAGAGTCGGATACATCTGACTAACACACTTTGAATTACATGTACAACTGTATCACTTTGCTACAAGGTAGAAATTAGCACAACATCACCTATANGGAGCCTGGTGGGCTGCCGTCTATGGGGTCACACAGAGTCGGACATGACTGAAGCAACTTAGCAGTAGCACTCTCACCTTAAACTGGGTCCAGCACGTGGGTATACGTCACCCTCCTTGGGTTGCTGGGGTCTCTGGTGGTGGTTTAGTTGCTAAGTCGTGTCCGACTCTTGCAACCCCATGGACTGCAGCCTGCCGGGCTCCTCTGTCCAGGGGATTCTCTAGGCAAGAATAGTGGAGTGGGTTGCCATTTCCTTCTCCAGGGGATCTTCCTGACCCAGGAATCAAACCTGGGTCTCCTGCACTGCAGGCAGATTCTTTACCGCCTGAGCTATGAGGGAATCCCTCTAGGGTCTCTACTCTCACCCTAAACTGGGTCCAGCACATGGGTACATGTCTCCCTCCTCGGGTTTCTGTTCATGTGTGCCCTCGATGAGTGGAGAAGCCAGGAGTGACACCCCCTTGCAGTTGTGGTCATGACACAGTTATCCCCGAGAGGGCTCCATGGCCATTTGGCAGTGTTATTTCAGTTTTTAGAAACTGGGGTGAGGTGGAGCCCCCTTCTCTCACTGAGTAGAACCTCAATGACTGTGGTAAGGGGTGGAGCTGTGGACTTGTGAGGCTGCAAAGTTTTTCAGAAGCCAGAGGAGCTGTTGGGCTGGAAATGTGATCCTTTCTACACGGAAGACAGCGAATCCTTGGAAAGTGGGATGGGCAAAGGCATCTAAGCAGAAGAAAAGATTTCAGGCTGAAGGTGGTGGGGAGTGAGGAAGAGAAGGGGACCCCTGGGCACCACTGGAAATCCACCTGGGCCTCTTTCCAAAGGTCTGGGGGCCATCTGCGAGAAACGCCCCCTGAGGAAGCCCACAGTCTTTGTGCCTTCCAAGCAAGGAAGAGGCTGGCCCAGGGCGCAGTCCTGTCCGCAGCTGCAGTTGGCATCATCACCCACAGCCCTTCAGCTGGAGTGCTGGGCCTGAGGTCCAGGGAGATAGCTGATGTGGCATCAACAACTCAGCAAGGACCACTTCCCCCTGTACCCTGGTTACATTTGAGCAGCACTACACTCCCTGCGACCCACTGAACCCACCTCATGCCTCTCTGCTATGACCACCCAGCTCCAGACACACCATGTGAACACAAAGCAAGGAAGGAGCCTGTCACTGCCTTCACCTGTCTCATTCCAGGACCCAGTGTCTGCATCCCCTGGGACTGGGTACCCTTTTCCTCCCTGACTCGGGCTCTAGCTGGCTGCACTCCCCACCTAGTGGTCTTGCCTGGTATTACAATCTCCTTGGAACAGTTATGTTGCCTATTCAGAGACACTGCAGTCCTGAAATTAAAAGACACTTGCTCTATGAAGAAAACTATGACAAACCTGGACAGCGTACTAAAAACCAGAGACGTTCCTTTGCCAACAAAGGTCTCTAGAGTCAAAACTATGGTTTTTCTGGTAGTCTTGTATGGATGTGAGAGTTGGACTGTGAAGAAAGCTGAGTGCTGGAGAATTGATGCGTTTAAACTGTGGTGTTGGAGAAGACTCTTGAGAGTCCCTTGGACTGCAAGGAGATCAACCAGTCAATCCTAAAGGAAATCAGCCCTGAATATTCCTTGGAAGGACTGATGCTGAAGCTGAAGCTCCACTCCTTTGGCCAACCGATGCCAAGAACTGACTCATTGGAAAATCCCCTGACGCTAGGAAAGATTGAGGGCAGGAGAAGGGGACGACAGAGGATGAGATGGTTGGATGGCATCACAGACTCAATGGACATGAGTTTGAGCAAACTCTGGGAGATGGTAAAGGACAGGAAAGCCTGGGATGCTGCAGTCCATGGGGTTGCAAAGAGTTGGACACGACTGAGCGACTGAAACACACCAGCAGAGAAACTGAAGCAGAAAATCTCATCTCAAATTGTAACTGTCTAAATCCCTTGAAATTAGTAGTAGAAACACCATTATTTCCTTCCAAATAAAGGTGAACTGACTTAAGGACTGGGCCCTGAGATATGTTTGATATTTGACCGTTTATGAGCACACAAACACATTTATGGTCTGGACAGGAAAGTCTTGGCTTAAATGGTGAGGGAAGCCCTGAGACTTTGTCCCTCCCATTCCTTTGCAGCCCCTGTCTTCCCAGAGAGCTGCCTTCTGTCCAGGCGCCTCAGGGCGACTGTGTCTTCTCTACCTCCCGGAGGAGAACTGCTCAAACCTGCCCCTCCTCACCTGAGGCTCTGTTCCCATGGCCTGTAACTGTGGCAGAAGCTTCCTGAGGTCTCTCCTGCACATGTGAACCTCAGTCCATAGTGAGCAGTTGAAAGCAATTCACATTATTAAACAAGCTGCGAAAATGAATGGCATGGGATGAATTGTTAAGAGACAATATGACACTTTAACGAAGTTTTGTGTTTCACAAGGAACTCTGCTCAATGCTATGTGGCTGACTGGATGGGAGGGGAGTTGGGGAAGAATGGATACACATGTATGTCTGGCTAAGTGTCTTTGCCGTCCACCGGAAACTATGACAACATTGTGAATCAGCTATACTCCAGTGTAAAATAAAAACTTAAAAAGAAAAAAAGAAGTTGTGCATTTCAGGCAGGCAACCTCATGCCCTGGACCCCGGGTGTTAGTGGAGTTGTTGTCCCCTTCCTCCACCATTATGATTCTCTGCTGCCAGGAGAAGGGGAACCCAAGTCTGAGCTTAGTCTTAGCTTCATTGAATGGCAACACTGGATCAATGGACGTGAGTTTGAGCAAATTCTGGGAGATAGTGAAGGACAGGGAAGCCTGGAGTGCTGCAGTCCATGGGGTCGCAAAAAGATGGACACAACTTAGTGACTGAATGACAGCAGCTTCATTCAGCTGTTCGACTTAGAACCCCAATCACTTAGCAAGGGGTGAACCTTTCACAGGTTCGCCATGTCTGATATTCTGGAGATAGCTGGTGGGATCGCCACGTCTCCTGAGTGAGGCCCCGATGGCACTGGCTGCCATCCCTGGCAGATCTGGGATCAGGCAGTTCCATACCGGACTTGCCGCCCCCAGGGGATATGGGTGTAATGGTCTGCCCTGCACTTGGGAAGTGGGAGGAACGTTTATTGGAATCTACCCTGGTATGGGGTCTCCTAGGGAGCTCCAGAGTGTCAGCAGGGCTGGGCACCTCAAGGAGCAAGGGTGGACCAGAGAAGGAAACGGTTGAATGAACAGTGAAGCTTGTGCAGATTTCCCACTTCTGTTAATAATATTTCTGCAAATCCCTCCACGTGACAGCCTTTGCCTTTTTTGTCTTCTAAGTGGATACTTCTATCAAGGGGAAGATCCATGGCGGAGAACTCAGTGCTATTACACAGAAGAGAAGCAGTGTGATTGGAAAGAACAGCTTCATGAAGGTTCAATGTTTGTAAGGAGGCTTCACCATGGGAAGAGAATCAGTTAAATTGTCTCTACCCAGAGGGGTCAGGGGCTTCCCTGGTGGCTCAGACAGTAAAGCGTCTGCCTGCAATGCGGGAGACCTAGGTTTGATCCCTGGGTCGGGAAGATCCCCTGGAGAAGGAAATGGCAACCCACTCCAGTAATCTTGCCTGGAAAATTCCATGGACAGAGGAACCTTGTAGGTTAAAGTCCATGGGGTCTCAAAGAGTTGGATACGACTGAGCGACTTCACTTACTTCAGAGGTGTCAGAGGGATGCACACACAGAGGGATGCTGAAAACTTGGAGAGGGTTTATACACAGAATCTGGGGTTCTTCTCTGTGACTCTCTCCTGTGACTTCCCCCGCCTCTCTCCAGAAAGCCTGGTTGCCCTGGGCTTCTTTCCTGGTTCTGCTGACCAGAGAGAAGGTGGGCTTCCTACCAATGTTCTGGCCACCACATGTAAAGCTGTGGCTGCTCTCAGAGTCAGCTGACAACAAACAGGAAATGTTTTGCTCTGGCACATCCCCTGAGTTTCAACCTTAGGCGGTTGCGTTTTGAAAGCTGTCCAGAGTTTCTAGCTGTTACCCACAAGAAGCTGGTTGGTTGGTATTTAAAGCAGAACTCTTGGTCCTCTTCCCTGGCAGACCAGTCCTGCCCGCTCCCTGGCCCAGGCCTTCTTCTGGCGATGTTAGTGGTTCCAGTGCCCCCTCAGCGCCCTGCCCACCCAAGGAAGGGGTGCTGCTGTGTGATTTGTGAAACAGAAAACACACCTATGTCAGGAGATATGCAAGCCCAGAACTCTGCACATTCTGTACCTCTGTGCTCATGGGAACACAAACATCTGCCTTCTTAGAGTATGCTTGTGTTAGCAAACTATTTAACAGAACAAATAACATGCCTGGGGGAAGGGTATGGATAATTCTGGAATCCCGGTTGGAGTTAATACTCAACTATACGGATGACACAGACAGGGTGTTGCCAAGATGACTAAGAATATCTTTTGTTGTCGTTAAAGGAGGAAATTGAGGGATCGTTATCCAATCTGGTTAAGGACTTATTTACACCACTATTTGTTTCCAAGGGCTTTGGGCCACAACTTTCCCACTGCCTCCTTCTTGCTCTAAGTTCCCTGTGGATATAACTAAGAAAGGAAGATCACCTAACTTGTGTGTGTATAAGTAAGAGTTTCTCAGAATAGGAAACACAGGTAGCTCAGTCCCTAGGTTCTGATCTGGGTCTTGTGAGGACTCACAGGGACATTTCTCCGCTCAGTTTATAGAGAGCTGGAGGATGCCTGTACACTCCCTCCAGATGAAAGGTCCTTCTCTCCAGCTCAGTGGAGCACGATGTCCACCCTGGGATCTGTACTAGGAGAGGAAACACATTGACTGACAGTGAAGGGTTGGAAAAGCTATTATAAGCAAATGGTAACCAAAAGAAAATAGGTGAAGCTATATTTATACCATAAAAATAGACTTTAAACAAGAAAAGTCAGTTCAGTTCAGTCTCTCAGTTGTGTCTGACTCTTTGCAACCCCATGGACTGCAGCACGCCAGACTTCTCTGTCCATCACCAACTCCTGAAGCTTGCTCAGACTCATGTCCATTGAGTCGGTGATGCCAACCAACCATCTCATCCTCTGTCGTCCCCTTCTCCTCCTGCCTTTGATCTTTCCCAGCGTCAAGGTCTTTTTCAATGAATCGGTTCTTTGTATCAGGTGGCCAAAGCACTGGAGTTTCAGCTTCAGCGTCAGTCCTTCCAATGAGTATTCAGGACTGACTCCCTTTAGGATGGACTGGTTGGATCACCTTGATAAAGGGTTCACATTGGAAAGTTCAGGCTGAGGGGTCATTACCAAGTGGCCCAGGACCTCAGGAGCATCTATTCTCCTGTAACTCCCAGGGACACAGGCACAGTCCCTCAGGTAAGGCCACAGCCAGGCTCCTTTGTGGCCAAACGGCTCACAGATATGGGCTGTTTCCTTAAAGCTAAAGTGAGTCTCTTGTAGACAGTATATACCTAGATCTTATTTATTTTTTAAAGTATTTATTTGGGCTTCCGTGGTTTTCGAGTTGTAAAGAATCTGCAGGAGATGTGGGTTCCATCCCTGGGTTCCAAAGATCTCCTGGAGGAGGAAACGGCAACCCACTCCAGTATTCTTGCCTGGAAAATCCCATGGACAGAGGAGCCTGGTGGGCTACAGTCCATAGGGTCGCAAAAAGTCAGACACAGCTTAGTGACTAAACAACAAGTCTTATTGGTGGCATTTGGGAACTTTTCATTGTGGCACATGGACTCTCTAGCTGTGGCACTTGGGCTCAGGAGCACGCGGGCTAAGTAGTTGCAGTGTGCAGGCTTAGTTGCTCTGCAGGGTGTAGGAATCTTAGTTTCCTGACCAGCGATCAAATCTTTATCCTCTGCATTGCAAGATGAATTCAGTTCAGTTCAGTTCAGTCACTCAGTCATGTCCGACTCCTTGAGACCCCATGAATCGCAGCATGCCAGGCCTCCCTGTCCATCACCAACTCCCGGAGTTCACTCAGACTCATGTCCATTGAGTCCATGATGCCATCCAGCCATCTCATCCTCAGTCGTCCCCTTNAGCTCTATACAGTCAACGAAAACAAGACCAGGAGCTGACTGTGGCTCAGATCATGAACTCCTTATTACCAAATTCAGACTGAAATTGAAGTAGGGAAAACCACTAGACCATTCAGACATGACCTAAATCAAATCCCTTATGATTATACAGTGGAAGTGAGAAATAGATTTAAGGGCCTAAATCTGATAGAGTGTCTGATGAACTATGGAATGAGGTTCGTGACATTGTTCAGGAGACAGAGATCAAGACCATCCCCATGGAAAAGAAATGCGAAAAAGCAAAATGGCTGTCTCTGGAGGCCTTACAAATAGCAAGATGAATTCTTGATCTTGTTTTTTAAGTTTATTCACCTATTCTATGTCTTCTGATTGGAGAATTTAATCCATTTACATTTAAAGTAATTATGATAGGTAAAAACTTACGACAAACCTAGACAGTGTGTTAAAAAACAAAGACATCACTTTGCCGACAAAGGTTCATAAAATTAAGGCTGTGGTCTTTCCAGGAGTCACATATGGTTGTCAGAGCTAGACCATAAAAAAGATGAGAGTGCCAAAGAATTTACGCTATTGAACTGTGCTGCTGGAGAACACTCTTGAAAGAGCAAGGAGATCAAACCAGTCAATCTCAAAGGGAATCAACCCTGAATACTCTTTGGAGGGACTACACTGAAGCTGAAGCTCCTATACTTTGATCACCTGATGTGAACAGCCGACTCATTGGAAAAGACCTTGATGCTGGGAAAGATTGAAGGCAGAAGGGAGAAGAGGGTGACAGAGGATGAGACGGCTAGATGGCATCACTGATGCAATGAACTTGGGCAAACTCTGGGAGATGGTGAGGGCCGGGGAAGCCTGGCAGTCGGACACAACTGGGTGACTGAACAAGAAGAAGAACTTACTACTGACATTTTGTGAATTGTTTTCTGACTGCTTTGTACCTATTTTATTCCTTGCTTCCTCTCTTGCTGCCTTCCTTTGTGGTTTGATGACTTGTAACAGTATGCTTTGATGCCTTTATCTTAATATTTTGTGTATCTACTACTTGCTTTTCTTTTGTGGTTATCATGAGGCTTACATAAAATACCCTGTTTTTCTTATTTTCAGCTTATAACTTAGCTTTAAAACATTAAGAAACTTTACACTTTTACTTTTCTTCCCTCACATTAGTAATAAGTGATAAAATTTGCATCTTTTAAAATACTGTGTATCCAATAACAAATTGGAGTAATTATGGCTATTTTGAATATATTTGTTTTTTAACATTTAAGGGGAGTTGTGGTGGATTATGTATAACCATTATAGTATCAGAGAATCTGACTTTGGGAATTTACCATCACTAGTATTGCATATTCATGTTTCCATGATGTTAATTAGCATCCTTTCATTTTAAGTTGGAGAATGCCTTGGAGCGTGTCTTATAAGGCAGATATAGTGATGATGGACTCCTTTGGCTTTTGTTTGTTTGGGAATGTGTATTTCTTCTTCATTTCTGAAGGACAACTTTGTCAGGTACTATTCTTGATTCATGGGTTTTTTGGACTCCATGATTAGGTATGAAATTAAAGGACGCTTGCTCCTTGGAAGAAAAGCTATGACAAACTTAGACAGCATATTAAAAAGCAGAGATATCACTTTGCTGGCAAAAGTCCGTAGCATCGAAGTTACGGTTTTTCTGGGAGTCATGTATGGATGTGAGAGCTGGACTGTAAAGAAGGCTGAGGACCTAAGAAGTGATGCTTTTGAACAGTGATGCTGGAGAAGACTCTTGAGAATCCCTTGTACTGCAAGGAGATCCAACCAGCCCATTCTGAAGGAGATCAACCCTGAATATTCACTGGAAGGACTGGTGCTGAATCTGAAACTCTGATACGGTGGCCATCTGATGTGAAGAGCTGAGTCATTGGAAAAGACTCTAATGGTGGAAAAGACTGAAGGTGAAAGGAGAAGGCAGCGGCAGAGGGTGAGATGGTTGGATGGCATCACCGACTTAATGGACAAGAATTTGGGCAAACTCCAGGAGATAGTGGAGGACAGAGGAGCCTGGTATGCTCCAGTCCATGAGGTCACAATGAGTCAGACACAAGTGAGCAACTGAACAACAACAACAGCAACCAGGTAAGGCTACAAGATGGGCTCTGCCATAGCTCCTGGTTGGATGGAGTTTCAGGCTATGCTGCCAGCCTGATGGTGCCACTGGCTGGACTCCATAGTTAGAAGAGGCCACAGACAGGGTTATACTGCTAGCTGTTCCCTGCTGTGGGGATGATTTCTTGCCCAGCTCTCTGGTTGAGGGGGCTCCAGCAGTTTCCTGCAGTTTGGTGGGGGTCAAAACTGCTCCACATTCAGAGTGTGGCTCTCTAGGTGCCCTCATTGGGTGGGGCCACAAATGTTGCTCCATGACTAAAGTAGACTCATGGGTTAGGCTCCCTGCATGGATGAGATCACAGGCTGTATCTGGCAACTGGACGGGGCTCTGTTGCTGGGCAGGGCTGTAGAGAGGGCTCTGTGGGCAGGTGGCATCATAGGCTTGTTTCTGGGCTACTTGGATTACCTGGCCAGACTTTCTGAATGACCAAAACTAGAAGCTGCACTCAGCAGATGGGTGAGGTTACAAGTACACTTCTTCACCTGGGCTGGGTAGTAGAATCCGCTGCTTGGCATAACTCGGGACCCAAATCAAGCAGAACTGCCAACCGAGCTCTCTGACCAGATGGGACCGCTGGCTTTAGCTCTGCAGAAGGGTGGAACCACTAGCTAGGATCTTTATTTAGGCCCCACAGCAAGCAGGAATATGATTTACCGAGACCCGAGTATTGCTTTCTATAAACCCCAATCATGTTAGGTTTATAATAGTCATCCAGTAGCCATAAACCTCTGGTGGTTCAGAGGGTAAAGTGTTTGCCTACAATGCGGGAGACCTGGGTTTGATTCCCGGGTCAGGAAGATCCCCTGGAGAAGGAAATGGCAACCCACTCCAGTACTCTTGCCTAGAAAATTCCATGAACAGAGGAGCTCGTTAGGATACGGTCCATGAGTCGCATACGACTGAACAACCTCAACACAGGCCATGAACCATGTAACTTTTGCAGACCTCAGAAGGAGACCAAACCAGTCAATCTTAAAGGAAATCAGTCCTGAATATTCATTGGAAGGACTGATGCTGAAGGTGAAGCTCCAATACTTTGGCTGCCTGATGCAAATAGATGACTCTTTGGAAAAGACCCTGATGCTGGGAAAGATTGAGGGCAGGAGAAGTGGGCAACAGACAGTGAGATGGCTGGATGGCATCACCAACTCAATGGACATGTGTTTCAGCAAACTCCAGGAGATAGCGAAGGAGAGGGAAGCCTGGTGTGCTGTAGTCCATGGGGTGGCAAAGTCAGACATGACTGAATGACTGCACAACATAACCCCTACATCATTAAATCTTTCCATGTGGCATTAATCTATGTTATTTTTTCATTTCTCAGGAATGAATATTCCTTCCAACTTTCTATTTTACCATGAGAAACTTTAGTTTCAGAACTTTCTACTTGGCCTCTCCTAAGATATCATTGTTATTTCATAGATAAGAACTATGGGTTAAAGAACCAGTTAAGCAGCTACTGTGGCTGTCCTGATTATACATTTAGGAACTTGGGTAATGACTGCCCAGTGACCCCCCTCGATTGGGTGGACTCACTGTTAGATGGACATTACCTTACATCATACACTCCACTCTAACAGGGACCATGATAGTGCTTTGGGCCCCCAGGTTCCAGCATCAACTCAGATCTTATATCAACAACTGATAAGAGATCTGAGTATTTTTCTTGTCTGGCATATGGTTACTTGAATGGCCATAGAGGCCTTTGGTGAAGCACTCGGGAAATCACTTTCTTAGGAGACCTGCCCTCATTTCCGTAAGCAGGTCCTAGATTTGGCTTAGGTCTGGGAACTGGTCAGGGGATCTTGACTTTTTGTTGGGGAACTGATCTCACCCATCTGCTCATCTATTTTTAATCTCTTTTGATGATATACATGAGAAAATATACTTGTTGGCTGCCCATCTGTCTTCATGGACACCATGTTTATGACCTATCTCCATGGACATCTGTGAGCCAGCATCCCTGCTGTCATCTAACCTTACTGCACATTATAATAATGACTTCATCTTGCTCTGACACTTTCTACTTTGCTGCCACCCGGCTTCTATTATTCTGGAATCCTATCAAGGCTGAAGGTGAAGCTCCAATACTTTGGCCACCTGATGTGAAGAGCCGACTCATTGGAAAAGACCCTGATGCTGGGAAAGATTGAAGGCAGGAGGAGAAGGGGACGACAAAGGGTGAGATGGTTGGATGGCATCACCAACTCGATGGACATGAGTTTGAGCAAACTCCGGGCAATAGTGAAGGATGGGGATTCCTGGCATGTTGCAGTTCACGGAGACACAAAGTATTAGACACGATTGACTGACCAAACAACAGAATCACTTCCACTGCTACTAGGGAATCCAGTTCTGTAAGACATTCCTCCATTATGCCAACCTACAGAGGACCAGAGGACAGCCTACGCTGAGCATCGCAAGGATGCTGGTGCTCCTCAGCTGTGTGCTCCTCCTCATCTTGTTGAGTTAGTGTCTCTGAGGCCTCCTGAGAAGCAAAGTCACCTGGTGGAGGGCTTTCCAGTTGTAGAAAGTAGAGTTGTGCCAACCTCCTAGGCTTTTGGATCTCCCATTTTACACAATCTGCCCTGGCAAGTATAATATCTCTGCTTCCACTTCATCTAGTGTGTACCATGGTTTTTACCAAGCCTTTGGGAACCAGCAGAAACATACTTGAATACCCTTGGCCCTTGCCAGGGTAATTAAACTTCTTGGCATAGGAAAGTAATTCTTTTTAAAATGAATTAATTAATTGTTTGGCTGTGTTGGATTCTTTTTAATAATTTTATTTATTCTTGGCTGTGCTGGGTCCTCACTGCTGCCTGGGTTTTTCTCTAGTTGCAGTGAATAGGGGCTATTCTCTAGTGGTGGTGCATGGGCTTCTCATTGCAGTGGCTTCCCTTGTTGAGGAGGACAGGCTCTAGGCCATGAGGACTTCCGCTGTTGCAGCACGTGGGCTCAGTAGTTGTGGCTCCTGGGCTCTAGAGCACAGGCTAAATAGTTGTGGCACGTGGGCTTAGTTGCTCTGTGATATGTGGGATCTTGTTGGATCAGGGATCGAACGTGTGTCTCTTGTGTTGGCAGATGGACTCTTTAACACTGAACCACTAGGGAAGCCCAGGGGAGTGCTTCTGGGTTAACAATTTTTCCTTTTCCATTTTTCATATTCCCCTTCTTTATCCAGGACTCACTCCCAGACTCAGTCTCCTGGTACCTTCTGTACATGTTGGCAAGTCCTGCAGTTCTGCTGGGGTAAATCCTCTCTGCAGCTGGCAGGATGACCAGTGGGGTCCTCCTGGGAGAACTCTGCAGAGTCTTCATTCAAGCAAGATCAGGATGGGGGAAGGGTGGGGAGTCTGTCTTTCAACCAGGGGTAGGGGACTCATCTGCAGGCCCAGTAGTTTGAGGTAGACTTCCTGGAGTTGAAGATTATCATGCATACCTATGTAGAAAGCCTGGTTCTGATTCAGGGCTTCGCTCCTTCTTTATGATGGCCCTGCCTTCAGCACAGGAGGCCATCCTGATTCTAGGTCTCAGTCTTCTCCAATGGCCAGTCATTCTTAAAATTGGGGCTTGTGTCAAATCTTCGTTTTTCTGCCTTCCAGCTGCAGGTAGGAGAGTCTCTTTGCTTTGATTTATAGATTGAAGCCTGTCGTTTACTCCTTTCAATACATTAGTGGCACTTAGCAGTAGCCACCAAAATCTACAGTTCTATTTACCATGTTTCCCTATGTGAATGCCAGACAATTTCACCCACTAGTGAAACCTTCTGTACCTTGTTTAGTTTCCTACATGTGAAAATTTAGCAATAGCACTGTTAAGAGCACACCCGTGCTAAGTCACTTCAGTCATGCCCAACTCTTTGCGACCCTATGGACTGTAGTCTGTCAGACTCCTCTGTCCACTGGATTCTTCAGGCAAGAATATTGTAGTGAGTTGCCATTCTCTTCTCCAGGGGATCTTCCTGACCCAGGTATCAGACTCATGTCTTTTAAGTCTCCTGCATTGTTAGATGGGTTCTTTAGCACTAGTGCCCCCTGGGAAGCCCATTAGGGCACACCAGGGACCATCAATATTCCATCTGTCACCATCCAGCCAAGCTATGATCTGACTCCATAAGCCACCTTCACAGCCTTCTTGTTTGGACCTTTATCTGAAGTTGGGCTCCTCAGAAGCAGAGACTGCAAAGTCTCTTAAGTGATATAAGAGTTTTTTCAGGAAAAGAGGGGAGGCAAGCAGGATAGTATTGTGGGAAAAGCTAAGGAAGGATGTGGTCTCAGTTGCAGACTAGTTCAACCCTGATGCACAGGAGTGTGAATCATAACACAAGGTTGGTCCACCTTGGGGCCGGAGGCAGCCCCCAGGCCAAGGGAATGTTACCTACAGGTGAAGTTGCTCTAGGGGTGGCGGGGGTGATGGTTCACAGGTGGTGTAGTGGTAAAGAATCCATCTGCCAATGCAGGAGATGCAAGAGATGCAGGCTTGATCCCTGGGTCGGTAAGATCCCCTGGAGAAGAAAATGGCAATCCACTCTAGCATTCTTGCCTGGGAAATCCCATGGACAGAGGAGCCTGGTGGGCTAAAGTCCTTGGGGTCACAAAGAGTGGGCACAACTAAGCGACTAAACAACAGCAATAGGTTTAGATATATATCTATCCATATCTATCTAAGTAGAGATACTCGCTGCTGCTGCTGCTAAATCGCTTCAGTTGTGTCCAACTCTGTGCGACCCCACAGACGGCAGCCCACCAGGCTCTCCGTCCCTGGGATTCTCCAAGCAAGAACACTGGAGTGGGTTGCCATTTCCTTCTCCAATGCATGAAAGTGAAAAGTNGAATCCCATGGGCAGAGGAGCCTGGCGGGCTGCAGTCCATGGGGTCGCAAAGAGTCAGACACGACTGAAGCCACAGACTGAACACAAATCGGGGTGTGTGGTGAGTTCACAGCCAGCAGACTTGGTAAGTAAAGACAGTGACTTCACCATCAACGAGTGTCGACCTAGACCCCACTACCCCCGACCCTTTGTAGGTAGTAACCACAGCTGAGACGGAACATGAGGGGTGAACTTGCTACCATCACAATGGGAGTCAGTGACTCATCTCTCCATGACTAAACACCCTCTACGACGTCTGAGACCTGTTCACAGTCCGCTCAGTACGACTTTCCCTCCATTACACAGAGGGTGATTCCAAATCAGGATTCAACGAGATGCCTGTGCTGGGCTCAAATAACTCACAAGCCCTTTCACTGAGTCCAAGTGGCCACCCTTACCTCACCAGTTCCGATAACTCAGAAGGGTTTTCACTGATTCTAAATGCCCATGCTCACAGCCAGGTTGTATATAATGGTTTTGTGCTTTTCATTTTGCCTAAATAGATGTTAGAAACTAACAAAAACAAACAAACAAAAGATTTGCCGTGATTTATCACACGCACCAGAGCCAAGCTGTGCAACTGCAGCCTCTGGCATCAACCCCGCCTCTTCAACCGCCATCCTGGCGAGCACAGACACCACATTCACATTTCGGCCTAATTCAAGGTGTGAGTCCACAAGCTTGAAGCCATCAATGATGTCAACCCACAGAGAAGGGTTGACGTCAACCACCTGCCAGCCTGGGAAAACTGAGCTCCACTGGGATGTCATTTTCTTTTTTAATTTTTAATTGGAGGATAATTTCTTTACTGATGTCATTTTTTTGTTTTTGTTTTTTGTTTTTTGGTCGTTCATCTGTAGGTAGGTCCTAAGCAACTGACTGAGATGACGGCAGGTATTTGTGGGAACAGCACATGTTCCCAGACACCGTGGGCCAGGACAAGCAAAATTCATCATTACTCTTCCCTAACTCGTGTTTCCCTTTGGAGATTCAGAGCAGTGACCAAACGTCTCTCAATACTCATGTCCACCAAGGTTTCAAGGACATGGCAAGTTCACCCACTCCAGACAGAACTCATGTGCAGCGTGAGCAGGACCGTGGTGACTGTAGCCGCCCACCAGGTAAGATTCCCCACCTTCTTCCTGAGGCTGGGATCCTTCCAACATCCACCGATCCAACCACAGACCTGAGGTTTGCCCTTGAGGAACCCACTTGCCAACCTCCTCCCATGACTCAGCTACCGATGGAGACCCACGAAATTTCCAGATGTGTTCAGTCTCTACTAGACAGATCTGTGCAGTTCAGTTCAGTCACTCAGTTGTGTCCGACTCTTTGTGACCCCAAGGACCGCAGCCTGCCAGCTCTCCATGTCCATCACCAACTCCCAGAGCTTGCTCAAACTCACTTCCATCGAGTCAGTAATGCCATCCAACCATCTCATCCTGTGTCGTCCCCTTCTCCTCCTGCCTTCAATCCTTCCCAGCATCGGGGTTTCTTTTCCCATGGGTTGGTTCTTTGAATCAGGTGGCCAAAGGATTGAGCTTCAGCTTCAGTCCATGATTCCAGTTCAGGATTCAACAGAACGCCCTTGCTGAGCTCAAATAATTCACTAACCTTGTTCCCCACCAGCCCGATAAACCAACACATCAGTTCCTCAGGGAAACCTTCTCTGCACACCCAAAAGAACACATGGCTACCAACAGAACTTCCTATGTTTTTAATGAGGTATCTCTGTGAATATTTGCTTAGTGTCTGACTCCTGGATGGTTTGACAGTTCCCTGAGGGCATGGGTTTTGTTGAAGGGGAACTTCAGGTTCATTCAAGTAGTAAGTGCGTGAAGATGTTTAACGAGAGCTTTTGAATTTTTCTTCATTTTTATCTCATTAAATTTTTTCTTTCCTATTGAATTTTGCTTCATTTTTATCTCGTTAAATTTTTTTTTTTTCCTATTGACAGCTGTAACCAAGAACAGCATCTCCCTGTTTTCTTGCTGATTTTTGATTCCTCCTCTGGCACCATCCATAAACCATTTTCAACATGGATTTGAAAGAACTGGGCATTGGCTGTGTTCTTCTCCATTTGAATGGGGGGAAAAAAAGACCCTTTCATTCAAACAAAAGCAGACCTTCCATGAACCCATCTGTTTTGCAAACTGTTAACTGTTGTATGTCTCCCAGGAACTTTAAGTGAGAATCATGACGCCACCATCAGACTCTTTGTGTGGAAACTAAAGATGTCAACCCAACTCACAAAAGCCCATATATATATATGTCCACAACCAGAACACGCAAACACTGTCGTTTAAAGATTCTTCCAAGATTCAATGCTGTGCCACTGAAGCCCAACTTGCACCTTTTCGAGAGTTAAACAGAAAGAAGAAAAATAAAACAGACAGGCAAGCTCCTTGTCACCTTTCCAACAATTTCCCCACACATATCCCATCATACCGGGGCTTCCAAACTAGGCAGCCTCTTCATCAGATTCACCTTAGCAGTTCTGGCGATAACTAGTCTTCAGAGTGAGAAGAACACAAGAAGTCAAAAAATGCAAGAACACTTTCCACGGTGTCCTCGGAGCACGTGGCCAAATCTTCCCCTCTGGCACATTCGACCCCGACGGTGTTTTGGTTTTTTTTCCTAAAACAAACACGGTAGCATTTCTGTGACGCAACGAGCACAACTGCTTTTAATTGTCACAACCTCTCACTGCCATCGGACCTGGCAGGGTGAATCACTTCCACGGGGGAGAAATATGGCTGTCTGGTTCGAATTAATGGTGCACTCACTCTCGTGATATGTCAGCCAAGACACATGCATCCGGCCACGCCACCCTGATAACAGCATGCATACAGTCAAACGTGATCGCCGCATCCAATAATTATCCGAACAATTATAATTATACCGAACGGATGGTGAAGCCAAAGCTCCGATATTCTGACCACCTGATGCAAAGAGCCGAAAAGACGGTCTTTTCCGGTCCGTGATGCTGGGAAAGACTGAAGACAGTAGGAGAAGGGGACGACAGAGGATGAGATGGTTGGATGGCCTCACCGACTCGAGGGGCTTCCCTGGTGGCTCAGAGTTTAAAGCGTCTGCCTACGACACGGGAGACCTGGGTTCGATCCCTGAGTCGGGAATATCCCCTGGAGAAGGAAATGGCAACGCATTCCGGTACTCTTGCCTGGAGAATCCCATGGACGGAAGAGCCTGGTGGGTACAGTCCACGGGGCCGCAAAGAGTAAGATACAACTGAGTGACTTCACTCCACTTCACTTCACTTCACCGACTCGATGGACATGAATTTGAGCCAACTCTGGGAGATGGTGATGAACAGTGAAGCCTGGCGTGCTGCAGTCCATGGGGTCGCAAAGAGCCAGAAGACTTAGAGACTCAACGACAATATCTAATAATTGCTTCGTCTTTGCACTATAGAAATTCCATAGAGCAAAGAGTTCACTACAAACATATCCAAGCACGTGCATAAATGCACCGCACAAATTCTTCAGATTTGACTTTGATACAATAAAACCTAAATAGGACCAACACAATTATGCAATTTCGAGACATTTAAATATTCAGACATTAAAAAATAATATTTGTAGATTTAATCCTCCTCAGCCAGTTTTAGGCAGAAAAATAACACTGACAATGTGTTTCAAAGACAGCACAGCAATCTGAAAANCACCACACAAATTCTTCAGATTTGACTTTGATACAATAAAACCTAAATAGGACCAACACAATTATGCAATTTCGAGACATTTAAATATTCAGACATTAAAAAATAATATTTGTAGATTTAATCCTCCTCAGCCAGTTTTAGGCAGAAAAATAACACTGACAATGTGTTTCAAAGACAGCACAGCAATCTGAAAAAGGAAGATGGTGTGGTTTAATAAAACCTGCCATGTACACTGCCAACTCCTGCACTGGGAATACAGGAACCCCTCAAATACTTGTGGTGGGTCAAGCATCGTGGGGAAAACCATGACATCCTGTGGGCAAAGACTTTCAATGCTGCATGAATGTTTCTGCGTCCCCTCTTCACTAGCCCTCCATCCACCCCATCCATCATCTATCTATCAACTCACCTAGACATCTAAACATAGAAAGAAATTCATAATACAGAGACAGGCAATGCTTTCGTAAACAATTTTGTATTTTCACACGCATGCATACAAATTATCCTTTTAATCTGAAAAAGCGTGAATGCTAATGTATAGTTTATGCACGGATATATGATATCTGCATCAATGAAACTCCATAAGTCTACGTCTATAGTACATACATCCATTGCAAAGAACCCTCTAATCTTCATTCATGATCAGAATTCATTCTGTGCTGGCCCACATTTTTGTTTTTTCCTTTTGGGGAAAAAAAAAAAAATCCTCAGAGGAAAGTAAAATGAATCAGTCCACTTGGTGAATCCATAAAAGCAGCAAATGTTATGTGTATATGGAACAGAGCAATACATGATAAAAAAAAAAGGGGGTCTTTGGATGAGTAAATTTATTTTAACATTTGTTGTGGCTCTTTTCTTGGCCAGCTTCATGCATTAGCTATCTTTCCTCCTGGATGTCATGACGTATGTAAGCCTAAGAAGGTCTATCAGTCACAGTTCTTTCGGAAAAGTTCCAGATTCCAACCTTGTCACAAAATTGATCCAGGACTTGCACCATCTTCCTGAAGCCCCTGAAATTGTGTGTGTGTGTGTGTGAGTGTGTGTGAGTGTGTGTGTGTGTGTGTGTGTGTGTATGTGTGTGTGTGTTGATCAGTCGTGTCCAACTCTTTGTGACCCACCATGGGACTATAGCCCAGCATGGAATTTTCCAGGCAAGAATGCTGGAGTGGGTTGCCATTCCCTTCTCCAGGGGAATCTTCCCGACCCAGGCATGAAACCCAGGTCTCCTGCATTGCAGGCAGATTCTTTACCATCTGAGCCACCAAGGAACCACCTGAAATCACAGTGTCTTTATTTGAAATAAGAGATATTGATGGACTGGGGTTATTATCATATTGTTGACTATATTCCCTCCACAACACCTTCTCTTCCTCATTTATTTTACAACAGGCACTTTGTGCGTCTCGCTCCCCTTCACCTAGTTCCCCCATCCTTCCAACCCCTCGCTTCTGGCAACTATCAGATTGCTTTCTGTATCTGTGAGGCTATTCCTGTTTTGTTGTGCTTGTCAACCTATTCTATCTTTACATTCCACATGTAACTGGAAAAAAAATGACACTAGTAATTTTTCTCTCCCTTATTTCACTAAGTATAACACCTTCCAAGTCCACCCACGTGTTTTCAAATGTGAACATGTCATTCTTTTTTATGGCCAAGTAATACTCCATTCAATATATCTACCACATCTTCCATATCCACTCATCTGTTGATGGACACTTAGGGGGCCTCCATGTCCAGGCTACTGTTAACTAGCACTGCTAGGAACACCAGGGTGCATGAAATTTCTGAAATAAGTGCTTTCACTTCCTGTAGATGAAAACCCGTGAGTGAAAATCGAGATCACACAGTACTTCTTTTAACGTTTCTGAGGAATTTCAAACTGCTTTCCACAGCGGCTGTGCCAATTAACACTTCTACCAGCAATGCCAGAGGGTTCTCTTTCTCTACATCCTCACCAACACTTTTTTTTTTTTTTTTGATCACCATTCTGAGTGGTGTAAGGGGATATCTCACTGGGATTTTGACTTGCATCTTCCTGATAATTAGTAATGTCCAGCCCCTTTATATGTGCCTACTGACCATTGGCATGTGGTATTCATAACTTCGGCCCATTTTTTTCACCGGACTATTTTATTTTTTTAAATATTGAGCTGTATGAGTTTCCTCCCCACCTCCCTCCTCTCTCTCTNACAGGGGCCAGTGGCCAGAGCAGGGGAGGGGAAGGACTGAATCCTCAGGCAAACCACCCAGGACCAGCACACACGCTCTTCCTCCATGGCAATCATCTCTGGTCCTCACTGATTCCATCAACCCCTTCCACTCTGTTCCTGCCAGCCTCAATAATGTAGGAACACATAGACATATTTTTCAGTGCAATTTAACTTTTTCATTTAGTGCTACTTTTGTAAACAAATTAATTAAGGTAAAACGTGGTTTTAAATTATTTCCCAAAGTTTTAATATAGACTGTGGGCCCTGGTGCCTATTCTGTGCCACATCCTCAGGACTGGGAGCCTCCCCTTGGGGTGAGGGGGATGTGAGACACAGCCCTCCTCCTCCCTGGGCATGTCAACCCTTCTTGTTGGGTAAGACTTTTGGACACAACTATTGGTGACTTGCTGTGTATCAGTTGGGTCCTAGGTTGAAGTCTCTCTCTTTATATTCCTTACTCCCCATCATCAAGATGTTCTGGGATTTCGTTTCCTGGCAGAATTTAGAAGACTTCATTGATTCCTCCCTCCACAGCCTACACACACACACACACACACACACACACACACAATCCCTTCTCTTCTGCTCATTCCTTATCACAATTCCATCCGCTCACCCCTTCTAGTCCCACCAGCTGCACTAGTAGCTGAATAGCTAAGAGTATGGATTCATGCATGCTGTGTTTTTTTGTATTTTTAAATGTTAATTTTTTAAATAAATGCCACTTTATAATAAATGTATAACTTTTAAACAAATGTATAACTATGCTTTCAGTAATCACTTGAAAAGTTTTTTTCTTTTATAAAAATGTAATAATAACTTAGAATATCCCTCCTTAAATAATCTATCCCAACTGGAAGCTACATAATAAGGGCTTTCCACGGTGTGAGAAGTTCCCTGAGACTCTTCTACATTACTAATTTTCAAAGGAAACTCATGGAAGAAAGACATGAAATTTATTATAGACTAGTGTGCTCTATGGGTGGGGAGACTGTGCCTTTCAAGTTATCTTTCTGGGTCAGGAGTAGGTGTTGCTTTTATCACTGGAATGGTCACTGTAATGGTTAAAAGCTTGGACTCTGGCACCAGACACAAATAATGATGATGATTAAATGTGCTAATAATAACAAATGCATGGACACACTGATGCAGCCCCAGGCAAGCTTGTAAGTGCTTTACATGACGTAACCTGCTTAAAATCCATCACCCTCTGAAGTAGCTACTATTACAGACAGTGAAACTGAGGAACAATGAGTGACTACTACCCCAATATCTCGAAGCAGAATCTGAAGCCAGGCTGCGGGCCCTTGAATTCCTGCTGGGACGCTGCGCACAGCAGCGCTCGATTCTGATTCTCAGCTGGGTTGACTTGCACAAATAACCAAACTCTCTAAGCTGGTTCTTTATTGTCTGAAAACTAAGGATGTTATATACTTCATTTTGGGATTTTTGAGACAGTTAAATAAACTATTGTCTGTATCACTATTTGGAATATTGTGACTGATCTGAAAAACGAAATCATTATGACTAATGTCGTAAATTGATATTAATCTTATTTAGTATCATTATTAACAGTGTTATGGATTAACTGAGGTCAAGTGTTGTAAATAGTGGTTACTGGTTGTTAAAATACCAAAACGTTTTTCTCGGAGGCCTGTCTGGTGTTTGGAGGGCAGCTCCTGTTCTCTGTCCCAGGTATGATGGGAGAGGGTTTGTATGGGAGTCAGGTGGTGTCCATGGTCCATGTGAGGGACTAGCAGAGGAAGAACCCTTCCCCCCGAGGACCACCCATCACCTGCTTCTCCCTCCCCCGTCCCCTCACTCTGGCACTCTGGTTGTAGCACTAGCCTCTGCTGGACGTGACATCAAAGCACTGAGGTCACTGCCAGACCAAGCAGGACAGAGCAGAACACTGCAAAGCCAGGCGACTAGGCCAAATGTCCAGGCCCAGAGCCTTCAGGGATTGGCAGCATGTGGATTGGCAGGAGTGGAAGGAGTGACCCTCCTAGGCAACTCAGAGAACTAAGACTGTTGTCCAAATCCTTGGAGAAAATGCAGATACAAAGACTGACAATTCTGCCCAGTCAGTAACACAAAGAAGCAGGCTCCATAGCACATCCCCAAATGGGACATGACAGCAAAAGATCACACAACAGTCTCCAGGAACAGACCATCATGAGACAAGGGAACTGCCTGTGAAGAGGTTGGCCTGGAATGAAAGTCTCCACCAGTTCCTAGGGGGCAGAAAGGGAAAGTTTATTTCAGAAACTGGAGTATTAGCTATGCTATTCTTCCCTTTTCCCTTTTTAGTCTTGATAAAGATGAAGTTGAAGATTGGTGGCTCAGACAGGAAAGTGTCTGCCTGCAACGCGGGAGGCCTGAGTTCGATCCCTGGGTCGGGAAGATCCCCTGGAGAAGGAAATGGCAACTCCAGTACTCTTGCCTAGAAAATTCCATAGACTGAGGAGCCTGGTAGACTACAGTCTATGGGGTCGCAAAGAGTCTGACATGACTGAGCAACTTCACTTTCTTTCTTTTTCTTTCTTCTCCAGATGTCTAGATGGAGACCATCTGGACCATCTGGGAAATTCCAGCTAACAAGCGTGTCAGATCCTAGAGAATGGGATCAGCTTCACCTCTGGTTGAAAGTGCCTCAGACAGGCCATCTCCTCCTGTGACCTCCACCAGCCATTCAGTGACCAGCAATGGTTTGTCTTGACACCTACAGCCAGAGTGAGCCTGCCTTGGTCCCCAGAGCTATCCAAGACTGGTGACCTTCCTGTAAAGTCCTGGAGCCTCTTCCCCACCCTCTCTTCCTCCACTCCCTCCCTGTACAGGATCTGTTTAATCTGTTCTGTTGGCCTCTCCATGAGGATTCAATGTCCGATTCTCCTCCACTTTCCCCAGCCCTTGTATCCTTTTTTTCTGTTATCTTTCCATCTTTATGTATTTCCCTATCTCCCAGGTCGTTCTAGTGGTAAAAAAATAAAAAACAAAAAAACCCACTGGCCAGTGCAGGAGACATGAGACTTGGGTTCAATCCTTGGATGGAGAAGATCCCCCTGGGGTAGGAAATAGCTGCCTATTTATTCTCCCCTTCCTCTCAAACACCTACATCCACTCCTCCGCATCTCTACCACTTCCTTGCCTCTGAATCTATATGACTGCCTTTCTCCTTGAATATTCTGCTCTTGAACAACCTCCCCCACATTTAAATCAGTCCTTTCTTCTGCCATCATGAAGGGCCTTCTCTTTGATATGGACCTTGGGCCCATAGTGCTTAGCCCATCACACCTTCACATTGATCTTCTCCTGTAGGATTCTCTCTAAATCACAATGACTTCCAGACAGTCATTTTGTTTAAATCTGGCTGCTGACACCCTGGGTTCCTCTTTCTTTGTCTTGGTATTTGGGGCAACAGCCTCTTGTCACAGTCAGTCCTCGAGGACTCAGCCTCTGGTTAGATGCTCATACAAACACCCCTCCCTGCCTTGTCTGTGGTCCTTCAACATTTCTTCCCTGATTCCCAACCTTTGCTCAGGACTCGGGCCTCCACCTCCCCTTCTCCTTTCCCTCTTTGCGGTCGGTCTCAATCACCTTGCTCAAGGCTCAGTTGGATGGCAGGCCTCTTTTGTCCGTTACTTTCTTCATAATTAACTTTCTCTTGGATCACTGAAGAAAGGGAGAGAGAAGACAATTAGAGATCTCCACTAGAGACCAGGAACATCATCTCAGAATTGCACATTTAGAAATTTCCTTTCTTGGATCACTCAGAGATGAGTGGATCCCAACCTTCATGATAAAGTTCCCCCATCATCCTTGGACAGAAAAAAAGAAAGCCCAGCAAGGGAGCAATTATGTTCTCTGCACAGAAATGAGCCACTTGAATGTAAGGATAAAAGAGTCGTGGGAACATCCTGAGGCTGTCGATCATGCATAATAAACGTCAAACGATGAGGATGACATATGTTTACATAACTAAGGGAAGTGAAATGTGTGTATTGAACTGTTCAAACTGTAAGAAAGAAACAGATTTCCTCTGGAGAAGAGCCAGGATCCTAGAGAGATCTGTATGTATAAAAGAGAAAGCCCAAAAGCTTTATACATGGTGCTAGATAAGAGGAAAATTGGGTTCATTGGGTCCTGGGGGATGAGTGGATTGCAAAGAGACAAACCAGAAGATGTGGGAGGAACTCTAGACACCTCCCTGGGGTGCCCCAGATCCCAGGACACAAGAAGGACATTCTGAAGCTGCAAGCAGGGAATGCCTGTTACAGCACTGCAGGACGTCCCCATGACTCCTGGACTAGGAACCCATGAGACTGCTCACAAGAACCAGGACGCCAGTCCAGAGCCCCT
This sequence comes from Neotragus pygmaeus, assembly GCA_006410875.1. NCBI lineage: Eukaryota > Metazoa > Chordata > Mammalia > Artiodactyla > Bovidae > Neotragus > Neotragus pygmaeus. Next base: position 1,251,708 of record SJYV01011254.1, read on the forward strand.
GCATGTAGAAAGTGAAGTCGCTCAGTCTTTGCGACCCCATGGACTGTAGCCTACCAGCTTTCTCAGTCCATGGGATTTTCTAGGCAAGAATATTGGAGTGGGTTGCCATTTCCTTCTCCAGGAGATCTTCCCGTCCCAGGGATTGAACCCAGGTCTCCCACATTGTAGGCAGATGCTTTAACCATCTGAGCCAGATGACCGGGCAAATGTTGGAACAAGGAAGTAAACCAGGGGTCCTAGAGGGTAGGTCTCTGCTGTGAATCCAGGGAAGGGATGGTAAGCCTGGGCTGCCCCAGGGCTGATGGCAGGGGCTCCTCCTGGGGCAATGCCTAACTCTTTACTGCTGCATTGCTTACCTTTAGATTTAAGACCTTTCAAGATCTTTTTTCAAATATGCCCCTCTTGAGTCAGCTCCCACAGCCTGCTTCTCGCTCTGAGTGACACCACTCGACCATGTCCTTTTCCAGAAACTCTCGAACCCTTCTCACTCTGCACATGTTCCCATAGCACCCTCTTTCCTCGGTTCAGAGAATCATTTTTCCTGTGAAATCTCCATCACTCTTGAGAAGTCTTAGTTGAGACCAAATTTTTCGTGTGACGTCAAAACAAAAAATCTTGGAAGGACATCTTCCTTACATAGTACCAGGTATAAGCAGTGCTTTCTCAGGAAAAAGGAGTGAACCGAAGTTTTAGTTTTGTGTAGCATCAAAAATAGACTGGTAGAACAGTAGGTTTTGTGGTATTTAAGCAATGTTTGTTTTACCTCTTTGTGGAGAAAGTTAAATAACACCATTTCTCCTTAAGGGCAAATTTGAACTTGAGTTAACATTCAGTTAAGTACTTTGAAAATCTGATGAAGGCGAACTCTTGTCTGTTACTAGGCCAATCCTGGGTTTAAGGTTAAAAAAATGACACGTGACTGGTAAATTGTGTGTAGACTGGATGGGACTCTCTATGGACTATTCTTGGATCTTCCTTCAGAGCGGTGACTCTTGTCTTTCATGGGGTCCCTGAAAGTTATAACTATAGAGCTGTTGAATTTTTGATGCCCATAGACATGGTGCTGCTACTCCAGGATGGATCCTGCACCCACAGCTAAGCTTAAACTGGGTAGTAGTCAACTGTGTGGAGTGCTGTGTAGACCACTGCTGGCCTGTCATTTGTCCTTCTATCTAAGTAGCATGGCACTGTGGCTCTGGTCCTCCCGTGAGTCTAAGCGTCTAGGTAAGCAGACCTCCAGGTGGGTGTTGTACCATAGGCATTATAACATGGGCTCTGAGAAGACTTAGGGTGTGCGTGTTTTTTTACCTGTTATATCCCCACTGCTTAGCACTAATTATGGCATGTGATGGGAGCTCATTATATACTTATTGACCAAAATTGACCTTGAACATCAAAAGGTAGGTAATAAGATAATTACCATTTTCAAAGCTTTTATAAATGTGATTTAAATCAGGATATTCCTGCATGTTGACTTCACTGAACAAAGCTTCCAGAAGCGACGGGCTAAATGTCTTCTCCAGCTCACTGAGAACATTGTACACCACTCTTGGTACAGGCACCAGGTTTCTACAGGAATCTTGACAGTCCTTAAAAGCATTGAATGGGAAAAATAGAAATACAGACTTCCACATTACAAGAGAGCCCTAGAAAGAGATTTCAAGTTAATGTATTTCAGTTTCCATAAATAGGTATCTTTTCACGTAGAGGTTTAGAATTTCTGTATATTTCTATGGCTACTAAGTGAAACAATAAATCCTCTCTTTTTAAAACAATCCATTTGTGAATCTGATCTCCTCACCCTCATATACATTATATGTAAGAAGGCCCAATTCTGAAGACAAAAAATGGGTTCAAAGTTAATGAATACATAACTCTCTAAGAGCCTGGTCAACTCTTTGAGGAATAGACTTGGCAGGTGACGAGCCACTATTCTGTTGACTGGACTACTCCTGCCCCTTCACCAATTCTGACTTGGCCTGGAAGAGCTCAAGGAAGCCAGGGGACACTGCTCCATTTTGTGAACTTGGCCACAGGGAAAGCATATTTGTAGGTCAAACTGAAGGCTTGCATCTCTGTAACTCTGGAAACACCTGTTGCTAAAATTAACACAAATTTCAAGACTCAAAAATACCAGAAAAAAACAAAACTGAAAACTGTTGGAGAAAGAATAGCCTGCATTTACTCCCAAATTTGCTGTAACACGACATTGTCTCAGTGGGTTTTAATGTTTTCAGATCTAACTATTTAAATTGATATTCATTGAAAAGAAATGTTCTATCAATTATGATTTTCATCAAATCAATAAGTTAAATTTATTCATCAGTTCATTGACATCAGTTTAATTTATGCTTTATTGTGTGCCTTCCTACAAGGTAGTGAATATCTGCGGAGAACACCCACTTCAGATCCAGCCCATCTCCGATGTTATTCACCCTGACTCCTGTGTTCACTACAAGTACCACCCCTTCAGTTAGAGACAAGACTGCCTCCAGTGATGCCTGTTTCTGCTCTCTCTTCCCTTTCTGCCTTTTAAGATCACTTGCATCACTACTTGGAAATGTCCCCCTCTCACTGGAGACTCTTCAGATGGCTAGTTATACCCTGATGTTTGGGTCCAGGATGTGAAAGTTAACCTAGTTTCAGGCCAGTTTACCAGATTGTGATGTAATAAACTTCATTTACTTCATACATTTTACTGGTGATGAGTTCGTTGTCACGGAGGCCTTCAAAGAAAGGAAATGTCTTTTTTATGGCACTTGAAATCTGCACCTTGTGTCTTTTGAAGTGCCTGAATACAGTCTCAAAGAAGAGCCTGTTGTCTATGTTCTGATTTTCTGAGGACATCCTAGGGAGGAAGGATACCATGTGAAAATAGTATTCCAGATTATGAGATGCTTATGGTAGCTGTAAGATTTTGCATATAAAGGACAGGTCGCAAAGAACAAACACATGTAAGATAACTCGTCCTGAGTAGAGATCAGTTATATATATATATCACATACCTGGTACACTATTTTAATAATTTTTTTTTAATTGTAACAAACCCAAATAGAGTAAACAAAAAAGTGAACAACAATGAAATAAAAATTTAACCTTGAAAATGCTTCTTTATTAACTAAGAGAAAATCAACCACAGAAAAATAGAAAAGAGTATTTCTTCTCTGCATATAGCTGTTAAGAGAAACACCATCCTACAGATGATCAGCTGGCCCATGAAAGGCTGCTCAACATCGCTAACTATTAGAGAAATGCAAATCAAAACTATAATGAGGTACCTCCTTACACTGGTCAGGGTGGCCACTGTTAAAAAAGTCTACAAATAACAAATGCTGAAGGGAAAAGGTAAACTTTCTACACTATTGGTGGGAATGTAAGTTGGTGCAACCACTATGGAAAACAACATGGAGTTTCCTTAAAAACTAAAAACAGAGTTGTCACGTGATCCAGCAATCCCAGGGCTGGTCATATCCAGACATAACCACAGCTCAAAAAGATACACGCACCCCATGTGCGCAGCAGCACTACTCACAACAGCCAAGGTATGGAAAAACCCTGGCTGTCCATCGACAGAGGGATAAAGAAGACATGGTACTTACACACAATGGATACTACTTAGTCATAAAAAGAATGACATAATGCCATTTGCAGCAGCATGGATGGGCCTAGAGATTATCATATTAAATGAGGTAGAAAGAGAAAGACAAGCATCATATGATATCACTTACATGTAAAATCTAAAATATGGCATAAATGAACTTATTTACAAAACAGAAGCAGACCCACAGACATAGAGAACAGACTTGCAGTTGCCAAGGGGAAGGAGGGATGGGAAAGGATTGATTGAGAGTTTTGGATTAGCAGATGCAAACTGTTCCATATAGAATGGATAAACAAAAAGGTCCTACTGTATAGCACATGGAACTGTATTCAATATCCTGTGATAAATCATAATAGAAAAGAATGAAGAATATATATATATNCAAACAACAGGTCTCACTACTTACCACTCTTGCTAATCTTACAATTTCTCTGATTCTTTAAAATGCAAATTTGTCCTTGTCCAAAAGACCCCAAAGGAAAAAAATTTCAAAGACCTTATTAAGTCCTATAAGGCCTTAAGTTCCCTGACCCTTGGCTATGTCTCCAGTTTAATTTTCTAACTCTTTCTCTTACTCCACTGCCATCAGACTGGCTTTCTGCCTCTTGGCATTCCATGTATATGTCAGGATCCTACATTTGCTTTTCCCTTCATCTGGAACATTTTTCCTCCAGATAGTCACAGCTTGTGTCTTGGCTCAACTGTTACCTCACAGAGGCATACCCTGCCATCCCTACATAAAAGTTATACTGTCTTTCTCTGGTTCGTTATTATGTTTATATTTCTTTATAGTCCTTATCATTATCAGACATCTCATTATATTACCAGTTTTATATATTCTCTAGTTTATTTTGGGGCTCCAAAATCACTGCAGGTGGTGACTGCAGCCATGAAATTAAAAGACGCTTGCTCCCTAGAAGAAAACTTATGACCAACTTAGACAGCATATTAAAAAGCAGAGACATTATTGTGCTGACAAAGGTCTGTCTAGTTTCAAAACTATGGGCTTTTCCAGTAGTCATGTATGGATGTGAGAGTTGGACTATAAAGAAGGCTGAGTGCCAAAGAATTGATGCTTTTGAATCGTCATGCTGGAGAAGACTCTTGAGAGTCCCTTGGACTGCAGGGAGATGAAACTAGTCAATCCTAAAGGAAATCANGTGACAGCCAGAGCCAGAAGGCAAGGGACAATCTCGGCCCCAGAGATGGCATCCTCCACCAAACTCTGAGCAGGCTCCCAGTTGCTAACAAAGTCTTCCTGGGATACTGGACTGTTGACATCTGCCAGGAGGGTTGTAGCCAGAGATCAGACCCCAGAGGAGACACACAGCACCCCTGAGATGGTGCTTTCATGATGCACCCAGGACACCAAGCATCTGGGACTCGGGAGGTGATAAGATGCACAGACCACCTGGGACAGGGTGCTTGCCGAGCACCTGGTCTCCTGAGCTGCTCAGACCTGGGAAGGGCACAAAACTCATACTCTACTGAATCTGTGCCTGAGAACCTGAACCTGAGCAGCTTAGACCTGGGAAGTGCATGAAACCCAGGGCCTACTTTGGACAGATCCTCTGCAGAGCAACCTGGAGCTTGACCAGTGTAGGCTGGGAATGCACAAGCGGCCTGAGCTGGGGCAAACCCAGTGTTCCATACACTGTGAGAACTCCCTACAGATGCCAGGGATAGTTGTTTGTAGTGCTGTGTCCTCCCCACAGCACACTGAACAAGTAAGCCTAAATGAGTGACCACCTTAGTCCTCTTGTGTCAGATCAGAAATTAGAACACTGAAGAGACTTACAAACAGAGGAAGCCAAAATAAATGAAGAGGGAACCGCTCTGAAGTGACTGGTCCAACAGATTAAAACCTTGTAGTTAGCACTGACTAAGCATTGGCAACCCATTCCAGTACTCTTGCCTGGAAAATCCCATGGATGGAGGAGCCTGGTAGGCTGCAGTCCATGGGGTTGCTAGGAGTCAGACACGACTGAATGACTTCACTTCTATTTTTCACTTTCATGCATTGGAGAGGGAAATGGCAACCCACTCCAGTGTTCTTGCCTGGAGAATCCCAGGGACGGGGGAGCCTGATGAGCTGCCGTCTATGGGATCACACAGAGTTGGACATGACTTAAGCGACTTAGCAGCTGCAGCAGCAGCAAGCATTGGAAGGGGTCTATAGACACTGAGAACTAGNAAGGGGCGGAAGATGATCAGGTGCAGTGGGTACGAGAGACCAGCTCACACTCACCCTGAACTCGGTAAGGGCGGAGCGGGGGGCTCCGGTCTGAGCAGCTCCTCCCCCAACCTTCGAGGGGAAGGCGTCTGTCCAAACACATCCAAGCTGTCCGCAGGCCCCGTGGGGCCTGGCGGAGGGGAGGGGTAGGCTGTGGCCAGAGTGGTGAAGCCCACGGTGGGCCGGAAGCTGGGGCTGCCGCTGCGGCTGCTCTGGGATGGGGAGCCTGTGGACGGCGTGGACTTCCGCGAGAAGCTGACGGCGGCCGGCGGCTGCAGTGTGATCTCTGACATCTCGGCCTGCTGCAGGAGGCCAGGGCGGGGCCGGGCCCGCGCGGCCAGCTCAGGGGAGCCGGTGCGGGAACCGATGGGGCTTTGGGTCAGAGGCGAGAGCCGGGAGGGCTGTAGCACCACTTGATGTAAACTGGGCTCAGTGCGCCTGGCCTGCCGGGGGCTGGGCCGGGGCCGGGGCTGGGGCTCGTACCACCGGGTGTCCAGGCCCAGCGTGCTGGGGCCACCGTGCGCCCCCGGCTCGGCCGGCTCGGGGTAAGGCAGCACGGGTATGCCCATGCCTTGGCTGGTGTGTCTCAGCTGCCCTTGGCTCATGAGAGGCTGCACAGGCCTGTCCTGCCACTTGGCAGTGGGGGGCACTGGAGCGGGGCCTCTGCCTGGCGATTTGCCGGCCCAGCCCTTGGGCGCCTCCAAAGACAGGATGCCTGGGTAGGCTGCGGGCACCTGCAGGGAGGCAGGTGGCAGTCCTCGGGGGAGGCCGGCCGCGGGCTGCAGGCTCTCAGCCACTTCACAAGGGTGCAGCTGGTGGGGGAACATCATGGCCGGGGTCTCCAGACCCGCGAAGGGGAACTCCGGCCGGCCCCAGGGCTCTGGGGAGCGCCCACCGGTGGGCGTCTGAGTCAAGGGCAGTGTGCTGTTGGAAGCGTTCTCTCCATTCTCCTCGGGGATGGTGGGGTGGCCGAAAGGCCCCTCGGTGTGCAGGGGCGGCGAGGACATGACGGAGCTCAGGGGGCTTCCCACCTCCGGCATGTAGAAGGGAGGCGGCTCCACCTCCCCCGGGCTGCTGCTGCTGAGGTACCCGTAATACTGG